>LPNX010620071.1:1170298-1265287 GCA_001517045.1 Pseudotsuga menziesii | reverse complement strand
AACTGGACCTTTAAAAACTTTCCGTAGGGGGGTATGCAATCTTCAAATCAATTCCTTTAAAAACTGGACCCTTAAGAACTGGACCTTTAAAAACTTTCCGTAGGGGGGTATGCACCTTTATAAATGCAGTCTTCAAATCAATTCCTGTGCATGTCTTTTCAGCATTCAAGGCTCCTGTTAGAGTTCTCAACGAATTGGCGCATAATCAAAAAAATGCTTTGTTTAATGGTGCTGCACAAAGTAAAAATGGACCTTAGTAGCATGGAATGAAGTCTGTGCTCGTAAGACTAAAGGGAAATTGGTATTGGAAATTGAAACTTCCTAATATTGAATGGAAATATGCACAGAATATTACTGACAGGGACTTAACAAGAGTCAACGACTTTCTAGAAGGGTCCTCCAACAAATTTCTTTTGGGAGTATGCATGGACCCAATCACAACCTTTAGATAGATTTTTTTTTTCAGCATCCCTGATGATCTTTCAAAGCACTGAAACCCAGTATATACCCCTAATACAGCACAGCATCCCTGATGATCTTTCAAAGCACTGAAACCCAGTATATACCCCTAATACGGCTCAGCTAGCCAGCAGACAGGTTCTGCCAAATGGGCCCCAAGTCCAACAGATCCCTATTGAACAGAGGAAGGAAAGAACTTTTTCAACATTAAGGATGGATTGAGGCGACTGACAACCAAGAAAATGAAAGGATCCCACAACAGGGCCTGCAAATATAAAACAAATGGACAAGATAAGGCTATGAGAGAATCGACGAAACCAAATTGCATTCTTCGATGATGAAAACAAGCTGAGATGGAGATGGGACAGTACACAAAAGTTCACAGTCAAACAAGGTTATACCTTCCACCTTCAGGACTTGACAATCTGGATAGAGAAACAGCACTTGGAACAAGATCTGTAAGAGGGATTTGTGGCCTGAGGTGGCTGCCTTTCCATGGTTTGAAGTTCAGAAGAAACATAAGCTAATCTACAAAGGTGTGGTTTTGTTGGCCCTCTATATGCCCTAACTGTAAGCAAAACAAAAAAACAGCAAATCATTTATCGGTGAACTGTAAACTATCTTTTACTTGCTGGAATGATCATGAATTTATGATACAAAGTCGAAAGGAAAGTCAAGATCTCTAACCAAATTTATAAGGAATTGGCCTTAAAGAGAGATGCCAGTCAGGAATTATAAATAAAATTTGGGGTATAGAACCCTTCTTCATTGTTAAGAATGTCTGGAAGGAAAAGAATAATGGAATTTTTAGAAACAAAAAGCAATATGCAATTCAGGTATTAAACAGAATGAAAAGGAATACACAAGAAACAATCAAATCTATGAGAGGAATAAGGATTGCTCTTCCCTGGTAGGGAGAAATGGAATTTCCAGATCTGGACATGGGAAATGAAGAGATGTTTATCTTCAAGAGGAAGCAAAAACCAAAAAGTTCAGCAATGCCAGATGGCAGAAACTGTGAAAATTACAGCTCACCAGATCACGGTTACACTATCAATCGTTTACTTTAAAGTTTAAATTAACCCAGAAAAGATAAATGCAACACACTGATAAGCAACCAATACAAAGAAAGGCAAACACAAGATGTACCCTGGAACCCCCAATGGAGAAAACCAGCCAGCAGTTTTGTCTTTTATTGCATATTTGTTAATCATCACTTACAAAGACAGGATTCCGGATATGACTCACCGGATCTCAGACTCTTGACTCTCACTGTGCCCAAACCCTCAGCAGAAAAGACAAACCCCAACAGAAGATATGACTCACTTCTGTCCTTCACAAGAGATATAACTCCCTCTTGTCACTCAAGAGATATGACTCACTCTTGTCCACTGTGTTTAATACAACTCTCAATAGACTCTTCTACAACATCACTTTATGTCAATACCATGGGTCACAACAAGATTCCGGATATGACTCACCGGATCTCAGACTCTTGACTCTCACTGTGCCCAAACCCTCAGCAGAAAAGACAAACCCCAACAAAAGATATGACTCACTTCTGTCACTCACAATCACAAGAGATATAACTCCCTCTTGTCACTCAAGAGGTATCAATTGCAGACAAGACAATTAAGGATTGTCCCTTCCAAATACTCTCTCATCCCAAGCCTTTTCAATCTTTTATGTGGCAGCAATCTGCAGCTATCAAAGGGACTGGGCATATTGTTTGGCCATTCAATCCCTGCTCTTTTTTGGGTTGAAGCTATTGGCATCAAGGTGGTTTTCTCTCTATAGTAGTCAATTTATTCTGCTTTTTCTGAGGGCTGCAAGTTTTAGGGTAACACAAGCCCTGCTCTTCCATTTTTGAGATCAGATCTTTTGCTTTTGCTTTTGCTGTCATTCGGGCAGCAATCTGTTTGTGTATCGTCAACTGCACCAATTGCCATTCTCCCCCATCGGGTGTTGGTAGAATGGTGGGAGCAACAGGGATTTTTCAGTTAACGCTGAGACTTATGGAGTGGCATTTAAAATAAGATAGGGAGTGAGACAATGCTAGTGAGACAATGGCAATTAGTGCAGTTGAGGATAACTACGGATGGCAGGAAAGATTCTTATGATCTTTCCCCTTACTGGGAATTGCCCTTGGTATGGAAAATGGCTCCAGGATTTGGCTGTGAACTGTGCGAACATATGGTGAGCTCCCTCCAGATCAAAAGTTTAAGTCTCCTCATTGGGGACTTGCCCAGGCTGGATTCAAACAACATTTACACTTGAAGCCCCACTTCAGGGCCTCTGTCCACACTCCCTGAACTCTACAATCACTCACTATAGAGAAGCTCCCAGATGTTCCACATCTTATCCCTGATTTTTATAGTACAAGCTCTGGCCCCTGGGGCTCTCAATAACCTGGAGATAATGTGGAAGCTGACTCAAAATGTGAAGAACAAGTTCCACAATCTGAAGACGAGGGTGATAGAACAAGAAACAGAAATAAGAAAATAAAGAAACAAATTATCTGAGATCAGGAAGCAGTTGCAGATGATGAAAGGAGAGCAGCAGGGAGGACAACAGTGCACTATTATTGAATGGTGAAGCTCCTTGTCGAAATTCTGATCTATTTTTAAAAATTTTGGAACATCCACATGCTGCTTGTAGGAGACTATATACTGAAGCAAGACACTGCATAAGGAACCAGGCTACCTTTTTGGACACCCTGCTGCTCAGAAGAAGACTTACCTGTTGTCCTTTTTATCATTTTGATCTATAGGATGATTTGCAGTACTGTAATAGTAACATAGTTGATTCTGTGTTCTGTATTTCCAATGTAAATGGCAATGTTATACATATATTGCAGTACAATCTGCCAACTGCAGGTAAATTAGCCAGAAATTTGTTTGTAGATGGCAGTATTCGAAAATCAAGATAATAGAAATAATGTATATACCTATAAAGAGCAATGGCAAGGACAATTCAGAGAGAGAATTGGAAGCCATGTTCAAACTATCTCAGGTTGCTAGTTTCTGTCTACCCTATTCTGTATAAGTATTTGTATCATTAATGAAATTATAAGCTCTTTTACCAACCAAAACAGAACATGTATAGAAACTCCGGAAAAGAAAAAGAAACAAAAGATATGTATCAATTGATATATTACGTGCCAAAGCTCAAACACACAGCTGTGACTTGTGCTGTGCCTACAAAGAATAACAAAATTACATCTGTAACAAAAATAGTGGACATCAGAAAAGCAAGGGATGACTACAATAGTAATAAGATAAATAATTTTTGAGACTGCCATTGTAAGTTCCATCTCAGAAACAATATGATGCATAGCTTACAATGGATGGCTTTAGTACATCCTAATTACGGATTACCACAACAGCTAATATTCACTATCTCGGCCTGCACGGGTGTGGCTCATTGGCGGTTCAGTTGTTATGAAATCACTTGTTGTAAATTGGAGGTCACAAGTTCAAATCCCACCAGGATTTACCTGTGTCCCATGTCTTGCGGCGGGTGTGGGGCACCTAGGGGTATAGTGGTAACAGGAATGGATCCTTGGACCCCGTGTCACGCAAGTACCAGCCCAGCTCTAGTTGTTGATTCCCCTAGTTACCCAAGAAAAAGAAAAAAATATTCACTATCTTGAATTTTTTAACTTCTAATAAGTCACTTGTTGTAAATTGGAGGTCACGAGTTCAAATCCCACCCGGATTTACCTGTGTCCCATGTCTTGCGGCGGGTGTGGGGCACCTAGGGGTATAGTGGTAACAGGAATGGATCCATGGACCCCATGTCACGCGAGTACCAGCCCAACTCCAGTTGCTGATTCCCCTAGTTACCAAAGAAGAAGAAAAAATATTCACTATCTTGAATTTTTTAACTTCTAATATTGTTTTATATTTTACTGTATTGTTGGGATATCATCAGGTTATATATCTGGTAGCGGCTGCAACAGATTATGCTTTGTTTCATTGAATTTCTTCATCTTATTTTACACTTCAAATTTATCAACTGATCTGAGCTGCCTTCCTGATAAGGAAGAGCATTTTGATGTTGCAAGAATCAAATATTTCTAGGGAGATGAGGAAGCTATCTTTTAACTACAAAATGTTTTTACCTACTTTTGGGTCATTCTTAAACAGAGCTTGATATAATTAATAATTCTTTATAAGCTAAACATAAATTTAGTCTTGATGTATACACTGCTCTCAGATTTATAAAACCAGCATAGATCCATCGTAAACCCGAATCTATTAAGCACCTAGAGGGATCCAATTACTTGAGGTGTAAATTTTTTTTATCTTCAATTTTTTACACGTCAAAAAAATCTACACTTCAAGAAATTTGATCACTCTCAGTGCTTGATATATCTAGGTTTAAAATGGATCTATACCAGTTTTAATTTTTGTTATTTTATGAGCCAACATGAGTTTTTTTAATTGCTTTTTTATTTTTGGTAACTTATGAGCCGACATGAATTTTTTCAAGTACTTTTTATTTTTGGTAACTTATGAGCCGACATGAATTTTTTTATTACATTTTATGTTTGGTAATGTTACGTTACATAATATTACGTAACGTTACATAACATTACAACATCTCCACATGACATTGTGTAACGTTTAACATCTCCCCCGTACTGGGCTGTAGAGCACCTCTCAGTGCAACTATAAAAACATTGCAGTAAGAACTATCAACCTGAATTCTTTATATGCAATTTATTATTCTCCCATTGCTCACTCTCCTCTCCATTCTCAATAATAATGTTGGGGAGTACTTTTTACAACTAGTCAACAAGAACTGACAACTTCAATTATAGATTCAATAACCTCAAGACAGATGGCACGAGAATTCAGCATTAGTTATGCTATCATACTCATCTAGCTTCTGTTTCCCCTTTTCCATGGAGCATTTCCTTGTATGTCTTTAATAGCTTCAAGATATTAACTATCAGACAGTTTAATATCAGTGCAGGTTGAGAACATTTAAAATGGCTTGAAGTGCTTCAGAAGACTACATTTACAGCTCGCATTTTCCTCTTGTCCTATCCTTCTGTTGTTAATCAGAGCCCGATCCTCTTTGTCCATTTTATAGATTGGCTCGATTCCTAATCAAATGTAAACTGACAACAATGACAGCCATATGATTGCTTTCACAGTTTCCAAGGAAAGTGGCAGGGCATCTCCAACTAGAAAAATCTCAAAGCAACAAAATAGAAGATATACAACAAAGGTCTAAAGGTATTACATTCCTTTGCAACAAGTCAGCGTTATGGTTTAGCTACATCAACTGGGATCTTGATGCAGACACTGAAGGTTTCTCTACTATTGAACCAAGTTCAGTGCAATATATTTCAAAAATAGCAACTGACAAAATTACATTAAATATAATTAAGTTTAACAGACTGATCTCTGAAAAAAGCATGTTTTAAAACTCGTATTTTAATGGAAAAAGTGAAGAATATGGAACATCTGCGCACACATGAAACAAATATAAATAAGCTTTATGAAGGAATCTTGATATTTCTAACCATTTTTATGTTCCCTCACTTTTTTCCACTGCCCAGAACATGGAACTACTGTTCTCGTTACATTTTTTATTGATTAAACAAGAGAAAGGGATGTGTTGTCCTCAACGAAATAATGAAACTGGAGTGTAGACATATGAACAGTCTGTTTAGAACATTATGAAACCTTATGAATCATGCTCAAGACTAGACTTGACACTTTTTCAAAAGCTCTCAACAACTTGGCGTATGGAAACAAGTAAACATTCCAGAACAGGTACAAAGCTATGGGGACAACAATCTTTACAACCGCAAGGGAAAAGGGAATAATAAGAACCCTTGTTCAAACAGCTGAGTTGAAAAACATCTAATCATTCTAAAATTCAATAGAACTCGCATCAGAGGCTTAGGTGGATCCATCAAACTACCAGCGTGACAGTACTAAGTTTGTTTGTGCCAAACAAAAGCCCCACTCCATATCTTTGTTGTGGTTTCTCTCTCACTCTTTCGCTCTAGATGTGTGTGTGGGCATGTGTGTCCTTTGGTTTGTTTAATTTTTCTTCAGAACTATCTGGCCTATGCAGCCTGTAAGATAAGTATTTGTTCATTACCCTGTTGCACCTGTGCAAATAATTCAAAAATAGTACAAATCTATGCAAGATGCAAGTCTTGTCCACATTCAAAGTATATGCAAAATCCATGTACATGAGGTGGATGCCTCTTAAAAATTTATCACTTCAAAACAATTTTATTGATTAAGGAAATGTGCCAAATCACTGGGAAAAGACAAAGAACCATCCATCAAATTCAATAATTTAGAAGCCTTTGTAGCCAGAGACTCACCTGTGGACGAAGCAGATGTTATAACTTTTGCAGTGCCATTATCGGAACTTATAGGTAGAGGCAATACTATCAGTTCCGCCTTGTTATCATTGCTAGAGATTGCAGCTGTGATTGCAGACTTATTTTGTAAATCAGCATGAGATCCAGAAGGAGCTTGAGTACTAATTGACTGTAACTGCTTTTCTGAAGGTTGTAAACTTGAATTTGTCGATATAGATGAATCGCCCTGTGGAAACTGCTTGACAGACTCGTTTTTAGCCATATCTCCATTGTATGCTTTCCTCTTTGGCTTAGCTGCAGATTGATTAGAAATTCCTTCATCTGTGGGTTTTGGATGAACAATTTCGTCTCTGTTATGATTTTTTCCAGATATGTAAGCGGTAGCTGTGCTGTTATCAGTCACATTAACCAACTGACTGTTATCATGCGAAATCAAATCTGCAGTGGTCCTATGATACTTGAAACCGGCTTCCGAAATGTAGGTTTGTATAGTGGATCTCAGAGGTAACCCTAACCAAGGTGTAATAACAACTCCAAGAAATATAGCGAAAGTTGCTGCGGTTACAGCAAGGATAGGAAGTGAGCACGTCATGAATCCAAAGCTGATCGAGCTCTTTCCAGAAGCTTGCACCATGGCTTTGCTTCAGAATATAAAGATATTCCTCTTATACAGTTGACGGACTAAATGCCGCATCGACAAAAATAAAAGCCAAACTGGATAATGTTAAAGCTTTCAAAACAAAGAATACCAGGACTTCATAAAATCAATAGAAATAACGAAGGATTTCCGACATATAGGAGAATCGATGATCAAATCTAATTCTGGGTAGTTCTTTTCAATCTTCCTATACAGTAAAATGCATCGTAAGATTCAAACCCTAGGCAACTCAGGCAACAAAATAAAATCCAGACTTAGAAAGCAAGTAGCGACTTTAAACGCGCTTAAAATCGGCCACGGCGACTTTGAAGCTCGAGGGATTCCAGTGTTTGCAGTGGATTTCTTGGGAAAACGAGACCATGGTGTCTAATAACGGTGAACTTGTTTGGTATCATCTCATCTTGAAACATGAAAAAAACTCTGGATTTCAGGTCAAAACATTAAAATATGTTCCGGAAAATGATAATTTCTAAACGAAAACACTTAAAGCGAACAGTAATAAACCTTTTGCTTTTGGAGAACCATCTACGGTGGATGTCTTCGCAAACTAAGCACAATTTTGTCTTAGATTTGAGCTTCACAACTTCAAGCATCCACGCGTCTAAAGAATGCACCGACTTTCTTGGAGACTACGCAGGTTGTAACTTGGAACAAGCCATACCGGAAAAGTGAATAAATTTGGCCGTACTTCAACAGCGATCCGAAGAAATTTCCCGGAAAAATTGCCGAAGAAATTTCCCGGAGAAGTAGGTGACCACGCGTACGGAAAGTCTACGGTTCGATTTCGAACCTCATCGATGCCACGGCCACGAGTCGGACAAAGACACGCTAAACAAGGAGCGGTAGGGCCGTTCAGGACATGTTACAATAAGTAGCAATTAATATTTTTGTTATAATTAAATTAAATTTTATTCTGAATAGTAACATCACCTATACAGGTTAGCTTAGGACCTAGGCTACCTGGCTGCCATGCACTATTTTTCAGTTAAGTCGTTATTATCATTATTATTATTTAAATTAATTTTTCTAATTTTAATTGTTTATTTAATTTTAATGTTTATAAATAGCAATTAATATTATTGTTATAATTAAATTAAATTTTATTCTGAATAGTAACATCACCTATACAGGTTAGCTTAAGACCTAGGCTACCTGGCCTGCCATGCACTATTTTTCAGTTAAGTCGTTATTATCATTATTATTATTTAAATTAATTTTTCTAATTTTAATTGTTTATTTAATTTTAAAAACTTCAAAAATATTAAAATTCAAAAGACCTAGGCTACCTGGCCTGCCATGAACATGCGGAGTGCGAGATGCGGGATGAAAAACTTCAAAAATATTAAAATTCAAAATCCCGCAAGTTTTTTAAGTTTTGATGGTTTTGTGAATTTGGTGGTTTTGAACAAAATGTTCTTCATAATTAACAATACATACTGCATCTTTCTGTATGTAGGCTGCCATATCTCGCCCTTGTTCTTTCAGAACTTTAGCAATCAGTGCATTGGATGTCTTGAAGAAAATCTCCAACGCAATTTTCATGTAGTCGGGAAGGTTGTCTATCAACGAAAGATCCCATCTGAAAACGGTATAAATAAACAGGTCTAAGAACCCAAAAAATAATTAGAGGGCAGTGCATTTGGACGATAACAAATATCCATGCTGCCAGTGTAAGTGAAGTTTTAACCATCACTTTTTCTCCGGAAAACGAAATGTTAGAAGCTTGAAACAATGACAACATGCTTCTCATTCGTTTATCATCTTCTTCTTCAAGTTGATAACCAGTGGAATTGCAGAAAAACCCTCCATTTTCATCTTTGAAATTCTCCAAAACACCTATTCATGAAGGTCAGGCAAGGCATTAAAAATCATTTTCTTTTACCAAAAGAAGTGGGTAAAGATATTTGAAATGCAAATGATTAATTAAGATATATAAAATGTAAACTTGTGTTTTTTTATGGAACATTTTTTAACTTCGAAATTCTTCAAAGCACCTATTCATGAAGTCTAGAAGATTCATTAATAAATAACTCGACTACTGCAACATGAGGTTACGTTATATTGATGCAGGATGTGGAAAAGTTTTTGTTCGTGCCAGTGCGGTGGTTTTATGATCCCGCATCGCGCAGTCGCGGAGTGCAGGATGAAAAACTTCAAAAATATTAAATATCAAAATCCCACAAGTTTTTAAAGTTTTGATGGTTTTGTGAATTTGATAAACGAATGAGAAACATGTTGTCATTGTTTCAAGCTTCTAACATTTCGTTTCCAGGAGAAAAAGTGATGGCCAAAACTTCACTTATACTGGCAGCATGGATATTTGTTAACATCCAAATGCACTGCCCTCTAATTATTCAAAAAATTTCAAAGCACATATTCATGAAGTCTAGAAGATTCATTAATAAATAACTCGACTACTGCAACATGAGGTTACGTTATATTGATGCAGGATGCGGAAAAGTTTTTGTTCGTGCGAGTGCGGTGGTTTTGTGATCCCGCATCCCGCAGTTGCGGAGTGCGGGATGCGGGATGAAAAACTTCGAAAATATTAAAATTCAAAATCCCGCAAGTTTTTAAGTTTTGATGGTTTTGTGAATTTGATGGTTTTGAACAAAATGCTCTTCATAATTAACAGTACATACTGCATTTTTGCGTATGTAGGCTGCCATATCTCGCCCTTGCTCTTTCAGAACTTCAGCAATTAGTTCATTGGATGTCTTGAAGAAGGCGTTTTCTTTATGGAGACGCAATCTCAAAGATTCCTCGTCTCCCTGGCCATTACCCTTCCGACACGTGTCGCATTTTGATTGGCGAGTTAAATTTTCCATGGTTAAAATTTTCGGTTAATATATCCCATGATCCAGCAAATACGAAAGAAAGTGGCATGGAATTAAATGCTCAGGCTTTATTTTGTACCATGGCGTGTCCAATTGAACGATGTTCTGAAAACACTCAAGCTTTAACATTGCAAAACGTTCTCGATCCGGAGTCTTGCGTCTGGTTCAATTTGACGAGGTGCTGGATCAAATTGGATGTGGTATTATCCACTAGCAGGCAAAGTGTCTTGTGTTTTTTTATGGAACCTTTTTTAACTTCGAAATTCTTTAAAGCACCTATTCATGAAGTTTAGAAGATTCATTAAGAAATAACTCGACTACTGCAACCTGAGGTTACGTTATATTAATGCGGGATGTGGAAAAGTTTTTGTTCATGCGAGTGTGGTGGTTTTGTGATCCCGCATCCCGCATTTGCGGAGTGCAGGATGCGGGATGAAAAACTTCAAAAATATTAAAATTCAAAATCCCACAAGTTTTAAAAGTTTTGATGGTTTTGTGAATTTGATGGTTTTGAACAAAATGTTTTTCATAATTAATAGTACATATTGCATTTTTCCGTATGCAGGCTGCCATATCTCGCCCTTGCTCTTTCAGAACTTCAACAATCAGTTCATTGGATGTCTTGAAGAAAATCTCCGACGCAATTTTCATGTAGTTGGGCAGGTTGTCTATCAACGAAAGATCCCATCTGAAAACAGTATAAATAAACAGGTCTAAGAACCCAAAAAATAATTAGAGGGCAGTGCATTTGGACGTTAACAAATATCCATGCTGCCACTATAACACAATGTTGCTTGGGCATGATATGATTTGGAATATTTAATCCTATAGTGTTCACATGGTGTCAGACCAAACTTAATAGCAATAAGAAAACGATCGTGATTACCCTGCTAGGGTTTCCTTATGATCGTGATGACCCTCAATTGTCGGGGGTTAGCTAGTAAGCCCAAAAAACTAGTGGTATGCAGGTTTATCGATGATCAGCCCACGCATTCAGTAAATGGAAGGTTCAGGACCTCCAACCTAGAAGAAGTCCCCCTGATTTTCCCCTGGCATCCACTAAGATAAAGGACTATCCATTCAGCATCCTCCAATTCTCTCGTAAACAAAACCCCATCACCCATTGATTCTTGAAGAAAACGAAACATAAGCAAATTACATATAAAACAGCCTGCATATTTTATGGAATACAGAATTTATATTGATGATGATGATAGTTAACGTCTTTTTAGACCAAACTTTGGTTTATTGGACCTAAGAAAATTAATTATTTAGTTGTTTTAAAATTGTCTTTCTATACTCAAACAACTTGGAGAGAAGCTTTGTGAGCTCACTATAATTTTGACATGTTAAAAGGTTATGAAGTTCCGTAATGCAACTTAATATGAGATCTAATGTAGATGTAAACAGGACACTAAAAGAGGAAGTGATTTTCTCACAGAAATGACAAATACTTTTCCATAATTACAAAACAAATAATTCCCATTTTTCAATTAGTACGTTGTCAATACGCCATCTGAAAAGTATTTGTGATTCGACGTGAGGGCTTCACCAAACCGGCAACGATGATAAGTCATAGACTTATTCTGACCAATTTTTCTCTTGAAATTGAATGCATGTGATAAAATTCCATTGAATTTCTTCAAAGAAAACATTGCAAAATAATAATGTAAAAGTTATAAATAATAATGTTTCGAATCCCGAATCCCGAATCCTGCATTCCGCAATGCGGGTTGCGGGAGCTTGAAATTTATTATTTGCAAGTTTTCCATCCCGCAACCCGCATCCGTAAATTTCGGAATGCAGGATGCGGGATGAAAAACTTGCAAATAATAAATTTCAAGCTCCCGCAACCCGCATTGCAGGATGTGGGATTTGAGATGCGGAACATTATTATTTATAACCTTTACAAAAATGTAATTACTTTAAAAACCTTACTGTGATAAATAAATCAAATGTTTGTAGAACTTTTTTCAATCTTTCTTCTATTTTGCTGAATTATTATGACCGCAAGTTTAACCATAAACTATTAAGATTGTTGTTATAAGCCAGCATTGTTTTGGAATAAACTAATGATAAACAAACCTTAACCAACTAATATTATGATATGATTATGGTTTGAAACCCCGAAACGCTCAAACTCTTGTGAAATATATTAATTATAATGAATTTGCAACTCTATTAGCATAAAATTACAGAAAGGTATAGCGTTGGATGTAATAAGCACACTGGGATCAACCACTCGTGTATCTATTGATTCAGCCACGTGTCCTTCCTTGCCTGTGTGTTTCGTGCTCAATAGTGCCTTTCTGCGTGGTTTCCTACTGCCAAAGGACTTTATGTGCTTTTTTTGCTTATCCTTGTCCACATTTCCCCTGTGTGCTAGTAACATTTATGTGCGAGGGCTCTTGGAGACAAGTATTCTTGTTCTCCTCACCTCCCATTAAATAGGCTCTCCAACAGGCAAATCAGTGGAGTATGTCCTCATTCTCGTCACCACCTCAGAGAAAATTAGCAAGTGGGAATTACAAATGAGGTGATGAAGACTTCGGACACCCGCCACCCCAGTACGAGCATTTGCTCCGACTGCCTCTCACTGAACATGGTCCCCATGCAGGAGAACTTTGGAAGCACTGACCTCTTCAAGAATTTATGGAGACACATTCCAGAGACAGGAAAAGCATTGTATTGTGCAGCTGGAAGTATTCCTATTCGAGAATATTCAAAGTGCATCACATCCAAGCCCTGATGGTTGGCAATTTCCTGGTGCAGACAACCAGGATGATAGAGGAACATAATTTCATATTCGCCAACCATCAGTACCCCCTGACAAATGATCTTGTGGAACCATACAACCATTGCACTTTTGGCCTTTCTCTTAGTGCTCATTCATCCTCATTTTTTAGCAGCTCCGGACAGTGGCGCTATATAGGGTGAGCCAGACAAAGCGGAAAAGACCTTACCAGCATAGTTGCACACATGACAACTGGCAATCATAACAATAGTACAATTGACAAGTGAGCGAGGATCTTCACTCCTTGCAGAAAGTCCAGTCAAGTCATCTCCTCTAATATTCAATTATCATACTAGCCATGGATAAGACCTTAGGTGTTCTCCCGTGTTGTTGCCCAGGTGGGTCAAGGCATTTGGACTTGACCTTCCTTGCCCTTTCACAAATGTTGCAGGTGGGATAAGAACAAACTCGGCTGGCCGCATTTCTTTGTTTCATGTAGAGGCAAGATTTACTGTTTCAAATATCTAAATTTCATGATGGATCCTCGGAGTTGGGATAGCGAACGATGCTAGGAACATAATCTTGACCTATAGAATGTTGTGAATGGTGTCTGGGAACTCAATTACTGGTTAGAAAAAACATATCATACATGGGAATGTCCTTTATGTACCATTTCATCGAGACATTTCGTCCACGGTGAGAGATTTTGTTCATCAGTCGATCTTGAACCACATATATTTCATTTGCTTCTCCAGTTATATTCACCGTGGATCAGCTTCCTATCTTTATCTGCAGAATTTAATTCAACGGAATCAACATAGACCCTCGATCTGGAACCTGCCTTCATCTGGACCACTCGATCGTGGGTACATTCAATTGATTGCGCAAATCCATCGAATTCACAAACCCTCGCCTGTTGTCAGCGTTAAGTTATCCCGTAGTGTGTAAACTTGACATTTTGTCACTTTATCGATGCCTTCTTATGATGGTATAAAGATATCCTTGTTGCTTAATCATTATATATGAAATATCTTGGTTAATCATTAAATCATCGTCAACATCACGCGCTCCAAAGACCAAATCTTTCAACTGCAACATATTTCACATCTTATATTCTCCTCCCCTTGCGGGCTTTCATATCATTGTTTAAGTGACCTTTCACGGTCTCCAAGAGATAATGGAATTATATACATATCACATTAATCCCAAGTTATAGATATATACTACATCATGAAAATCCCGAACTCATGATAGCATTTCTAATATTTAGTGAATAAATAGAGCCTCCTACCGAGGCAAATATCATTTGAACCTCATTTATGGTTTTTTATATGCACAAAAACTGGGCTCTTGAGCGCCATTACTTCCCCTCTCATGGATGCCGAAGAAAAATTGCCAACATGGTGATACCAAAGGCCGGAATGGGAAGAGATGGGAAGATAACTTGGGAGTTCTACTTTCGAAGAAGGGGCTAAAGAACAAATGAAGTGCAAAAACATATGCACTTTAGCTAGGAAAATGTTTGGAAATTTAGCTAGCAAAACGTATGGAAATGGGTGAGAATTGTAGTGCAGATAAATGTCCAACACATCACTTTGTACCATTACAATTTAGTGTTTACTATCTTTTTTGTATTATAAAAATAATGATTATTGACACATTTTGTTCTTTTTTAGCTTCTTCAACATTGTAATTGTGTATAAAACACTTTTGTCTAAGATCATTGAGCAAAATTCCAAAGAATGAGGGTAACAATCACTTGTGTGTTTAATATAATGACGTAATATATGTGAACTAACTTGCTTGATCATTAAATCATTGTCAGTATCACCTGCTTCAAAGACCAAATCTTTCAAATCCAATATATTTAACATCTCGGATTCTGCTCCCATTCCGAGCTTTCATATCACCGCTTATGTGATCTTTTGCGTGCTGCAGGAGATAAGGGAATTATATACAAATCACGTTAATACCAAGTTATAGATATATACTACATTAGGAAATTCCTGAACTCATGATTACATTTGTAAGATTCAGTGAATAAATAGACCCTCCTATTGAGGAAAAAATCATTTGGACCTCATTTATGATTTTTTATTTGCACAAAAACTGCACTCATCAGCGTCATTAGTTCCGCTCTAATGGATGCCAAAGAAAAAACTCACAGCGTGATGATATCAAAGCTCGGAATGGGAAGAGATGGGAAGATAAGTTCACATTGCTACTTGCAACGAAAGTCCTATAGTTTCTGGAGAGACATGGGAGTGTAAATGCTTTGTTCTTTCTCAAAGATGGAGATTTCTCTACACCAAAATACCCCAATTAAGCTTCTTTCCATTCCAGGTCTTTTCAGCATCAAGTCTTTTACACTGCTAAAGCATTATTCAGAGTTAAAGGCTTTTCAGCATTACAATGATTGCAAATTTACCTACGAAAACCTATCAAATGTTTCCATGTTTTAGTTGGTTCAACATTATCATTGTGTATAAATTGAGTGTTCGTTCATAAAAATAAGATGACCTTTCTCCTATTTAATAGATTTCCAATTTCCCAGTTTTGAGATTCCAGTTCTGCTTATTTTGCAAAGTTTGACATTGGATGTTAGTATGTTCCTTATTGCAGAACATACGACATAGATTTCCTAGTACCGAATTGTCGAAAATTGAAAAAGGAATATTGACATGTTTGTATTTGAACACACAGTTTTTCTGTATATGTCGCAAAAACTATAAAAAAAGGGTTGACTTATATTGCTTATGTACCTTCATAATGTTGTAATACGCATCCATAATTTACTTAAAAATTAAAAAAATGCTCGTTTTTAAGAATTAAGTGTTCAACAAACATGTGTATAATCTCCACCTTTAAAATGTATTTTATGGCTCTTGGACTTTCATTTGCTATTTTGGGCATTAGGGTATGGTAGGTTTGTGTTCATTTTTATTTTTTGTTGCATAAGTCAACATTTGTTTTTGAGTTTTGATGTGTTTTGATGTGATAGTTGATTCACAAATTCTGAACTTCAACAATCAGTTATCCAATGCGAGCGTTTCAAATCTTTTCTCCATATAAATCATATTGAAATACAATTCTTGAACTGTTAAAAAACCGCAACTAATCCAACATTTGAACAACTTAACCTGTTCAGTATAGGAGTCTCTCAGTATATCCTAAGGAAAGTGGAAAGGTAATTGATAATCAATTTATCAATTTACCTTTCTGCTTTTTGCTTTCCGCATTCTGAAAAGTAAATTGATAAATTGATTATCAATTTACCTTTGCGGATTGCAGAAACTAAATGGTAAATGGTAAATTAATAATATAATATTAAATTAAATTGATAAATTGAACGATATGTTTTATGTTTCAAACACCTCTAGAAGCCTGTTGCTTTGTGCAAATGGATAAATTGATGCCTCGATTTTGTGTCTCGGTGTATGACTTGATTGTCTAGGCACTATTTGTCTCAATTATAAAAGGAATTGAAATTCAACAAGAAATGAAGTGACACACAACATAAAGATTAAAATGCTGAATCAGAACAATAATTTAAACAACACAAAATTCAAAAATACAGTAGAGGCAAGAAATTAGACCCTTCCTCATGGAAGAAACAAGAAAATGGAAATAAATGACAACCTCTCTCACAGGTGAAAAAAGAGAATGGAAATAAATGACAGCGTCTCTGTAAATTTTATTAACTATCCCATTTTTATTTTGTGATTTTTGTTGCAGGAACACACAAAACAAATTTCGATAATTTTGTCATCTTGCATCCTGCAATATGTGGGATGCGAAGATATTTTGTGTGCATGAGTCGGACATTCCGCAACCTGCATGCCGCAAATGGTGGATTACAGAATGAAAATTTGACAAATTATAAACTTCAAGATCCCACAATCCGCATTGCAGGTTGCGGACTCGTGCACATAGCCAAAAATTGACTTTGAAAGTTTGGTGTGCCTTTGAACAAAATTGACAAGTTCTTCAGAGTCAGCTGAGAAGCTTGATGTAAATATCGATGGTGATACAACACTGCATTGATATTTTGTAGTAGAATGGTGTGAGTCAAATGTGGACAACTGGGAATTAGGAGGATTCCAAGCTGTCACATGTGTGTCAATAAATTTATTTGCAGATTCAATTGCAACATCGTTTATGTTTTATTTCTTTGTTTTGAATGCAGAATGATGAATTGTTGTTTGGATTGTTTTAACATCCCGCAACCCGCAAATCTGCAACTTGCAGAGTGTGGCAAACCTTTCATTTGATATTTCATTTTCAAACCCGCATCTCGCATCCCGTAAATGCGAGGTGGGGGAGAGTTTGTATATGTGTTAATTTTAATCAACCTGAATCCTGCATCCCGCAATGTGCAGAATGCGGGTCATGGAGTTCCTATTATTTTCGTTTGGTTTGTGTCTGCCCGCACCCCACATCTCGCAAAATGCGGAATTGCGGGTTACAAAGCTAATTGAATCAAGTTTGTACTTTTTTGCGTTCCCGCATCTCATGAGACAAACAGAGTGGAAAAGACCTTACCAGCATAGCTGCAAACATGACAATTAGCAATCATAACAATAGTACAATTGACAAGTGAGCGAGGATCTTCACTCCTTGCGGAAAGTCCAATCAAGTCATCTTCTCTGATATTCAATTATCATACTGGCCATGGATAAGACCTTAGGTGTTCTCCCCCTTTGTTTCCCAAGTGGGTCAAGGCATTTGGACTTGACCTTCCTTGCCCTTTCGCAAATGCTGTAGGTGGGATAAGAACAAATTCAGCTGGCCGCGTTTCTTTGTTTCATGTAGAGGCAAGATTTACTGTTCAAATATCTAAATTTCATGATGGATCCTCGGATTTGGGACAACAGACTATGCTAGGAACATAATCTTGATCTATAGAATGTTGCGAATGGTGTCTGGGGACTCAATTACTGATCAGAAAAAGAAAAAAAAACATATCATACATGGGAATGTCCTTTATGTACCATGTTCATCGGGACATTTCGTCCACGGTGAGAGATTTCATTCATCAGCCAATCTTGAACCACATATATTTCATTTACTTCCCCAGTTATATTCACAGTGGATCAACTTCTTATCTTTATCTGCATAATTTAATTCAACGGAATCAACACAGACCCTCGATCTGGAACCTGCCTTCATCTGGACCGCCCGGTCTTGGGTACATTCAATCCATCGCGCAAATCCATCGGATTCATAGACATGTTGTCAGCTTTAAGTTATCCCATAGTGTGTAAACTTGACATTTGTCACTTTATCGATGCCTTCTTATGATGGTATAAATATATCCTTGTTGTTTAATCATTATATATGAAATATCTTGGTTAATAATTAAATCATTGTCAATATCACGTGCTCCAAAGAACAAATCTTTCAATTGCAACATATTTCACATCTTAGATTCTCCTCCCCTTGCGGGATTTCATATCACCGTTTAATTGACCTTTCGCGGTCTACAAGAGATAATGGAATTATATACAGATCACATTAATCCCAAGTTATAGATATATACTACATCCTGAAAATCCTGAACTCATGATAGCATCTGTAATATTTAGTGAATAAACAGAGCCTCATACTGAGGAAAATATCATTTGGACCTCATTCATGGATTTTTATATGCACAAAAACTGGGCTCTTCAACATCATTACTTCTCCTCTCATGGTTGCCGAAGAAAAAATTGCCAACATGGTGATACCAAAGGCTGGAATGGGAAATGGGTAGAATTGGAAAGAATTGGAGACAGTCTCATCTGGGTTCGATGGATTTCATTGGCAGTTCCATTCCATCTTATTGTTTTTATGTTCGTTTGACATTCCTTTCCCATCACTCAGTGAAGTCTTTCCTGCACTAAGTCAGCACCCTGTCTCTCTTCAACAACCCAAGCATTCCCTCTCGGTGGCATAGCAGGATTGATTTCTTCAATTCCAGCTTTTAATTTGTCCACACCAGATGGGTATTGCATGTTGTTTTCCGCCAAGCCATATTTGCATGTGGCATTTCTCTCTTCTTTACCATTTTCTTCTTGCATTGGAATTTGCCTTTTCTCCTTAGATACCTCTCACGCACTATGCATCTTTGTTATAATTCTTCTCTTCTCGCATCTCCCATCCAGATAACTGGAATGCAACTTCTTCTTCTACTCCCTTTCTACCCCTGGTATTGAAACATGACCACTTCAGCCCTGTTTTCCCCCCTGCGTTGCACTGCCAAGGTTTCCTTGTTCCATAGTAGTTGGTATCTTCGTTTGAAGCCAAGAAATTACAGCAGAGGACGAGTTGGCTCGTGGGTGAATCGACATTTCAGTTTCACTCAAACGCAATCCACTTGTAACATGGTCAATCCGACCCTTGAGGGCTATAAATAGAATTTAATAGGTAGTAGGAACAGTTATTATTGAAGGAGTTGTGTGCTCTGTAATGAAAGCATAATATAATAAAAAATGCTCTTGGGCCCCTTTTAAAACTTTCTTGAGTATCGATCTGGTTATATTTTGCATTATCCCTATTTTTTTCCTTGGAATGTATTATATATGTTATGTTCTCATTTATTAATTTATGCAACAAACGATGATGATTTATATTATAATAAAAAGGAAACAGACGATACAAACTTGCAGAGCCATGAGATTGGTTTCCAAACTATGATACTCGTCAACAAGAAACCAACATTTACAGTTGTTCTGTTCTCATTTCAAATGTTGGATGCATTCTTATTTCACAATAGAAGTTTAATTTATGTCTGAAATTAAAACTATACTAGTCTAATTAGGTTTTTGTATGCAAACTTCCAAATTTCATACCTACAGTGTACTTCGATTGGAATTGGTGTGCATTTTTAGTTCTGGCCATGAAAAATTGGAAAATACTATCAATTGTTGTTTTGGATGACTTGGATTTTACTGTAGATCTTACAATTTACTTGTGGAAACTCAAATTCACAAAAACCATCAAAACTTAAAAAACTTGTGGGATTTTGAATTTTAATATTTTCGAAGTTTTCCATCCCGCACTCCGCAACTGCGGGATGCGGGATCACAAAACTACTGGACTCGCACAAACAAAAACTTTTCCGCATCCCGCATCAATATAATGTAACCTCAGGTTGCAGTAGTCGAGTTATTTCTTAATGAATCTTCTAGACTTTATGAATAGGTGCTTTGAAGAATTTCGAAGTTAAAAAAGGTTCCATAAATAAAAATACATATTCTTAATATAAACATGTAAATCATACCACTCTATTTATATTAAAATAAACAATAAACAATGGTATTACTTCTTGCGAAAGCAATAGAGTTCTATTCCTTCTTACTAAAGCTAAGACGTACACAGTTCTCAGGCAAGTGTAGAAGCTTAATTCCATGGAATGTAAGAACAATGGTCAATTTCAAGAAAAAACAGAAGCACCATTAAAAGTGAAGGTTTCTTCTGGGAAGTTCTAAACCTGCGACCTTTTTGGAGAACGAATATACATTATATTGTTTTTTAAGCTAAAAAAATAACAAATTAATAAATTGTTATTCCGCAACTTTATTTCCACAATGTACACACTTTTCCTTCATCAAATCCTCAATTTCGCAATTTAATGGCATTATTGATAGCAATGATCCAAACGAAAATGGAGGCTATGGCAATGCCAATCTGGTATGTGAAGATATCCAAAGACGCCAGTAAAATAGAAGAAAGATTGAAAAAACTTCTGCAAACATTTGATTTATTTATCATAGTAGGGTTTTTAAAGTAATTGCATTTTTGTAGAGGTTATAAATAATAATGTTCCGCATCTCGAATCCTGCATCCCGCAATGCGGGTTCCGGGAACTTGAAATTTATTATTTGCAAGGTTTCCATCCCGCACCCCGCATCCCTAAATTTCGGAATGCAAGATGCGGGATGGAAAACTTGCAAATAATAAATTTCAAGCTCTTGCAACCCGCATTGCGGAATGCGGGATTCGAGATTCGGGATTTAGAACACTATTATTTATAGCCTTTACAAAAATGTAATTACTTTAAAAACCCTACTATGATAAATAAATCAAATGTTTGCATAAATTTTTTCAATCTTTCTTCTATTCGGGATTCGCGATGATTTTTTCCATTCAGCTTTTAATGTTGTTCTCGAGCAACAACAAATCCGATGGGTTTTCGAGAAACGAAGAAATTCAATGGAATTTTATCACATGCATTCAATTTCAAGAGAAAAATTCTGGCCAATTATTTTTTCAGTTTCCACAAGTATTTTCTCTAAACATGTAACATGATGTACCAAATCAAGAATTTGGACATCCTTAGTTCTGCACAACTGGGAATTACGAGGATTCCAAGTTGTCACATGTGTGTCAATAAATTTATTTGCAGCTTCAACTGTAACATCGTTTATGTTTTATTTCTTTGTTTTGAATGCAGAATGATGAATTTTTGTTTGGATTGTTTTAACATCCCGCAACCCGCAAATCCGCAACTTGCGGAGTGCGACAAACCTTTCATTTGATATTTCATTTTCAAACCCGCATCCTACATCCTCCAAATGCGTGGTGCAGGAGAGTTTGTATATGTGTTAATTTTAATTAACCTGAATCCCGCATCCCGCAATGTGCAGAATGCGGGTTGCGGAGTTCCTATTATTTTCGTTTGGTTTGTGTCTGCCCGCACCCCACATCCCGCAAAATGAGGAATTGCGGGCTGTGGAGCTACTTGAATCAAGTTTGTACGATTTTGCGTTCTCGCATCTCGTAACCCACAAGTTACAGAATGCGGGTTGCAGAGCAATTAATAAACTTGCAAATTTTGTTTTGATCTTGCATCCCGCAAAGTTGATCCTGATGTATTTTTGTCTTCGCGGTAAATTGCAAGATGTCGCAACTCAAGAAATACGGGATGCGGGTTTCGGGAAATATTAGAGGAATGAGACACAATAATTACAAAAGGATTTACCAATAAGAAGACATTGAAGTACTAAAAATGTCTTTGTCTATGGACAACTCTAAGAAGAGTTCTCAACTATATTTTGAGACATTTGCATAACATAAACAACATTTATACACTTATTTAAACTGGGTAATTAAGAATGCATTGAACTCTTCTTTTTTCCAAAATAAATTTGTAATTTTCATTCTAGCTTGAATCACAATTACATGCTTTAGGTGTCATGGAGAGAAATGTAGGGAAACCACAATACATTAATACCAAGAAAAATAATGTAAGGTAACATAAGAATGAACAACTCGAAAGTGGCATAATTTTACCACATCAATATTGCTGGCGGTTTTCCACCTTGCTTGACTACACCTGCACTCATTCCATAGAAATGCTTTGGAACTTGACCAACCTAGTAGAATGATTGCTTCAGTTCACCAACCCAACTATGAATGAATGGGAACGCTTTCTATGGTCATCAAATGAGATATATTCAGGTACCATGGGGACTAGTGATAGCACCTTGACATATGCCACCTCTTGTTCTGGTTGGTTTTTTATTTCACCAGCTTCAATTGCGTTTATGCCAACTACTTGCATATTTGTATTGTTCATTAGCTTTTCTAACCCTTGTCCATTAATCAGTTTGGCATAAGAAACTGCAAACTGCAAAAGAAAATACATTAATAACTAATAATAAGACAAAGCAACAATAACAAGAAAACAAAGCAAGGGGCAGACTAAAGGAATCCCCGCTTTTCATGGGGTATTCTTCACAGTAATTGTTCGATTTCTCCACAAGACGAGCCATTGCAGGAGCATAAACAAAGAAAATTCTTAATCAGAGTCTCTCAAAACTTCAAAACATCACAGTCACCGCAAGAGGAAATTTCAATCCATCACTGCCTTCGTCACGGCCACCGCCAAGACATTTCATCCTTTTGTCTTGCCTTGCCACGCCACCTACCTCCACTGGCAATGTTTCAACCATTTGCCTTGCCACACTACCTTTGCGTTGAACATAAACAAAGACAAAGATTGATATATATACATCTATGCACAAACAATATGACTGAAGCTGAGATTGTTGAAGCTTGGTAGAAAAGATCAGCACATTACTCTGCAAAAATCACAGCGCAGAAACAAAAATCACAACACATTACTACATTGTGGGATGCGAGATCCGGGTTGATTAAAATTAACACATATAAAAACTCTCCCGCATCCCACAAACGAAAAGGTTTTCCACACTCCGCAAGTTGCGGATTTGCAGGTTGCGGGATGTTAAAAAATTCCAAACAAAAATTCATCATTCTGCATTCAAAACAAATAAATCAAACATAGATTTTTGCAAATTGGGTAAGTTAAAATATCCCAATAATCAAATAAAATCATAATAAAACCCTGTAAGTTTTACTAAGAGTCTTACCAAGTAATTTTCGTATGTAAAATTTGGGCTCATTTGTCATAATGACATGAGATCTGTTGTACTTACACATTGGTACTTCTAAAACAAACACATTGTGCAGCTGGAAGTATTCCTATTCGGAAATATTCAAAGTGCATCACATCAATTATTTCTTGCACACTTTATAATCGAAACCCCAAAAAAACTCAATTATAAATGTCTTAACCTAAAATTTCAAAACTCACTATTAATATGCACTCTCTCAAGGTAAAAAACAAAGGTTGTTTGCGAAAAAACATAATCTGTTTACCCTCTCGGCGTTTTTTTGCACCTCTTGCTGCAAATGCTAGTATAAATGATGTATGACGATCAAAGGGGCCGCTTATAGTTTTGTAAGTTGTAACTCATTCCGGAAATGTAAAAAATAAATATTAATTTATTTTACATTTAGTTTTTCTAGAACATTATTTTGTTTTTAAACTTGTCATTATAATTTTACTAGAACATTAATTTCTTTTACACTTTTCAAAAATTGAATTGAGAATGGTTTAAGTCATGTTTTTAAATGATTAAATAAATTCAGTTTTATGAAAGAATCTTAATAACATTAAGAACAAGAACACTATTTTTTAAGAATTGATCTAAAATTTTTAGATTATTTCTACCATAATACTTGTATTTCTACATTAGTATGTTAAAAACAAGTTTTAAAAATAGAAAAAAAAATTAAAAACTTTTAACATGAAGTAGACTTTATTGTAACAAGTTGTTTCTATTAAAAAAAATTGTAAATGATGTAGGTTTAAACAAAAAAAATATGTTGGTTTGATCTTAAACTTAGATACATCAAGAGTATAAGCTAAATATTCTAAGTTTTCAATCTTTTTCCAAACATATTTTTTGTTTTATTTGGGAGTAATGGAGGGTGCTGAATAGATTTATGTATTCGAAACACAATTTAAACACTTTCAAAATTGGATTTAAATTTACCAGATTTCCAACAAAGCCCACTGTAAAGTCCAAAAAATAAAATAAATAGACTACTCCTATATCAAAAACCTAGAAGAATCAAATATTTTAAGGTGTAATTTTTTCTTAATGTATAAAAACTTTAAGATAAAAATAATTTACACTTTAAGTGTTCGATAAATCTTCCTTAAAATAAATCTATGATAGTTTTAAACTTAAATGTATTATAAAATTCTAAAAAATTGTTTATAAATTTGTCAATTATAACTCATTCTAAAATTGTAAGCAAATTAACCTGAATTTATTTAAAACTCGAAAACAAATTAAACATTAATTTATTTAAAACTTAGAGTAAATTAACATAAATTTATTCTAAATCTAAACTTATTAGGCTCCGCGAATAAAAGTATATATTAATTGAGCATAAGTCAAAACTTAAGTGAGAAGGTTGGAGAATAAAGCCAAAATCGAAATACGTTTATATTATATCTAAATTTATTATATATAAAACTCGTAAGCAAATTAAACATTAATTTATTTAAAACTTAGAATAAATTAACATAAATTTATTCTTAACCTAAAGTTATTAGGCTCGGAGAATAAAAGTATATTTTAATTGAGCAAAGTCAAAACTATTGAGAAGGAGAATAAAGCCAAAATCGAAATAGGTTTATATTATATCTAAATTTATTTTATATGACGAAAAAATTTATATTTTAAAATAAAATGAATAAATTAAAATTTTAAGATAAATAATATAATGTAATTAATGTTAATAACTCAAATCAAAATGTCTATGAACATTATAACATAATTTTTTTAATAAAAAATAAAATTATATTTTAAAATAAAAATACAAATTAAAAATTTAAGATAAATAATATAATGTAATTAATGTTAATAGTTAAAATCAAAATGTCTATAAGCAATATAATATAATTTCTTCATAATCTTCCATCATTAAAATGAGCAAGTAAATATCAACGAGATTAATTAGAATGTCCCTTGGTCATATTTTGATAGTGCTACATAGAGTAACCATCTCGTGGAGTCACTGAAATTATTTAATTTTCAAAGGAGATAAAGTACTCTTTTAATGTAGGATTAGGTCATTATTTGAACAATTTTGTAGAATTGATGGCTCTCTAGTTTTTATTAAGTTTGGTAGTGGAACTTAAAATTAAGCAAGTATAGGTTTTTGGGATGCAAAAATCATCATCGATTAGATCACGGGGGTTAAGGTGTGTCACAATATTTTGGGGGGACCTATTCTCGAGGAAATAAAGCACTTAAAAATGTGTTTGGATTCAATATCTTTCAACCATGTCTACAAGGAAAGGAATTCTAAGGTTAACCATTTATCAAAGTTGGGCTTGAATTTAACGCATGGTGAATGGCATACTCTATCGAGAGTGAATGGACATACCAAAGACTGTATCCATGATCCCTTTTGATTAGATGTTAAAAGAAGTTGTTTTTACTAGTTTTTGTCTCGTTGTAATGAACTATTTAAATTTACCAATAAGATGGTTTGTCAATGATCATAATGATTGAAGCTATAAATGTTGTTTTGGCAAAATGCCTATAGGAATGTATGTTGATGATTATTGTAACTGAAATCGTGGACTCTATCCTTAGAGCTCCATAATGCATAGTATTTTTGTATCCTATGTCCATGTCATTGAGACTGTTTAAGTTTAAGAGATTTTTCTGTAAGTTAGAAGATAATATTTTGTCAGGGCAGAGAGGCCTGGGTTGATCTACATGATTGTTGTAAAAGCCTTTGAATTTTTTGGAGTATGCCTGGAAGCATTTGAAGAATGTAAACTTTTGTTCCTAATAAAAGTTTTGCGATTTTTTAATTTTATTTTATTTTTTATTTTTTAATTTTATTTAATTTTATTTAATTTTATTTAATTTTTATTTTTATTTTATTATTATTTTTTTCTGTGAAAAACAAAATATAAATTCACTTTAACCAACGTCCATTAACACTTTCTTGAGGTGCTTACAACTATAGGGAGATGTTGTAACATGTTGTTCCCATAAAAATACAATAAAAATAAATAAATGCAAATGTTGTCGGCTTAAACAAAAAATTTAAATTATGTTATTTTGATCTTAAACCTAGATATATTAAGAGGGATTGCTGGTTCTTTGGAGATTTATATATAATTGGGCATGGAATGCCCTATCCTTGATATGATGCCTTGGCTGATATTGATATGCATCTTTTTGCATTTGGTGATCTCAAGCAACTTTATTAGAGCTTGACTTGTGGGCTGGTTGGCCTCTTCTTATTTGGTTCTGATTGGACTTGGATATTTTATTTTCATCATTGGATGGCCTGGAATAGGCCAATTTCTAGCTGCTGTTTATTTTTATCAGCATTTGACATTTATGAGACTTCATCAGCATGCTAGTTCTGCTATGATTTCTTTGCTTTTGATCACCTACCCCAGTTTGATCTGACCTGATTTAATCAGGAGTGATGATATACGTCTGCTATGATCAGACTTAGTTTTTTACATGGTTTTTGCTTTCTTTTTTGCTGAAAAGTATTTTGGTGAACATTATCATCTTATGATGATATAATGTATGTAATGTAAACTTTACAGTTTGAACAGTTTTGGATATGGATTGTGGATTTGTGCTCATTCTAAGGCAAATTTTGTAAATGACAACTTCTTAGTTGTATTTTGTATAATGGACTATGAGGGCCATCTACTGAATGTGAATAAAGTATTTACGATTTTTTTCTTTGGAAAAAAAAAAAGAGGGATCAAATATCTTGAGGTGTAAATTTTTCTTAATGTATTAAAAAATTAAGATAAAAATAATTTACACCTCAAAAAAAAGGTGCTTGATAGATCCAAGTTAAAGTGGATCTATATTGGTTTTAAAGTTAGATTTATTATGAAACTTCAAAAGGTCGTTTATAGGTTTGTAGGTTATCACTCACTCAGAAAATGTATACAAATTAACATTAGTTTATTTGAAACTCCGAAAATATAAACAAATTAACATTAATTTATTTAAAGTTTAAAGTAAATTAACATATATTCTAAACTTATTAGGCTAGGAGAATAAAAGTATATTTTAATTGAGCATACGTCAAAACTTATATAAACTTATACAGTGAATGTATAATAAATGTTAAAAACTAAAATCAAAATGTGTGTGAGCAATATCTTTTAACTTACAAAATTGATGGCCCTTGAGCTTTTATTAAGTCTAGCAATGGAACTTAAAATCAAGCAAGTACAGGTTTTTGGGAATGGAAAGATCATCATTGACTGGATCACAAGGGCTAAGGTGTGTCATAATATACTTTTGGGACTTATTCTAGAGGAAAGAGAGCGGTTAAAAATGTGTTTGGATTCAATATATTTTAACCATGTCTACAAGGAAAGGAGTTTTGAGGTTAACCATTTGTCAAAGTTGGGCTTGAATTTAACGCAAGGTGAATGGCATACTTTACATAAATGAATGGAGAGGCCAAAGAATATATCCATGATCCATTTTGATCGGATACTAAAAGAAGTTGTTTTTACCGACTTTTGTCTTGTTGTAATGAACCATTTAGAGTTACCAATAAGATTGCTTGTCGATGATCATGATGATTGAAGTTATCAGTGTTGTTTTGGTGAAGATGCCTATAGGAATGTATGTTAATTATTATTGTGACTGAAATCATGGACTCTATCCTTAGAGCTCCATAGTACATGGTATTTTTGTATCTTATGTCCATGTCATCGAGATTGTTCGAGTCTAAGAGATATTTCTTTTAGTTAGAAGATAATGTTTTGTCAGGGTAGAGAGGCTTGGGTTGATCTACATGATTGTTGTAAAAGATTTTAAATTTTATGGATTCTGGGAGTCATTTGAAGAATGTAAACTTTTGTTCCTAATAAAAATATTTCGATTTTTATTTATTTATTTATTTTTTATTCTGTGCAAAAAAAATAACATAAATTCACTTTAACATTTGTAATTATAGGATAATTTTGCACTAAAACACTCTAATACCATTCTAGAAAGACCATCTATTTTTTGTATGAATAATAACCATATATATGTAAGGTAGGTTGTAAATCTTTGACAATTCTATTATGACCAAAATTGTCTATGAGGAAAAGATTGAAATGTTGACAAACCTT
Organism: Pseudotsuga menziesii; assembly: GCA_001517045.1. Classification (NCBI taxonomy): domain Eukaryota; kingdom Viridiplantae; phylum Streptophyta; class Pinopsida; order Pinales; family Pinaceae; genus Pseudotsuga; species Pseudotsuga menziesii. The sequence goes on along the minus strand of LPNX010620071.1, from coordinate 1,236,763 downwards.
TTTTCATTCGAAAAGAGTTAGTTAGGTTTCTCCTCTTATATTAAGTCCACATGGATAGGAGAATGTATATGTATATGTATATATATATATATATATATATATATAAAGTTTTGTTTTCTCTAGAAAATAAAAGGATAAGAGAAAGATAATATATTATAAGGAGGTGATTAACCCTAATCTAGAAGATAAAAAAATATCTCTCTCTTAACTACCATAAAAAATGAAAAACAACATTGCTAAAATAAAAACAAACTCGAAACAATTGCCGAAAATTTCCTAAAACATCCTGGGATGAAAGAATTTGTCGTCTTGATGACATTGAGAGGGTTGAAGATGATAATCGTTTTCTCATAAAGTGTCATGCGTACTCCTACAATAAAGCACAATTTCAAAATATTTGCTATAATATTGATTTTCGTAACATTTTAACTCATTAAAACTATGGTGATCTAAGAATGCTTCTCTTAAATTTTTTCAATTACTTAAATAAAATTCTAAAGAAAACAAAGTGATTTCTTATCATTTTTTAGGGTCTGAAAACCAAGTTGGTATTGATAATCATCATCATCATTAAAATGTAATAAAAATAATTTTTTTACATCTATAATGATTCATAGTAACCATGCTCATATTCGGTTAAGATGTGCCACGATATTTTTTGGAGACCTATTCTGGAGGAAACAAAGCGGTTGAAAATGTGTTTGGATTCAATATCTTTCAACCATGTCTACGGGGGAGGAATTCTAAGGCTAACCATTTGTCAAAGCTGGGCTTGAATTTAACGTAAGGTGAATGGCATACTCTACATAAAGTGAATGGACACGGAAAAGACTATATCCATGATCCCTTTTGATCATATGTTAAAAGAAATTGTGTTTCCTAGTTTTTGTCTTGTTGTAATGAACCATTTAAAGTTACCAATAAGACTATTTGTCGATGACCATAGTGATTGAAGCTATCAATGCTGATTTGGAAAAATGCCTATAGGAATGTATGTTGATGATTATTGTAACTGAAATCGTGGACTCTATCCTTAGAGCTCCATAATGCATAGTACTTTTGTATCATATGTCCATGTCATTGAGACTGTTCAAGTCTAAGAGATCTTTTATGTAAGTTAGAAGATAATGTTTTGTCAGGGCAAAGAGGCTTGGGTTGATCTACATGATTGTTGTAAAAGCCTTTGAATTTTCTGGAGTATGCTAGGAGGCATTTGAAGAATGTAAACTTTTGTTCCTAATAAAAGTTTTTTGTATTTTTTTCCTCTGAAAAAAAAGATAAATTCACTTTAACCCATGTCCATTAGCATTTTCTTAAGGTGCTTACAACACAATATGAGGGAGATGTTGTAACATGTGTTCCCATAAAAAAGAATAAAATGCAAATGTTTTCGGCTTAAACAAAAAAGATAAATTATGTTGTTTGATCTTAAACCTAGATATATTAAGAATCTAAAGGGATCAAATACCTTGAGGTGTAAATTTTTCTTAAGGTATAAAAAAATTAAGATAAAAATAATTTACACATCAAGAAAAAGGTGCTTGATAGATACAAGTTAAAATGGATCTATGTTGGGTTTTAACGTAGATTTATTATGAAAGTTCAAAAGGCTACTTATATGTTTGTAGGTTATCACTCACTCTGAAAATGTAAACAAATTAACATTAATTTATTTGAAACTCCGAAAATATAAACAAATTAATATTAATTTATTTAAATCTTAGTGTAAATTAACATATATTTATTCTAAATCTAAACTTATTAGGCTAGGAGAATAAAGTATATTTTAATTGAGCATAAGTCAAAACTTATACAAACTTATACAGTGAATGTATAATAAATGTAATTAATGTTAATAACTAAAATCAAAATGTGTGTGAGCAATATCTTCTAACTTACAAAATCGATGGCCCTCGAGCTTTTATTAAGTATGGCAATGGATCTTAAAATCAAGCAAGTACAGGTTTTTGGGGATGCAAAGATCATCATCGACTAGATAATGAGGGTTAAGGTGTGTTACAATATTTCTGGGGGACCTATTATAGAGGAAATAAAGCAGTTAAAAATGTGTTTGGATTCAATATCCTTTTTTGTAACTCAAACAGGTAATTTTTATTTTTGAGGAAGATCACGGTTTTTTTTTGGCAAATACCAATCAACCTATTTACAAAATCAAGCAGGAATATTTCGAAAGGGCCAGAGACTGCACAAAACCTTACAGAGAGGTAGGGGATCACCCATTAAAACAAATTACAACTGCATGAAGCACAATTAAGGAATAGGATGGAAATAACTAGATTCCTCGTTGATGCTAAGGAATCCTTGAGGTAGAATACATGCTTTGTTAGCCAAGGCATCTGCAAGATTGCTTAGATCCCGAAGAATGTGGAAAGAATGAGCCATGTCAAATTCTTTCAATAAATTCTATATTCTCTGCAGGGATATATTCAAGGCAGAATTATTGAAACTATTAGATGAATTTAAAGCTTTTATCAGCATCTCGGAATCACCAAAGATTTGAATGGACTTGTATCCTTTCTCCTTAGTAAACTGACTCGCCATGAGGAGGCTGTAACTTTCGGCCTGATTGTTTGACATGGCTCCAAGTCCCCAGCTAAAATTGAATTTGGTCAATCTGTCAGGAGAGAAAACCAAGCCCCCAACTCCTAAGATCCCAGGATTCCCCTTGGAAGCACCATCAAAGAAAATTGTCGCTAAAGAGGAACTTATCCAAAATGATTTAAATGCATCCTTATTCCCACAAAACCTCAAGGAAGGAAGATTGACAGGTTTGACACAAATAGATTTTTTCCCACAACTTGAGGACAAGAACCCAACCACCATGAAGCTGGCAGGGTAGAAGAGGGTAGCGTTTGTCCAACAGATTTAACAAAAAACGATTTGGATTTAAATCCCACGATCTGGGAGATCAGGATCGAATCATTAAAAATGCAGTTATTTCTAGCTAGCAACAAAGACCACCACGTGAACTTCAGGATTGATTGCCATTTTTTGTGCAGAATTACAGAGTTTGATTTTGGTGGGTGTTAATCATGCCAGGCTGAATAAAAAGAATTTACAGAATTTTGAATAGGAAATGGGCAGTTAGCACTGTGAAGAACCATATCCCACACGTTTTTAGAGAAATCACATTCAACAAGAAGATGATCAACCGTTTCCAAGGCTGATTTGCAAAAACAACAGCGAAAAGGGCCATTGTAGCCACGTTTTAAAAGATTGTCACCTGTCAGCACCTTGTTATTCAATAACAAACATGAAAATAAATTAACCTTCGGAAGACAATGAGAAAACCATATAGTTTTCCAAATTGTAGGTGTGAAGCATGAAGAGTGGGAAGTTTGAAGTACATAGTAACCTTTGGCTGCTGTGTAAAAACCATCAATTCCCCAACCCCAACTATCTTTATGGGAGATGTGGACAAGGGCGAGGCTAGAAAGAGAAGAGAGCAACAATTTTTTTGGGGAATTAAGACGAGCAGGAAGATCAGGGAGAGACCAACCATCCCAGTTGCCAACGTTGTCCCAAGAGAAGATGTTAGCTAAGAGGAGTAGTCCTTTATTTGTTTCCTAATTCATAATCTAAGTGAACGGAATGACAGAGGAAAGAGAAGATTTTTCAGAGATTTTATGCTCCAAGAGAAGGATCCTCTTCCCATTGCCAGGGATTCTAAATAGTTGTTGATTAAAAAAGTCGAAACCTTTTCTGCAAGAATTCCAGATAGCAATGTCAATTGGTGTATTAGAAGAAGTAATATTTCTCAATGATCTACCCTTAAGGTATTTCATCTGAAAAATCTTGTTGACTGGGTGATATTTGTCCATGAATAATTGCCAAATCAGTTTGCCACTCAACGCTAGATTAGCCAAACCAGGGTCATGAATTTGTAATCCACCTTCTGAAATAGGTCTCTTAAGAATTTCCTAGCTTACCAAATGCATCTTATTCTGACTTCCTTTACCGCTATTCCAGAGAAAATCTCACAAAAGTTTAGAAATATGAGCCGAGATAGACTTAGGGGCAAGCAAAAAAGAGGATTGGAAAATAGGAAATGTTGAAAGAACTGCCTTAATCAAGATCAATTTTCCAGCCTTGGCTAACCATTGGCCACCCCAAGAAGTGATTTTTTCTTTTAACTTAGCAAGCACATCAAGCCAAAGAGAAGGAGGGGACAATCCAAGAGTTAAGGGAAGCCCCAAATACTTTATCTTCTCCCACTTGTTGAAGCCAGGGAAGCCCAGGAAGTCTTCTATTTGAAGAATTGTGGAATGATCTACATTCCAACCATAAACAACACTTTTATTTTTGTTAATCAATGCTCCTGAAATTAGGCAGAAATTTTGAAGAATTTCATTAAATTCCCGAGTAATCTTCAAAGAGGTCCCTCCTAGAAGAAGAGAGTTATCTGCGAAAAGAGCATGGTTGATTGGGTCCACACCTCTAGCAATGGATTCGATATCTTTTAACCATGTCTATAGGGAAAATAATTTTGAGGATGACCATTTGTCAAATTTGGGCTTGAATTTAACGCAAGGTGAATGGCATACTCTACATAAGTGAGTGGAGAGACCAAAAACTATATCCATGATCTCTTTTGATCAGATGCTAAAAGAAGTTGTTTTACCAGTTTTTGTCTTGTTGTAATGAACCATTTAGAGTTTTTTTTAACAGGAACGGTTAAAGATATTTGTATTAAGGAACAATGAGGAAACCGTTGGGCACATTACAACATAGAAACATTGTTGTAAACTTGATCACAAATGCAAGAAACAACTTAGAGAGGGGTACAAAATTTGCACAGGCTTTGGAATCCTGACAAGTTGACTTCACTACTCTGTTATAGCTCCTAGATGCCGATAAGAGAGACCTTGAAAAATAAGAAATGCGTCCATCGTTTACTGTCATGCCAAAACGTTGAGAATTAGAATACATCCTCCTTTACTTTCTCATGCTTTTGAGTTGTCCATTCACTGGAGAACTTAGCAACTTTGGTTTCTAGCGATTTGATTCATTTCTCAAGTTCTTCATGGGTAGTGGCCTGGTCTTTGAACTTGGCTTCAGTGGAATTAGTTATCTCCTCACGCAGTCGTATGAGATTCTTATCCAGGAGGTCATATCTCCTTGCTCCACCTTCATCAATCCTCAACATCATTCTGGAATTCGCCCGCTCCATAATCTTCACTCGACTTAACTCCGAAATCACATGTTCAAGCTTCTCTTCTAGAGATGGGCCCAAATTTGAGTTAGAGGCCAATGAAGCCAATGGAAATGAATAAGATGATTTGATTCCTCCCTTGGATCAGAGGGGGGGGGGGGGGCATTTTGCAATCCACACTGCCTTGGTCAAGGTTATAATCCCTGCTGATATGCTTCCCCAAAGAAATTTTGGGATCACGACGAATCTTTTTTCTGAGCCTCAAAACGAGCATCATGTGATTCTTTCCTGACTTTTCCCAGTTGAAATGACATTTCCACCATAATTTATAGTAGCATACCTTAGCTCGTGAATCTTTTCATGTAGACGGTCGTTTGTTGGCATCGACATGCATTGGTATGCCTGAGCCCCATCAATCATCTTGGCCTGACATGGGTTGGACACTTCAAGGAATATTTGTTTGTATTTCGAGCCCATTGACTATCAACATGCCCTTGATCATGAGCAATCCTTTGTTGGCTTCTATATTTGCCATGGTATTTAGTGCCCGGAGAATGTGAAAGAAGCTCATTGTCTTGAATTTATGGAGTAGCAGGTCTATTTTTCTAAGAATATGGTTTAGACTAACATGGTTTGGTATCTTTTGGGTGCAGAGAGCCTGGATAATGAGTCTAGAGTCTCTAAAGATCACAAGATTCTGAATGTCCTTGGAGATTGCTTGTCGACGCCCTTGCCAGAGGGCTAACACCTATGCTCTATTGTTGGTTTTGAGTCACAGTCCCCATGACAAGGTCAGTTCCAACATTCCATTAGGATCCAGGAGGATCCCTTCCCCTCCTTCCACCCTTGGGTTCCCTTTCGAGGCCCCATCAAAGAATAAACAATTCTTTTGCAACGTAGATCTCCACTAAATGAAGCTTTGCTCATCCAATCGAATTTCCTAGGTTGCTTTTGATATGGGTATGGGTTCTGGTCTTTGCTGGTAGTTCGAGACGAACTCCTTAAGCCATTTTTCTTCCTCGGATTCCAGGGGGATTGTGGAGTGGACCATCGACTTGAAGGCAAGAGTTTCACCCAGAAGGTGATTGGATTTTATTGCTACTAGGGTTGGGAGATGATTTTTCCAATGGAGCAGTCTATTGTTTCTTTCCAGCCAAATTTTCCACAGAACGAATTTTCCATCGTTTCTGGGTATGAAGTCTTAGGGACCTCGGCGTATGTGGCTTTAAAATCAAACAACAATTCAAAATCACTGGTTAATTTATCAAAAACAATCTTCCCTGACAACGATTGTTGCATATCTCCAAACTTGTTGTTGTCTAATCGGTAGTGCACCAAGCACTCCCGATACTCCTTCTGGGACAATAAAGGACCCTTTTCTTCCCAGAAAAAGGGAGTCATTTGCTTACCAGTGGTTTGAATAGCTTGATGACCTCTAGGACTTTGTGATTGATAAATTCTATTTTGGCTCGTACAGTCTCCAACAACCTGTGCTTAGAAACTACCTTTCTAGCTCCGTATACAACATCAACACTGTTTTGGATACCGTATCGGTTGGCGGAATCGTCTGATAAAGAGCTCAGGAAAGTAATGGCATTCTCCACTGTCGCCAAGGGCCTTTTCTGCATTTCTCTTAATACTGTCAGGACTTTTTTCTTGGCTTCTACCATAGCGCTTTCCTGGTCTTCAATGAAATCTAGATAAGGCCGGAACTTGTCAACTTCTATAATGATTTGATCCCAGATCAAATATCTAGCACCTTGCAAGGCAAGTTTACCGACCACCTGTTGGCTTAACTTGGCATTTTGTTGAATTAGTCCTTGGCATTTCTCTTCTGTCTTTTCTCTTCCTTGTTTCTCTTTGACGCTTTCTTTTTCCAGTTCCTCGATCTGCTGTTTTAGTTTAATGAGCTCTGTATCTTTCAGGCCTATCTAGGACATTGCTCTAGAGAGGGAACCGATATCTATCTCTCCAGCCACACCTGTGGATTGAATTCTACTCTCTGCACTTCTTCCTTGAAGCTCCTTTTCCTTCATTGCTAATATGGTTTTTAATTCTGCATCGCTTTTCTTCAAAAGATGGATATGTGCTTCCCACTGCCTCTCGTTTTCTTCGAGCTTTAGTAGCTTAGCTTTGCAATCGGTAAGCTCATCATTCAATGGCTCTTTTTCTCTTTCAAAGTTAGCCAATTCTTCCGCTTGAGCGAGCTGGGTGGCAGGGATTTTTAACTTCTTTTTTAGGTCTGGATCTCCTTCTCTTTATCATCGAGCAATTTCTGAGCCAAAATCCCTTTATGTGCCGGTCCTTCTATTTGCATTGCTTGATTCTGTAAACTGTTGATTTGGGCTTTGAGTGCTTTGTTCTCCACTCTCACCTTCCTTAAAAGGTTTAAAGTTTTTTCTTTACTCTCCTCTAGTTTGGACATCTGTATGGTAGCCTTAAGCAATCTAGCGTTCAATATATCTCCAGTCTCTTTGTTGAGGTGTATTATGTCAGTAGTGGGAACCTTTGAGAGGTTCACACTGACCTCTGACACCTTGTTCCCCATTTCCAAGGCTAAGCTAAGGGTGTCAGTGGCATGATCTCTTACAGTTTTTAGCACCACATTGGGGTAAGGCAACCGTGATGCCTCGCTATATAGTTATGCTGCCTCTTTGAAAGTTTTATTAGCCCTCTCTTGGTAAGATCCTAGCCAGTCCTCTTTCGATGCATGCTTGCTTGGAGTCTGCCCGTCAAATACATACTCTTGTATTTGCACTTCGGTTGTCTTGGGTTCTTCCTGTTGCCGTTCTTTCGCTAAATTCTTCTTCTTCACATGTCCCTTTGCCTGGCCCCTTTTAACTTGCACCCATTGTTGTCCCCATTCTATTTTTTACTTCTTGGGCATGTTGGTCGTGTCCACTTCTTCAGTGTCCATGGGCTCTGGACCTCCTCTTTTTATTGAACTCACTGAATAGTTGACCAGTGATGAGAATCCTCTGGCTATTGCAACTACTCTAGCCAATTCTCTTTGGGGAGAAGCTACCCTAGGTATGAGCCAGTGCCATGCTCTATGCTGGTATCCATTGGGGCAGGATTGGGGAAATCGTCCCAGTTTGCTACTTCTCTAAGTCCAGGTATTTCAGTGTGTTTGAAAGGCCTGCATTTGTGAGATTTCCTCCTTTTGGAAATTATATGGTGAGGGTCATAATTTACCGCTTGTCCCAGGGAAAACTCCATGCCTCTAAGCAAGTTGGTAACAAGGGGCAAAGCAGCCCTGCTTCTAACTGTGTATGGTCTTACTTCTCATGGGAAAATTAGATTTGAGCTTTTCTTAAAGTTCAAGAAGTGCTCTTCTTCAATAATGAGTCTTTGCTAGATCAATTCCAGGGAGAAAACCCTGGTAGTTAGAAAAGCTGGCAGAATGTAGGGTGGATGTACGAAGCCATACAACCTTATGGTTGTTCCAAATTCTGTGAGGAACCAGTCACCTATCTTCTTGCTATTTGACAACTGCAGCATTTGCCTCATCTCGGGCAACACCTTAGGTAACCTTTCTTGAAAGAAGAGGTCGTATATTTCGACCATCAATTGGTTCATGAATTTACAGTAATTCGTGGCCATATCAGCAGTGATTTCTAGTTCTGGTACTTGTAGGTCCTCCTCATTATGAGCTATAAGCATTCTCAGCAAAAAGGAATGGAAGTTGAACATTCTAGTGACGTGGAAATTCACTAACTGAGAACAGATGTTCTCGGCTAGGAACTCATCAAACTTAAGGTAGCAAGATTAACAGGATTGTCCAAGCAATTCAGGTTCGGCCGGACAAGTACTCATGATGAACAAAAGACTCAATAATGACTCCATGACATAAGCGTCGGTATCTAGACCTAGGAACTGACTGGCCAGGGATATACACCACTTAGTTTCTTCATTGAATTGGTTGAGGTCAATAGGGTAATACTGGTCGATAGGTTCACTATTGGGTTTAGAACAGGCCTTCAGGAAGGTTTCTTTACTTTTGTCTGTAGACTCTCTAAAACAATGTATAATACTTTCTTCCTGGTAGTCTTGGGATATATGGACGAATTCATTTGGGATATGCAGGGTTTTGCGGATGATGGAAGCTTGGACTGAGCAAAGGATTTTGGACTTTGATTTATTCCTAATGACACCTTTGGTGATGGAGAAATTGTCCGCACACCATTCAACAAACTCAGGGCAATGGGGGGTTTGGTCAACATAGAAGAAATGGAAGAAAGATTTAAAAACACGGCACGTATCCCCAACTCGGTCCTTAAGAATTTCCAGTTTTCCTTTGGCAGTTTCAATAGCTTCTCCCACCAGGATAGTATCAAAAATCTCGGCATTCTCATATACCAGACTCTCTTCTTTCCTTTGACCTGCGGCCTCAGGTTCTACATCATCTCTCACCCCTACCACTTCCACCGCTCCTATTACGTCCATTTTTAAATAACACTGAGAGGGTATCAAGGCCCTACCTTGTTCTGCAGCACAGTCTCCTGGTTGGTCCGTGCTAACGCTCTGTATGTGGTTGGATATTCGACGGCTTCGAGGTTTCAGAAAAGACAAACCTTTGGAACTTCACGTGGACCCCTTTATAGCTTTTCACACAACATAACCTTCGCACCCTTCCCAGGCGGCTTACACCGTAGATATACTCTTTGCGATCTGAACCATAGGTATGCGAGTTTCTTTATGTTACATCCTTCCCTACTTCACGCATGTGCAGCTCAACCGTCGATTAGGAACGATTTTCTTCACAACCATTGATCTGGGTGGACCCTACCATTCTTCGTGAAGAGAGGTTCTGTTTCCCTCTATGCTAATCCAAATTGCGAAATGAACTATGACCGCTGATCTCCCTTTGTTCTCGTAGTGATCGTCGATCTGAGTAGCCCATACCACTTTTCGCAATCTAAAATTGCTGTTGCATTCTCGCAAATCTGGGATGCGAAATCAATCTCAACCGTGGATCTTCTTGGATCCCATTCTCGACCGTTAGATGCCTCCATCCTTTAAACTATTTCGCAATCTGGAAAAGTGGCTTTGGTCAGGCATGTTCGCTGTGTGAAATGTTTTGACGCCATTGATCTGCCATTCGATCAATCTCAGCCTTCGATCATGAGTCCCACTTAATGCCTTCAGCATGCCCAATGTTCTCTTCTTTACCCTGCTTCTCTGATCCATAGACTGTTTTGCTGCTTTTGACATTCACCACCAAGGCTTATTCCAATGGCTGAGTGCTATCTTATGTGTGCCATCAGCCCCTTCTGCGAACACCAAGCTGCCTTCCCAACACCTCTCGACGAGGCTGAAATTCCCAAGTATATCTTATGACCAAAACTTAATAGGGTGTTAACAGGGGGCATTTGGAAGGCCCTTCCCAACCCCTTCTTATGAGATTATCACTCGTTAAAATGCCTTTGTGAGCCAACATCCAGATGAACATGTCGACTTTGGGGAGCGATTTATAGGACCAGAGTGTTTTCCAGGGAGCTGGATCAGGTGGGACATGTGGGATTGCATGTATATGTTTGTATCCTGCAGCTGCTGTGTATTTCCCCAAGGCTGAGCCCCAACCCCTTTTGTCTTTTGTAAAATATTTTAAGGGTGCTTTCCCTTGAAGGAAATCAAGTAAAATATCGACTTTGTCTTTTAAACTCTTAGGATAATTTCCCAGGTCCCAATCTTTCCAGTAGCTTTCTTCATCCTCTTCCCATACCAAAATGTCTCAGAGGTTGACACGGTTGATGGATTGCAGCCAGGTTTTCATATTATCTGGCCCTTCTTGGTTACAAAGGGGGGGGGGGGGTCTCCCAGGACTGAATCCTCCCAAATTCTAATATGATTTCCATTGCCTGGGATCCAGGCAAGATTGGTTTTGAAGCTATCTACGGACTTGAGGCAGAGAGTGAATATTGGTGATCCTCTAAGTACTTTCGGTGGGCATTCTAGGCACCTTCTATGGGATCCATTGAAGTATTTTTCCACAATACTTCTTTTCTTCAATATCTTTTGCCTGAAATTATTTTCCAAAGGATTTTGGCACCTAGGGCGATATTGTGAGAGGCGATATCTCAGATCTGAAGGCCACCTTCCAGCAAAAGCTTATTTATTTCCCCCCAACTGATCAGGTGAAGTTTCTACTCATTTTGCTTTCCAGCTTCCCACAAAAAACACCTTAGCAGAGCTTCTATTTTGTTTGTTATGGATTTTGGAGCCAAAAGAATTGAGTTCTAATAAATGGGAATGCTGGTTAGAACATACTTGAGTAGCACCACTTTTCCTGCTAGATTCATCCAAGACGCTCCCCAAGCTTGAATACGGATCTTCAACTTGTCCAAGAGAGGAAGCTAATGCACAAATTTTGGGCCGGATTTGAAAATTGGTATTCCGAGGTACTTGAAAGAATCCCAAATCATGAGCCCTTCCATATCTATAACTCGGGTGATGTCAAGCATCTCTCCCAGGGAGCAATTCCAACCGTATGTTTTTCTTTTCAGATAGTTAATCTTGCTGCCTAAGGCTTCTTTATATAAATCCAGCTCCCTTTTGAAGTTTTTCGCTGTGATGCCACTGGCCCCTCCTAGCAGAAGTGTGTCATCAGCGAACTGTGCATGGTTAATATCTTTGACATTTGACACTATCCTTAGACCCGACAGGGATTGAAGATGTTGACAGTGATCTAGCTGGAAGCTAAGAACTGAGGCTTGAATGGCATACAACAGGGGCAATAATGGGAACCCTTGCCTTAGACCCCTTGAGGCTTGAAAAAATCTAGCCATACGCCCATTCACCAGAGGGGAAATCCAAGGAGCGCCTATGCACGCTTTAACCCAATTTATGAACCCTTGAGCAAATTCCATATTCTTCATTACTTTGAACATGAAATCATGTTTGACTCTATCGAAGGCATTCATTAAATCAAGTTTGACAACCATACCTTTTTATTTTCGTTGAAAGCTTGAGTGGATCGCTTCCTAGACCAGAACAATATTGTCCAAGATTTGGCTCCCTTTGATGAAGTCACCTTGGTTCTCTGGGATGATATTAGGGAAAATTCTCTTGAACCTGATAACTATGATTTTGTTGACTACCTTGTAGCCTGTGTTGTAGAGAGAAATAGGACAAAATCTGTTGAAGTTGCTTGCACCTCTCTCTTTTGGGATAAGTGACATGAATGCAGAATTTGTGCTCCCTCCTATTTTATTGCAATGTTGGTATTTCCTCACCATTATGAACAAATCGTCCTTGATAATTGGCCAACATGCCTTGAAGAAGTGAGCCGTGAAGCCATCAGGCCCAGGGGCCTTATCTGCTTCCATGTGATCCAACGCTTTTTTATTTTCCTGCATGTTGATCGGTGCCATTAGTCTCATATTAATCTCGTTGTCAACTAGCTAAGGGATGAGGGACAGAGGATAGGAGTTAGCGTCAATGGGGGCCTCATCAGGAGCAGAGTACAAATCTTTGAATAAGGAGTGTATCGCTTGCTTTATGCCTTCGAAATCTCTTATCTCATGTCCATGGTGCTGGATTTCATTAACTGTTTTGAACTGCTTGCGGGCTTTCACTTGCTTGTGGAAGTAGCTTGTATTCTTGTCTCCGATTAGTAGCCACAGACTTCTAGACTTTTGGCACCAGAACCCTTCCTCCTCTCTGGAGGCTTGGTGATACTATTTTTGGAGCTCAGCTTCCTGGTTCAATAGATCATGAGTCACGGTTGTGTCTTCCGTGACCATTTGATGTTTCTCGAGCTCATTATGGGCTTCTTGTGTTTTGGTTCTCGGAGATTTGATTGATCTTGCTCAATTTTTCAAGGCTCTTTTAAGGATTCTCAGTTTTTATTCCCACACATAGAAAGGAGAACCTTGGATATACATTCTCTAGGCTTGGGAGACACTCTCCATAATACCTTCCTGTTGTATCCAGAGCGGACTGAAGCGAAAGGGGATGGGGCCCTGGTGTTTCTTAAAAGACAGATCTAGGAGGATAGGTTTGTGATCTGAGACATAATGTGGCAGGATTTTGGAACTGGCCGTGAGCCCAAAGACCAGGAAGGTATTTTGGAGAAGGAACCTATCCAATCGCGCTGCAATGTAAGCCGGTCCCACTCTTTTGTTAGACCAAGTGAATTTTCCTTTGGCTGGTTTAATATCAACCAAGTCCCGGTACATAATGAGATATTCCACCCATTATCTAGCTGGATCTATGAATGGAGAGCCCCCTTTTTTTCCATTAGTGACAGGGTGATATTAATATCCCCCGTAATAATAATATTCTTGGGGTTGTGCATGCTCATAAATGATTTAAGGGTGTCCCAATAGTCTCTTTTCTCAGAGAAGAGGACCAAGACATACATATTAAAGAGACTTACATGATGACTGGAGTCCTTGTGAAGGATCTTGGTGAAGATCCAGTGAGTGCATCTTTCTTCTTCACATTGGTCGAATATTGAGTTGTCCCAAAAGTTGCCAACCCCCCCTAATGCACCTCTTGCGCTCACTGCAATTCCTTGTCCTTTTTTCAAAAATATCTTACTTGCTTGGAGGATATCAGAGTCCTCTAATTTACTCTCATGGATTAGGAGGATTTCTGGTATCATCATGCGTATGATGTCCTTTAGGGCTTCTTCTTTAATCTTGCTACCGACCCCCCTACAGTTCCAGGAGACAAATTTCATTATTTACTTGCTTGGGAGGAGTTAGCTCCTTTAGGAGCCTGGCCTTGCTTTCTAGTGTTGCAGGTGTTGATCATCCCCTTGATAGTTTTATGCGATCCTTGTAGCACGTCCAGATAGGTTTGCTCTTCTCTCTTCTTTTTCTTGGACTTCCTTCCCTTGGTGGATTTTTTTGGTGTGATTTGGGAGCTGCTTGTTTCCGCACCTTCATTTTCTGATTCTGCTTCCGAGTTGGATCCAAGGCTAACATGATCTTCCTCAGGATATTTCTCCTTTGGGTCTTCTTCGGCTTCTGGTGGCTCAAAGGTTGTTTTCCCTTTTTCATTCTCCTCTTGGTCTGTGATTTGAACTTCCAGAGCCTTAAATCTATTTCCTGAATTCAAGGATTCTTTTTGGTTTCCCTGGTCCTCCAGAGGGTTTGCAAGATTTGCAGGAGGGCCTGTATTTTTTTTGTCTTTCAGTTTCGAGGCGGTTTTGGATTTTTTGGCTTGTTGCCATCCTTCTTCGGCTTCTTTATCTGTCGCTTGGGATTCTGGGCAATTTCTTTGAAAGTGGCCATATTCGTGGCAACTTCTGCATTTGAAAGGTAACTGTTCATATTCCAATTTTTTTATAATGATGCCATGCACTCACCATGAGTTTGACGACTTCTGGTAGCTCGAATTCCAGATATACTTCCACCCAAATCTTTGCGCAGGAGTATTGAGATTTGGAGTCTGCTTTGTCGATGTATCGCCCCATACCATTTCCAATATACTGCAGTGACTGGGTCTTTCAGTAGTGTACCGGCAAGTTGGGCAGACAGACCCATACCAGAACCTCCTTGGGCACATTTACTGATGGATCAAAGTCTAGCATACACTTGTTGAGATAGATCCCTTGTGTTCCCATGAAATAGGGTCAGCTCCTGAATATGATATCCTGATCTTCTTTTGCAATAAACTCGAAGATGAAAAACCCTCTTCCTACCGCATAACAGGTTACATTGTTTTGGATGAAGGGCCTCCAGTTGTGACGGATCCAATCATTAGTGGTTTTGGCAGAGGGCTAGAGACCCATGAACTTCCCAACCAATCCATGTTCCGCCAAAGCCAAAGCAATCCTTATTGGCTGCTCCGTCGACAAAGCGATTTCAGGAATAGAATCAAGTTTTTTAATGAATTTCGGGATGGAAGGATCAACAGTTTTCACGCCTTGCAGAGCTATCAGCATCCGAAAGGCCTCNGGGGGGGGGGGGGGGGTGGCAGAGTTGGCTCCCCGCTCCCAGGCACGCTCATGGAGATTGATGACTCTCTCCACGCTCAGTCCTCTTGACGAACCCTAGGTGAGAGCTCGCAACACGTTTCCTGATTTCCTAATGAACCATTTAGAGTTACCAATAAGAATGTTTGTCGATGATCATAGTGATTGAAGCTATATGTGTTTTTTTGTTGAAGATGCCTACAAAATGTATGGTGATTATTATTGTGTCTGAAATCATGGACTCTATCCTTAGAGCTCCATAATGCATAGTATTTTTGTATCCTATGTCTATGTAGTTGAGACTGTTCAAGTCTGTGGGATCTTTTCTATAAGTTAGAAGATAATGTTTTGTCAGGGCAAAGAGGCCTGGGTTGATCTACATGACCGTTGTAAAACATTTTGAATTTTATGGAGGATGCCTAGAGTCATTTGAAGAATGTAAACTTTTGTTCCTAATAAAAGTTTTTCGATTTTTTTTTTGTCAAAAAAACATAAATTAACTTTGACATTAAGTAATTATAGGATAATTTTGCACTGAAACACTCTAACGCCATTCTCAAAAGACCATCCATTTTTTGTATGAATAATAACCATATATATGTGAGGTGACTTGTAAATCTTGCCCAATTCTATTATGACCAAAATTGTATATGAGAAAGATTGAAAGGTTGTTAGACATTTTTTTTTTGAAAAGAGTCAGTCAAGTTTCTCCTCTTACAGTAAGTCCACATGGATAGGACAATGCATTTTCTTTTTTTATATATAAAGATTTGTTTTCTCTTAAAAGAAAAAGGATAAGAGAAATTTAAGATATTATAAAGAGGTCATCAACCCTAATCTAGAAGATACAAAATATCTCTCTTTTAATTACCATAAAGAAGAAAATCAGCATTGCTAAAATAAAAACAAACTCTCACAAACTCCATAGTGAAACAAGTGCTAGAAAATTCCTAAAACATCATGGCATGAATTTTTTTTCGTCTTGGTGACATTGAGAGGGTTGAAGATGAAAATCATTTTCTCATAAAGTGTCATACGTACTCCTACAATAAAGCACAATTTCAAAATATTTGCTATAATACTAACCTTCGTAACATTTTAACGCATTAAAACTATGGTGATCTAAGAATGTTTCTCTTAAAGTTTTTCAAGTACATAAATAAAATTCTAAAGAAAACAAAGTGATTTCTTACCATTTTTTAGGGTCTAAAAAAACAAGTTGGTCTTGATCATTAACAAACATCATCATCATCATCATTAAAAAATGTAATAAAAATAATTCATTACATCTATAATGATTCATAGTAACCATTCTCGTATTCAATGTATAGTTTTATAAACTAAGAACAGAATTAAAATATAATATAATAAGTAGAGATACAACACTTATCATCTCTATAGATAATGATAGGATGGGAGTCACAAAAGTTATAAGCCAATTTTTATTGACATATTTTTTTAGATGTGTTGGAAGGCTACTTAAAAAAGCATTTTGATTTCATTACTGAAATATCAAATATATGGATTTTTTCTTAGGAATAAAATATAGAATATTTATATTTTAAAGAGAGATGGTATAAACAATTGGTTATTTATGACAATTCGCAATCCAAACATGTCTATATAGTGCATATGCTACCCCTAAGTTAGGTTATGAGGTCACTAGGACAGAGAAACCAACATATAAAATTATAAGCCCCTCAACCCAACCCGTTTCTCTCATATCTCCCTGAATCTACTCACTATATAGCACTCCAATCACCTCATCCAACCATCAATCAACCATGCCACTCTCTTCCATTTCCATACACAACACAAGGGTCGAAGGTCTTTACTTTCTTTGATTAATAATTCTTTAAGGAGCCCCTTCTCCTCAAAATCTCTTAAGTGCATGCAAAAGAGTCCCATTATTGACCGCCTTCTATGAATACCATGATAGAGTAATATTATGGATCCAAAACAATCAATTACAAACAATATAAAGGGAGGGTAATGATTTCTTAATATGTCCAAACTCTACACTCACTACAACCTAGTCTTTCTCATTCAAGATCTACAAATTACTAAGTGTTGGTTTTGGTAACTTTTGGATTTGGAACATTGAGTAACTATGTAGAACATAACATGCAATTGAGAGCTTGACAGAGAGAATGATGATGAGAATAATGAGAATGGTTGAGTTCTCATGAGATAGGAGAAAGGAATGAAGGATGCTTACACTTTTCCATATTGATTGTACCTTACCCATGCTCCATAATTACATAGCATGATGTGGACTTTGGGAGTAATCTAATATCATAGCAAAAGGGCCCTCTTTTCAACCATAATATGATAGATATTTCAAGCATGATCAGGGTTCCACCATGATCTAAGTTATGCGCATGGTGGAATGATGCCCCAAGGAGTTTTCCCAGTTTTGAAGTGACATAGATCCTCAAAAAATTCATCAAACTTATATATTGGTCAAAACTCTGACTTCCTACATTGCCAAATTTTGACAATCAGAATGAAATTTGCTACATTATCAGATGAGTTCACAAACTTCCCTTACAAACCTCTTCATGCATCTGTATTTGGTTTTCTATGTTAAAGGTGGTGGATGATCTTTATTTAAGGCACACACTAGAAATATGTGAGTTCATCAACTAAGTTGCATTGTGGTAACTCTACCATTGATCTAATAGAAAGCATATATGTAGACTCTATATGCCTAGTCATTCTCTAATTGGGCATTGACCTTGAGCTTTGCACAAGGAAAATATACAAGACATATTTACAATGTATACATCACGAACTCAACTATTTAAGCTCACGTAGGTTGAAACCCATCATTATAACCACGGATTTACAATTTATATATAATATAACTCAATATTTTCAAAGGGTCAAAACTTGGGTATTACATTCCCCTCCCCTTTGGGATAGCTTCAACCTTGGTGCAATCTCAATATAAAAATAAAAATGGGTATGTCTCCACCATGTCATTCTTCATCTCCCACGTAGCCTCATCGTGACGAAATTGTTTATATTACATGTTTACTCGTTTGATGGTTTCATTCCAAAGCAAACATTATTTATATGTCAAGTAGGTAATGGCTCTATTTGGAACTCTCCCCCCGTAACGACATGGATCACGACGCAATTAATCACATGGATAGGACCATGTACACATTTCTTAAGAAATGAGTCATGGAAAACATTGTGATCTTCGATCATAATAAGCAATGCAAGTTTATGGGCACAAGTTCCAAGATTCAGTGAGCTCTTCCTTGGCTTTACTTTAAGGAAGGCATGATCCTCAAAAATAAGTTTATGTACATGACTACTTAATTTCTAGCGTAATAGGTATAATTTTTGCATTAGTTCCCACTATCCTTATCATTTTCACATCATATCATAATATCAATTGAATGCAATTTTAAGATAAATAATATAACCAAAGGATAGTAGATTACCTTAGTAATTGTTTCAATTAACAATATGGTAGTAGTCCTAGCAGTCTAGTCCCATTACTTAGTCTAATAGAAATAATATTACCCAAGCTAATATTAATCCTCCCAACCAACTAACAACTTTACTACTAGTTCTAGGAAATGTATGGAGTTTCCTAGCTCTCCATGCCCACAATTCCAATAACAATAATAGAAGTCACCAACCCTTCAAATTTTAAGAATCAACCTCGCGGTTTGAATTCCAAGTTACAAGTAACTCATTCTCATCCAAGTGTCAACAACCTCCTCTATCATCCCTCAAATTTTTTTGACCAATTATTTGCCACCGCCTTCCTCCCTTCTCGAAAAGGGCCCTAGGAAGGTCAAAATATCATATACTAATAGTTTACCTACCAACATAATGATACTGCAACCCGTTCAACAAGGAAAGTTTTCACATTAATTCAACCCATATCTCATAAATTTAAATATAATAAATTAATAAAATATTGACCTTTCATAAATACTCTTCGATCAAGTCAAATACCATTCATGTCAATTTATATTTGATAAACATTAAATGAATCTAATTTCTAAAATGACATGTAAATGAAAGGTAATGTATATACTAAATGATAATTAAATGAATTAAATGAAATGCAATCAATTGTAATTAATACAAATTCAAATGAATTGTAAATGAACCTAAAAATGTAATTAATATAAATGCAAATGAAATGTTGATTATAATAATATATTTTAACCCTTACAACAACTATCATGCATCCATCGTTATTAATATTAACAATTTAATCAATAATATTTATTGGTTAATATTAGTGTACATGTGTATGTGTGGCCAACATTTTGCATGTATTAGGTAACCACAACCACCTCTAACCCATAGTTCCTAAATGATCATAATCACACATGGAAGATAGCAATCTATTAAACACAACACGGTACAATATTACTAACTAAGTCACAATACATTGGTACTGATTGAACATTCTACTTAGGTTTACCTTTAATAAACTAAACAATGATTTACAAGTAAAAAGAAATGAGTACAAAACTAAAGTGGCATCTCAAATCCCAAAAAAATCCTTCCTAATATGAAGCATCCTTCCTTCCTAACCTACTTCCAACTTCCATTTCCTATATGTTTCTCTATTGGAATATCCTGGATCATCAACTATATTGACCTAACGCCAGATATAACCCGTAAGCATAAACATCAACTAAATCAACCTAAATCCCCTAGCTCATGCAATTAGTAGTTGCCATCACACAACATGGGGAGCATGGTTTAACATGTCCTTGCTACGACTCTAGATTTCAAAGGATAAATGGTGGCAAATACCTTTTCCCCTCTTATTGAAACTAGGATAAACACCCTATCAATAATCGTATTATGTTGCTATTGTTTTTCTTTGTAACCCACTTAGAACTGAAAAATAAATATTTTTATTTATTTGAGAAAAACTGTATGTTAAAAGTTATTGTAAAGTTTTTATGACCAAGGATGGTCAAGGATGACTGTAATTGAATATTTTATTTATTTAAATAATTAAAAGAAGAGACATCTATCCAAAGAAGACTATTGAAGAGTGTTCACTGACCCACTAGGAGGAATGAGTAGTTGTAGAATACCAAATGACAAGTGGCAACAATAGCATTTCACTTTCTAGTTGTTGCAGAAGGAAAAATCCCTAAAATTGCGGTCATGTTCCCTGAGAAGAGGAACTGAGCATGTGGCTTATTTAATTTCAAACTGACCCAAAGACCTAGGAAATCTTATAAATACCATCGAATTGAGCAGGAGGCTAACTACATTCTATTCCAAGTGATTAGAGCCTTGTGAATTGCTGCAAACTGAAAATTTAGGCACAGAAGAGGAATTCGATGATGGGATAGCTAAAGTGAAATTGCTGAGAGTTAAGTCTGCTAGTGAGTTTGCTAATTCGCAGATATTTTTGTGTGGTCTGTTACACAACCTCTTCATCCTGGTGGTTCAGTAAACAGGCTCAGGGGTCCTAAAGCAAGTGATATTGGTTGCTTTCAGGAGACGGTTGGGAGGAACAATCTTCTTTGGGTGTTTGTCCCCCTTCTACATTTATCCAGGTTCTAAAATGTTTTGTTTATTATCTGTCAATTTATTTCATATCTGTATCTGAAGGTTTTATGAATGCTGAAGGATGTTTCTAAACTATTAAATATTACTAAAATATAATAAGATTACGTATATCTTATTTCTGTATATTATCAGATAATGGTGGTTACAGTGTTTTTCCGAGTTCTCATAGTAAACTTGTTATTTATTTTAAGAAGACTGTATTTTGGTTATAAATAATATCATAAGTAGTTCTTACTGTACTATAATGAATATGGACTTTTCATTAAGTTTCTTTTGTTTGCATTTATAGATTTTACAGTTTAGTATTAAGAAAACAATGAACACAAATTCATCCAGGGTTACTTTAATTAAATCCTTTCACATGAATTATTAAGCCAGGGTTCGAAACCCTTTAACAAAACAATTCTCTTATCATATATTATAGCTGATAGGATTATTAAGATATTATCGTATTTGTAATCCATGAAATTACAAAGTACTCTGTCCAACAATGAGATTTAGGAGCATAGTTATAATCATATATTCCTATAATTATATCTTGTACAAGAACCCTTTTATAATTTAAAGAACACCATCGTTTTAGCCGAAAGGCTTAAGCTTCTACAGAATTCAAATGAGGGTTAAAGGACTCATCTGAAACCTACTCAGGGGTCGAATGAAAACCCCACAAGTTTTCATTCTCAAATAATATATATATCTACAAGTAAACTCTTACAGAACTCTTTAGATATTATTAAAATTTACTACATTGTATTTCAGAGTTTTCATTTATCAAAATTGTAAAGGCTATTGACCCGAATATATTGTCCTTCACGAAATCCTCATTATAGTATTAGAATAATAACATATAATTATTAAACAAAAAAGTTAAAGAGAGAACAAGTCGAGGGTTCAAACCCTGTAAACTTTTGACAACCGACAGGCCTTTGTTCTACAACTAGGGTTAGAAAACACATAGTAAAACCCTTTAAAACACATTTACACAGGATTTGCATAACAAAATTTTCTTAATCGAATCTCAAAGGAAACAAACCAAAGCCATTGACCGGTTGTAACCCTTTGTTGCAGGCCATAAGAAGTTATAGTTTCTGATTGTAAAATATTTTAACAATAAAAGCAACGATAGTCAAACTATTTAAGAGTAAAATGTAACCATGCCTACAACACTATCGATATTTCTGTCAATGCAACAGCCTTACGACTTAAGACATTTTATCCAATATTTTCTCTCTACAAAACATTGCCCTGAACTAAAAATGAAATAAGCAATGCAATGGCCTCACGACCTTAAATTTACAAAAATACAATAAAAACCCTCATGATAATTATATAACAAAAAACAAAACATTTACAAGTTCAGAGTGATAGTCAAACGACTGCACTTAACGCTCAAACATTTTCAAGAGAAGAACTCTGTAAAAGCTCGATTTATAATCCATAACAGAACTAAATAAAAACATTACATTACAGTTCCCATTGGACTCCACGGTTTGAGGGAGACTTCTTCAAAACCAACTGTAAGATGCCATAAGGTAGAAACACAAAGAGGGTTTACCACATCAAACGAAAGAAACACATAAATGACTCCAACCCATGAGAATGCGGGCCCAGCCTTAAATCCACAAGGAGTAAGGGTTGTGGGGTATCAGGTCTTACCAGACCATGCACCCATCTCCACGGAGACCGGTTCCCATCCAACACAACAACCCCAGGAAGAACATCCTGCAAGCAAACAATGCGGGGGTTAAATACAAACTTTAAAATTATATTCTAGAAACAATGAAGAACCATAGTGACAACCAAAGGAGACTTACCTTTTTTGAATCGACAATGGCTACGATGGTCATGTAGGTAGTCCACAAAAATAACGCTAAGAAACAAGCAATGTTGGTTGAAAAGCCAAACCTAGACCCTTGTTGGTGTAATTACAAGTTGAGTGTGTATCGTAGACCGAGGAAAGGCCAAGAGTTTGAAGGCCAAGGCTGAGAGCCTACAAGCCAAGAGCTCGTCTCTTCCACCATCAACTTCACAGTGGAGAGGCAAAGCTTCACAACGATGAGACAAGTAACAAAATATGAGGCACATTAAACCCTTAGGGTATTTCAAAGGGCACAGTGCTTTCCAACTGGAAATCCATATGCATTCACATGGCTCCATTAAAGCCAATAAGGGTTTAATATTACCCAAAATTCTTATAGTTCGAATACCATTGAATATCACTTTTAATGCCATCACATGTTCTTTATGCTTGTTTTATCATATGGTAGGAAGAAACATTATTTAGTCAAGCACATAGTTTATTACTTAGGGAAAGTTTGATTTCCCCTTGGCTTAGTAGGGCCTTTATTATTTTAGCTAGGCTTTGTGTGTGCTACCAACACAAGGTAAGCTCTCCACTGCTAACACCTGCAAAAAAAGAATACATATGGTTTTGTGTTAGCCAAAGAGCTAAGTAAGACTGTAAACCCACCCTCCTAGCATCTTAATAGGGTTAACAAGTATTGTAAAACATAACCAACAAGCACACCAACTATAACTCACGCTAAATAAACTTGACTTTCCTTTCACAGCTTGAGAACAAGTAAACTAGTTCATTATAACGATAAGTTGCACTGTAAAGGTTGTCGTAACTAAGTAGTCATGTTTAACAGATAAAGCGTCGCCTCAAGTTAAATGATATAAGAAGGGGTTAATATGGATTTATTTACATTATGTATCTGTAGTTATACCTTTAATAAAAAAAATATTTATGAAATTTGGAGATGTTACATTTGGTATCAGAGCGGGTTTCCAAACACTAGGCCTGAAGATTGTCTCACTCGTATACAAAACAGGAAACAAAAATACTGATTATATTTTAAAATGATTTATGTACATAAATATAAATTTGTATTTTGTAGGAAATGGAAGGAGTAGAAGCATCTGCAGAAGATGGATCCCATCATAATAATCCAGATAACATATATGTGGAATTAAGTAATCAACCCTTTGAACTGCTTAAAACTGTAAAAGATTTAAGAGCTGAATTACAAACTGTAAAGGAATATAATGAAAGAATCTTAAGAGCCCAAGAGGAACTCAATTAGATATTACTAGATAAAATACACAACGAAGGTAAAGATAAAAAGAAAGGAGCATGAAACTAAATCTGGAACAGTATCATACAAACGTAAAGGTAAGAAATTAAAATTTTCTGATAGTGAAAGTAAATCTTCTTCATGAATTAAAGTAAGGTCGCACAAAGAAAAGTATAAATATTGTAGTGAAAGTAGTGATAGCGACAGTGGTCTTAGAAAGAGGAAATATAAACCCTATGAAGAAATCTAGGGAGAATTTAAAAAGACAAAACCTCCTATGTTTAATGGAAAAGTGGAAAAGGGTGAAAAAGTCGAGGCATGGCTATCGGGTATGAAAAAGTACTTTCAAATTCATAACTACTCGGACAGACTGAAAGCTCAGATGGATATCTATAACCTAACCGAAAACGCTGACATTTGGTGGAAGGATGTAAAAAGAGTTAAAAACCTTAAAGAAAAATATGTAACCTGGAGAATCTTTAAGAAATACTTCAAAAGAAAATTCTTATCTGAACAATATTATGAAGAAAGAGCTAAAGAGTTTTATGAACTTAGACTAGGCTCAATGTTAATGAAAGAATTAAGTAGTAAATTTTTAAGTTTATTACGATATGTACCCTAGTCGACGAAAAGCCTAAGATACAGAGGTTTTTGAGTTGTTTTCCTACTAGTTTCAAGGACGGAATTGAATTTGATAATCTAAAGACCCTTTTTAGAGGCAATGACAAAAGCTAACTTCTGTTACGAACAAAGTAACAATAAGAAAGAAGGCATACCTAACTAGAAAAATAAGAGAACAAGTAACTTTGATCAGAGAAGGAAAGGTTTTAAGCCTAATAAAAGCTTCATAAATAATTCTCGGAAATTTCCTAAGAATAATGATCAAGAAACAAATTTTAAAGGTAAAACACAACAAAACATTACAACACCAAAAGGCATAGACATGGCTAATAATTATGTTAAAAACAATGAACAAAAAGAACCTGTAAAGTGTTGGGAATGTCAAGAACCTCACTACGCAAAGGACTGTCCAAACATAAGGAGAAACTAAAGCAATGTACATACCATTCAGGAGGAAAAAACGGTTGGTGACATAGCAAATGAAATAGCCAGAATTAATGCAGCCTTGGAGAATCGACAGGTTGATCACCAAACCTCCATGGTGGAAATACAAGGTATGAAACAGAACAATCCTGTTTCTATTTTGATTGACCCAGGTGCTAGTTTAAGCTATGTGTCACCTAGTATAGCAGAAAAATGCAATTTACATTTGAAAAAGTTTGAAAAGTCCTGGTTGGTTCAGTTAGCTACAAGAACCAAAAGAAAAGTAGTTAATTATGTTGAAAAATGTGAAATGTTTATGAATCAATTCAAAACTCAAGTAAAGTTAAATGTATTACTGTTAGGGTCTGATGATGTTTTAATAGGCATGGACTGGCTGGAAAATCATAAAGTAGTTTTAAATTGTTTTGAGGAAACATTTACTTGTTTGGATAATAACGGAGAAAGAGTTACAGTCAAAGGGATACCTAGAAAAGTTTTTGTTAGACAAATTTCAACATTACAAATGAAAAAGGTTGTACGAAAAGGTTGTAAGTTTTTATTGTTCATGTAATAAATGATGAACACTTGAATAAGGAAGATAAGTTAAAATTCGATGATATTCCAGTCTTAAAGGAATTCTCAGATGTTTTCTCGGAAGAGATTCTAGGATTACCTCCAAAAAGAGAATTGGATTTTACTATTGAGTTAGTACCAGGAGTTGTACCTAATTCAAAGGCTCCTTATCAGATGAACATATTAGAACTTAAAGAATTAAAACTACAATTACAAGAGCTGATAGATAATAATTATATAAGAACAAGTGTATCTCCTTGGGGAGCACCTGTTTTATTTGTTAAAAATAAGGACGATACATTACCTTTATCTATAGATTACCGCCAGTTAAACAAAATGACAATTAAAAATAGATATCCTTTGCCCCGAATCGATGATTTGTTTGATCAGATACATGGAGCAATGATATTCTCAAAAATAAACTTGATATCTGGATATCATCAAGTCGGAATTAAACACGAAGATATTTTAAAACTGCATTCAGAACTTGATACGGGAATTATGAGTTTGTAAGTATGCCATTTGGGCTAACGAATTCTCCTACAACTTTCATGTGCTTAGTGAATAGTGTTTTAAGTAAATACTTAGATAAATTTGTAGTCGTCTTCATAGATAACATATTAATTTATTCAAAAACAAAAGAAGAACATGATGAGCATTTACATATAATACTACAAGTTCTGAGAGAACATAAACTGTATGCTAAATTCAGTAAATGCGAATTATTTAAAGATAAAATACATTATGTAGGTCACGTGATATCCAAGGAAGGAATATCAGTAGATCCATATAAGATGAAAGTGATAATGGAATGGCTTGTTCCCAAAGATGTATCAGATGTACGATCATTCATGGGAATTACAGGTTATTATTGGAAATTCATAGAAGGATTCTCGAAGATCATGAATCCCATAACATCCTTACCGAAAAAGGGAAAAAGATTTGTATGGGATCTAAAGTGTGAAGAAAGTTTTAATAAATTAAAAAAATTGTTAACTACTACACCTATATTAAAAATAACAGATCCAAACAAGGACTTCGTTGTGTGCACTGATGCATGCAATGAAGGTTTGGGTGGAGTACTAACACAAGAAGGTCACAAAATAGCTTATGAATCAAGGAAGTTAAAAACACATGAAAATAATTATGGCACTTATGATTTAGAGTTGGCTGCCGTAATACATGCTTTGAAAATGTGGCTCCATCATCTAATCAGTAAAAGATTTCTATTAATGTCTGATAACATAAGCTTGAAATACTTGTTTGATCAACAAAATCTGAATGCAAGGCAAGCAAGATGGTTAGCTTTCCTTAGCGAATACGATTTCAAGATCAAACATATCAAAGGAAAGGAAAATAAAGTGGTTGATGCCTTAAGCATAAATGTAAGACTGAATTTTATAGCCGCCATTAGCAGCTACAAAACAAAATTAGATGATAAATTGGAAGAAGGGATAAAATACCAAAATCTAAAAGAAAAAATAACAAAAAATGAATCTGAAAATGTAAAAACAGATTTCAGTTTAAATGAAAAAGGCTTAATGTTGTATAAAAATAGACTATATGTACCTAACATACCCGAAATTAAATTTGCTGATTTAAAATGAAGTACATAGAAGTACTTATTTCGGACATCCGGGGTATCAAAAGATGATAACAATGCTAAGAAAAGATTGTTTCTGGCCTAATATTAAGATTGAAGTTGCTGATTTTATAGCTAGGTGTATAAAATGTCAGCAAGTTAAAGCTGAGCATCGACACCCAACAAGTCTTTTGCAACCATTGCCAATTCCAGATTGGAATGGGAAATTATCAGTCTCGATTTTATAACTAGATTACCTAAAAATAAGAAGCAAAATGATTCTGTAATGGTAGTGGTAGACAAACTAAGAAAGGCAACACATTTTATACCTGTTAAAACCACTTATAAGGTTTCTAACATTGCTGACATGTTTATGCAGGAATTTTTTCGGTTGCGCGGAATTATGAAGTTAATCATTTCTGACAGAGATCCTAAGTTTACTGGTAATTTTTGGAAGTCATTGTTTAAAGGACTAGATACTAAATTAAATTTTAGTACTGCTTATCATTCGCAAATTGATGGACAAACAGAAAGAGTAAAACAAGTTCTAGAGGATATGTCAAGGATGTATGTTAGAGATCATCCAGAGAAATGGGAAGACTATTTGCACTTAGTCAAGTTTGCATATAATAATCACTATCTGGCTTCAACTAAACTTAGTCCTTTTGAAATATTGTATGGTAGGAAATGTAATACTCCCATTTAATGGAGTAATCCGGTTGACATATTGATGTTAGGACCCGACTTGATAAAAGAACTGGAACTAATAGTGAAACAGGTACAAAGCAATCTGAAAATTGCACAAGACATACAAAAGAGTCATGAAAACCTTAAAAGAACTTAGAAAGAATTCCAATTAGGTGAGAATGTGTTTGTCAAGGTAAAACCCATAAAGAGCTCCTTTAAGTTAGGGAGTTGTGCTAAATTAGCACCCAGGTATTGTGTACCATTTGAAATATTGGCAAGAGTTGGACCAATGGCTTATCAGTTAGCTCTGCCACCTAATCTTAGAATACATAGTATTTCATATTTCCATATTGAAAAATCATGTGCATGATGGTACTCATGTGATTGATTGGAATGTTATTCAGGTAGGACCTAAAGGATATTTTCAGGTGGAACCAGACTGTATTCTCGATAGGAGGGAATTTTTTCTCTAGAATCTCACCATTGGACAGGTAAAAGTGCAATGGAAGCACCTCAATCCATATGAAGAAACCTGATAGTTGGAGAGTCATATGCGGGAGGCATATCCAATATTGTTCTAGGAAGACTAAGTAAAAACTTAAGCAACATTGAGACGATGTTGAACTTAAAAGGGGGTGTTTGTAACCCACCTAGAACTGAAAAATAAATGCTTTTATTTATTTGAGAAAAACATTATGTTGAAATTTATTGTAAAGTTTACCAAGGATGGTCAAGGATGACCGTAATTGAATATTTTATTTATTTAAATAATTAAAAGAAGAGACATCTATCCAAAGAAGACGGTTGGGAGGAATGGTCTTCTTTGGGTGTTTGTCCCCCTTCTATAGTTATCTAGGTTCTAAGATGTTTTGTTTATTATCTGTGAATTTATTTCATATCTGTATCTAAAGGTTTTATGAATGTTGAAGGATGTTTCTAAACTATTAAATATTACTAAATTAGAATAGGATTAGGTAAATATTATTTCTGTATATTATCAGATAATGGCCGTTACAGTGTTTTTCCGAGTTGTCATAGTAAACTTGTTATTTATTTTAAGAAGATTGTATTTTGGTTATACATAATATCATAAGTAGTTTTTACTGTACTATAATGAATATGGACTTTTCATCAGTTTGTTTTGTTTTCATTTATAGATTTTACAGTTTAGTATTAAGAAAACAATGAACACAAACTCATTTAGGGTTACTTTAATTAAATCCTTTCAAATGAATTATTCAGCCAGGGTTCGAAACCCTTTTAAAAACAATTCTCTTATCATATATTATAGCCGATAGGCTTATAAAGATATTATAGTATTTTTAATCCATGAAATTACAAAGTACTCTGTCCAACAATGAGATTAGGAACAGAGTTATAATCATATGTTCCTATAATTATATCCTATACAAGAACCCTTTTATAATTTAAAGAACACCATCGTTTCAGTCGAAAGGCTTAAGCTTCTACAAAAGTCAAACGAGGGTTAAATGACTCATTCGAAACCTACTCAGGGGTCGAATGAAAACCCCACAGGTTCTCATTCTCAAATAATATATATATCTACAAGTAAACTCTTACAAAACTCTTTAGATATTATGAAAATTTACTACACTATATTTCAGAGTTTTCATTTATAAAAACTGTAAAGGCCATTAACCCAAATATATTCTCCTTCACGAAATCCTCATTATAGTAAAAGAATAATAACATATAATCATTAAACAAACAATTTAAAGAGTGAACAAGTCGAGGGTTCAAACCCTGTAAACTTTCGACAATTGACATGCCTTTGTTCTACAACTAGGGTTAGAAAACACATAGTAAAACCCTTTAAAACACATTTACACAGGATTTGCATAGCAAAATTTGCTTATTCGAATCTCAAAGGAAACAAACCAAATCCATTGGCCGGTTGAAACCCTTTATTGTAGGGCATAAGAAAACAATAAAAGCAATGATAGTCAAACCATTTAAGAGTAAAACGTAACCATGCCTACAACACTACCGATATTTCTGTCAACACAACAGCCTTACGGCTTAAGACATTTTATCCCACATTTTCTCTCGACATGACATTACCCTAAACTAAAAATGAACTAAGCAATGCAATGGCCTCACGGCCTTAAATTTACCAAAATACTGTAAAAACCCTCATGGGAATTATATTATACAAAATCAAAACATTTACAAGTTTAGAGTGATAGTCAAATGACTGCACTTAACGGTCAAAAATTTTCAAGAGAAGAACTTTGTAAAAGTTTGATTTATAATCCATAGCAGAACTAAATAAAAACATTACATTACAGTTCCCATCGAACTCAGAACCAATTGTAAGATACCATAAGGCAGAACCAATTGTAAGATGCCATAAGGTAGAACCACAAAGAGGGTTTACCACATCAAACGAAGGAAACACGTAAATGACTCCAACCCATGAGAATGCGAGCCCAACCTTAGAGCCATAGAGCCAAAAGGAGCAAGGGTTGTGTGGTATCTGGTCTTACCAGACCATGCACCCATCTCCATGGAGACCAGTTCCCATCCAACACAACAACCCCAACAAGGAAACGATGTGGGGATTAAATACAAACTAAAAAATTATATTCTAGAAACAACGAATAACCATAACGAAAACCAGAGGAGACTTACCTTTGTAGAATCGACAATGGCTATGATGGTCATGCAGGAAATCCACAAAAATAGCGATAATAAACAAGCAATGCTAGTCAAAAATCCAAACCTAGACCCTTGTTGGTGCAATTATAAGTTGAGTGTGTATCACAGACCGAGGAAAGGCCAAGGTCCTGAAGGCCAAGGCCGAGAGCCTGCAAGCCAAGAGCTCGGCTCTTCCACCATCAACTTCACAGTGCAGAGGTAGAGCTTCACAACGGTGAGACAAGTAACAAAATATGAGGCACATTAAACCCTTAGGGTATTTCAAAGGGCGCATGGATTTCCTGCTGGAAATACATTTGCCTTCATGTGGCTCCCTTAAAGCCACTAAGGTTTTAATATTACCCAAAACTCTTATAGTTTGAATACCATTGAATATCACCTTTAATGCCATCACATGTTCTTTATGCTTGTTTTATCATATGGTAGGAAGAACCACTATTTAGTGAAGCACATAGTTTATTACTTAGGGAAAGTTTGATTTTCCCTTGGCTTAGTAGGGCCTTTGTTATTTTAGCTAAGCTTTGTGTGTGTTACCAACACAAGGTAAGCTCTCCAATGCTAACACCTACAAAAAAATAATACATATGGTTTTGCGTTAGCCAAAGAGCTAAGTAAGACTTGTAAACCCATCCTCCTAGCATATTAATAGGGTTAACAAGTATTCTAAACCATAACCAACAAGCACACCAACTATAACTCAAGCTAAATAAACATGACTTTCCTTTCACGGCTTGACAACAAGTAAACTAGTTCATTATAACCGTAAGTTGCACTGTAAAGGTTGTCGTAACTAAGTATTCATGTTCAACATATAAAGCGCTAACTCAAGTTAAATGATATAAGAAGGGGTTAGTATGGATTTATTTACATTATGTATCTGCAGTTAGACCTTTAATAATAATTTTTTTTTTATGAAATTTGGAGATGTCACATTCTTAGAGTTGCATCATCAAATGACAAGTTTAGGCAATCCAGTTTCTTGCATAAACTTGCACTAACCCACATATCATGACAATGTGTCAAACCAAGAATTAACCCATGAATTAATGCATCATATCTTACCTTTTATCTTTTGATGTCCACAACATAACGATATCTTTAGTATCACGACTATTTGGCTATCACTTACCCCCTCTAACATACATATTAATCTCATCCAAAACACGAGATCATGCATAATGTTTCATTATTTCCAAGTAGTTATCAAGTTATCAATTGTCAATCAATGTAAACAAGCTAATATATTCATCATGTGCATCACATCCATTTATTTGTTTAATCATAACATAATCTGGTATCCACGTACCCTATCATTCTATTTAGTTTGCATGATGGAAGTAAATTGTACAACTATCATGATTAATCATATAAACGATAGACTTAAAATAGAATTTCCACATATAGGAAGGTTCATAAATCCACAAATATAATCGACCTGAGTCCAACAGATAATAAACAAAGGAATACAATATAGGTCTTAATGTTGTTTAGTTTCCTATGTCAAAATGGGACGTTACATACACCCACCCTTCAAGAAACTTCATCTAGAAGTTATAATCAAAATATCGTGGTTAAATAATAATAATAATTAAAGAACCATTTAGCTCAATATTACTGGAGAATCTCAATAATATAATTAGAATCCTACGATAAAGTTATAGCCCAATATCATCAATCTCATATTAATACTTTCTCATCCTTTAACAAGATGCATAAAGTCACATGATCCAAGCATGTTTACACATCATGCAATCAAGATGTCATCACAACATGCATATACCTATTCAACTTCACATGAAGTAATCAATGATATTATAAAATAATTGGAACTAGTCCTTTGTCATAATTTTTTCGTTCAACAATTAACTACTGAGAATATTTAGGGTTTACTACCTCACTTAGGATCAAAAGGCCATCACCATTCAATACTAAGGTCAAATCATTAGTATCTTAGTAGTGTTAAGCTAATTTGAATCCATGATGGCCAATAGTACTATAAAACTTTACTAGAACAACTGAATTATGAACATTTACAAGGTTTTCGTGACTCTACAGAATGTAGTGTTGTCCACCACATCTCTCCCATTCTCTCTCTCTCTCTCTCTCTCTCTCTCTCTCTCAGAATGTAGTGTTGTCCACCACATATCTCCCATTCTCTCTCCCATTCTCTCTCTCTCTCTCTCTCTCTCCCATTCTCTCTCCCTCTCTCCCATTCTCTCTCTCTCTCTCTCTCTCTCTCTCTCTCTCAAAACCTTTACTAGAACAACTGAATTATGAACATTTACAAGGTTTTCGTGACTCTACAGAATGTAGTGTTGTCCACCACATCTCTCCCATTCTCTCCCATTCTCTCCCTCTCTCTCCCTCTCTCTCTCTCTCTCTCTCTCTCTACAGAATGTAGTGTTTTCCACCACATCTCTCTCTCTCTCTCTCTCTCTCTCTCTCTCTACAGAATGTAGTGTTGTCCACCACATCTCTCCCATTCTCTCTCTCTCTCTCTCTCTACAGAATGTAGTGTTGTCCACCGCATCTCTCTCTCTCTCTCTCTCCCTCTCTCTCTACAGAATGTAGTGTTGTCCACCACATCTCTCTCTCTCTCTCTCTCCCTCTCTCTCTCTCTCTCTCTCTCTCTACAGAATGTAGTGTTGTCCACCACATCTCTCCCATTCTCTCTCTCTCTCTCTCTCAATGCCAATGGAGTCTACTGCTTTTTCAAGTTCTCTCTCTCTCTCTCTCTCAATGCCAATGGAGTCTACTGCTTTTTCAAGTTCTCTCTCTCTCTCTCTCTCTCTCTCAATGCCAATGGAGTCTACTGCTTTTTCAAGTTATTATTGATTTTGATTTCTATCACATTAATCAATGTCTTACTTTGGATATCATAAATATTTACTACCTTGTAGTTATCATACCATACCTGCATATTACACATCATTATCCATATATAAATGGCACTAAACATTGTTTTAATTTAAACTTTCTATCTCTATACATATTATACATAAACCTATAGATACAATATATATTATACCACATCACACACTATAACCACCTCACAAGATATCCATATGAACCTAAATACATTCTAATACATCACACACTATACCTGCTTCATAAGTTGTGGATACGAAAACAAATGCATCCCCTTTACTTCATAATATTATCCTTAACGTCACATCTTGTATACTTAAAATTAACATAAATTTGGTTACTTAAAAGATGATCGATTGCTTTGAGCCTCAAATAGAGGTTTTAACACCCTTTTCCTATAAAGAGATTTCTTAATTGCTATAAATTATGAAAGTTGACATGGCCTTAATTTAAAGGTTGTTGGGCTAAATAATATGTCCTTGAGAACCCAATTTAGATATTACAAAGTAATTTCATATCATCATTAAGAATTTCAAGTTTCACTCAAACTTATTTTCCACCCTAAGGGTTCATTCAAGCATGAAAGTTCTATAAATGACGATTTATTGAAATTTCTATATAAGATTTTTCCATCGTAAGATGATTAAAGTCATTCCAAAATCTTGTTTGATGTATCATCACATTACTTCTATTGAAATTTTTTGTATATGTAGACACATGTTAAACCTACCATGTCTCATGACTATAGTTTAAATGGTAGGTTCCTAATTTTTATGTCTTGATCTCTTTTCTTGGTGTATTGTTAGTAGNCAACCTGAACCGTATTTTTAAACATGTGTGTGTGTGTGTGTGTGTGTGTGAGAGAGAGAGAGAGAGAGAGAGAGAGAGAGAGAGAGAGAGAGAGAGCTTACAAATGTCAAGGATATAAATATTTTATTTGAGTTTCTTCATATCCTAAACCACGTTATATTCCATGGAAGGTGATTCATGACTGCTAGTGGAAGGTATGTTAGTATCTCGATTATCGGTATTTGTTCTAACATTAGAAGGAGAAATTGAAATTTTGGCAGGTTGGTGTCAGGGAGCTCAGGGTGTCGAGGGTTTCTTGGCCTCCTTTAGGTTTTGATTCTCTAAATCCAAGTCCATGGAGCCTCTATGAGGAGGGAGTGGAGCTCCCTTCTATTTATAGATTCTTTCTATGTCTCACAATCACAACCCTTAGCCTCTAGACAATGTCCCCCCTATTCTAGTTAGGTAGGAAAGGCTCCCGTGATGGCAACTGACACTTATGGTTTGATGCCTTTTAAAGACCATGACCACACATAGAAAGATCCCAACTTTCCCACTACAAACTCTCATGGATGAATTCCAAAATCTTCGCCTATCCCATGCTATGAGGTTACCTCGACCAAACTAGTTGGATATTGCTAGTATATTCAAGATCATGCCCCAATCTGCAAATTTATGGGGTTTCGTCCAAATGAGAAATCACTAATGTATGGGTTCAATAGAAAATGATGGCTAAAGGGATAGATTGGTCTAATGTTTGACTTAAAATTCTTCTTCATGGTTGTGTTTACGAATATGGAGGATCATAATAGAGTTATCGAGCAAGGAACTTACTTTAATAATATAGGTATGTACATGCACTTTTGGGTAGACAATTTTTCCCCTGAAAAAGAAGACATTTTGAAAGTTTTGGTCTAGATACTCTTCTATTCTCTACCCCATGAATATTGAGAGGAAGAAGACTTGGTTAGTATCGACAACACTCTCGGTAATTTTGTTAGAAACTATGAAGCAAATAAACAAGGTTGATACATTTTCTTTTCTCATATCTGCGTAAACATGAATGTTTCCAAGTCACTCCTAGACTCATTCTGCCTAAGTTTCCAAGACAATGATTGGATCCAAACTCTCGACTACAAGCACATCCCATTCAAGTGTGGAAAATTCAATGAGCATGGTCATCTCTAAAGGTATTGTCCTCTCAACAAGCTTGTTACCCCAATCGCTGACCCAACGCGTCCTGGTATGGATGATTGCATGGTCATTCTTAAAAGAAAGAAGGGTAATAGGAAAAATATGTCGAAACACATTACCGATCATATTACCAATACCAATAATTTTGATGCTTTGAATGGTTACTTTGCAGATCACGAGGGGACCATTATCATGTAGAAGGAAGAACCATATTTAATAAATCTAGATCCCCTGCAGGAGCAGGAAAAACAATGCAAAATAGATCTAAATAATAATGGTGCTATGGGTGTAAATGACCACATGAGATCTGAGGAGGAATAAGATATGGGAATGAATATGTGGACATCCAAACAATTATGGAAGCCTACAATTGTGGAGATCCTCAAGTAATCCCAACACACCAAATTGAAATCCTCTAGCAAGCTATTCGAGAACTTGAATCCCAACCTATGATACAATCCAACTCAAAAGAACCTTAGTAAAGGATGATGGGAATTCAAACAGAAACCTTAAAGAACAATTCCTCCACATCCAAAAAGGATACAAAGTGGGGTTGAAAGAGAAATCAACAACTATTGAAAGAGTTGGTGGAAAGGCTTATTATTTTTGGTAAGCATCACCTGATCCTAGACAAGGTATTGTCCATCCCTGCCCCTCAATAGTTTTACATGAATATTATCTCATGGAATATTTTATATCTAAATGGGAAGAATAAGAAAAGAACTCTTCGATCAAATATTAATCAGGAAACTCCTTCCATAGCTATGCTTCAAGAAAACCAAATTCCCTAAATCCCTCCTTCGTTCTATGACCCAATTTTGTTGGAAGGGTTGTGAATCTATGGTGACTGATTCTAGAGGGTTTGTAGGTAGAATTGTCATTATCTGGGACCTAAAATCAATTGATCTCACATATTTTATCTCAACTTCCATATCTCTTTTCGCTCGATTCCAGATCATCGATACCAATTCATATGGATTCATTCCTAATGTCCATGATCTGTTGGTTCTAGAAGACAAAACTAAACTTTTTGAATCCTTGAGATATTTGAAAGAACTCACTTAGGGCCTCCACTAGGTCCTGGAAGGAGACTTCAATAATATACTTCCACCCTAGAAGAAAGAGGGGGCACAAAATGGTTGGACAATGCTAACCAAGATTTCCACTCACTTATTATGGATTTGAACCTAGGACAATGAGTTGAAGAATGGTTTGCATATTTGGAACAATAAACATGGGGGACAACATCAAGTATCCTCGAGGCTTGATGAATTCCTTCTCTCCTACCAACTTCTTTTTAGGGAACCTTTATAAAATACTCAATTCTCCCTAATGATGGCTCAAATCATTAGCTAATCAACCTAGAAATCGACTTGGATAATATACTAAAGAGCTGACCATTCAGGTTTGATAAATTTTGGTTAGAACACCTCACGTGTATGGAAGATATCACTCAATGGTGGCATGAAGATGAAACAAACCATTGATCCAAAATGTTTCAATTACAACAATGCCTCAAATTCATCAAAATATGAATCAAAACTTGGAATAAGGAGGTATTCATCAACAACTTTGAGGCTAGAAAATCCTTGAAAGCTCAAATGAATCAACTTCGGTGAATTGTCATTGAGCACAATTATTCTAATGACTTGCTACATGAGGAAAGCAATCTTCAACATCAGTGAAATCAAAGTACAACCAAGAGGAGATTCTTTGGAAACAAGAGTCGAAGGTCAAGTGGCTCATGGAGAGTGAGAAGAATACCAAATTTTTTCATGCTTATATGATTCAACATGAGTAGAATAATAATATTGTCCATCTCCACAATATGCAAGGAATCAAACTCACACATCATTGACGACATTGAGAAAGAGCTTGTATCTGACTATCGACAACTCATCATTGAACCCCCTAGTTAGCGAGAAGAGGCCATTAACAAAATAGTTGCTAACATTCCTCCTCTTGACACTGCTGATTAGAATGGAAGTCTACTTCGTAACATCTCTATAGAAGATGTGGAAAAAGTTGTCATTGAAATTCCAGCTGGGAAATCTCTTGGTCGTGATGGCTTCACCATGGAATTTTATCACAGTTATTGGAAAGTCATTTATAATGAAGTATGGGAGGTTGTTGAAGAATCAAGGTCCCACTTGGATGTCTTGTCAACTCTTAGCTCTGCTTTCTTAACTCTCATTCCCAAATAATACCATGCTTCTATGCCAGGTAAATTTTGACCCATTTCGCTTTGTAATATTATTTTCAATATCATCACTGATGTCATTTCCAACCATATAAATATGATTCTACCTCATTTGATATTTGAGGAGAAATATGGCTATGTTGGGGGATGTCAAATCCTCAATGGAATCATCTTATCTCATGAGACCATTCACACCATAAGAATTTCCTAAAATCCTAGCAAGCTGGTTAAGATGGAGGTTTAGGTGTTCGAGACCCTTGGATCGAAATTAGCGCGCTTGGTGCTAAAACCTGGTGGAGATGGGTGCACGATACCTCATCACTATGGGGGTAAGCGTGGAAAAGGAAATATGCTCTTGGCCTAGAGAACAAAGATCTTACCAGAATGGAGGGCCTTATCCCTAGATCTCATATATGGAACATAGCCTGACAAAACAAACAACATATTCAACAACACTCTTTATGGGAAATCTAAGATGGCCAATTTGTGCTCTTTTGGGAGGATGCTTGGAAACAATCTTCTAAGTTTTGTGACTACCTCCATAGCGAATCAATCAGGGAGGCCCTTCATGCTTATAATAAAAGACTAGTGTCTAACTATTGGGAAGCTCCCACAACCACTAGTGAAAATGGATTGCCAAAGAATGGTGGCCAAATTCTCATCTTGATTTTCAATGGGAAGATTTTTGGGTGGACCTCCAATCAAGACAAATTTAGATCCATCATGGACTAGACGTTATTTGCTAGGTTTATATGAGCATGTGAAACTTCTCCCTTAAATAAGCTTATGTTATCCTAGCTCAACATGATTATATTCCTAGAGACAAAATATGGTGACAGATATGCATGTAGGACTCATGGCCAAAAGTTTCCACTTCCCAATGGCTTATGGCTTATGGGAAAATTCTCACTTGGAATCGTGTTGTTGAGAAAGGATTTGAAGGGCCTTCCAAATGCTACCTCTGTAATAACCATTCAAAATATCTAGAGCACCTTCTAAATCAATGTCGCTTAATCTCTTCCTTATGGGACCATGGAGCTACCATTTTTAAGCAACTAGATCACAATAGAGGAATCATAAAAGAAACCATTTCTAACTGGAGATCAATTGCTTTTGCAAATGATATTGTTAACAAAACTTGGAAACTCTTCCTTGGCTTCCTCCTATGGGAAACTTGGAAGGAAATGAATCAATGAATATTTCAAGATGGTAGTCGCAAGAAGGATTATATATAACACAAAATTCAATCCAATATTAAAGAATCCATCAATATCAAAGCCTGGGTAAATGAGGACTGACAGTGTTAGCCAAGGGATATGTGAATATTGTAAGCCTGGCGCTTGTCTTATCCCTCCTCTCCTCACCTTTTTCTCAAGATGTCCATGAATGTGGCTAACCCCAACAATTGGTCACCTCCATATCATGGCTTCATCAAACTGAAATTTGATGGAGATAGTAATGGTAATCTTGGGATTGCTAGTTTTGGAGGAGGGGTTTAGGACAATCATGGGACCATTCTCATAATCTATGCTGGCTCTTTAGGAAATGATATAAATAATGTTGTTGAACTCTATGATATGGCCTACAACATTCAAACTACTACTCATGAGAAGTACTCTAATCTCATTATTGAAGGTGATTTCAAAATCAAGATGTACATCCTCAATTGAATCATCAATGACTTGTCCATCATCAAGGTCTCTCCCAGTTGGAGTGATCCAGATTTATGTGAGAACAAAATGAAAGAAAATATATAGAAATATAAAATCAGACATATTTCAATGAAGATAGAGATACTATAAACACATATTATATTAAATGGCGGAAATAGAACAGAGTGCAAATACAACAACTAGAATGGTGGTAGCTATCTCTGAGAAGAGATGTGGATGCTACGCTCATCTATGCCAAGATGAATACAAGATGAGGCCAAAGGTGCCTATTTATAATAAGCATGGGGGCAATAACCTTGAAGGTCCAAAACATAACCCTAAAAGATGAACCGTCTTAAAGTTTGCTGCCCCAAGGTGGTTAGTTGAATAGTCAACTTCCAAGGGTCATAACTTTTGCATATGATCTCCGATTTGGGCGCTTGATATCCTATTGGAAAGGTCTATCCAAGATTTACATCTTTCAAGTAGAGCATAAGGCATGTCATTAGCAAACACTTGGCCCCCTGAATTTCCAAAAAATGTCATTTAGGGCCTCAAAACGACCCCAAAAGTTTGGGACTTGAAAGACCGTAGAAAAATAACTAGGAAACTACCAAAATGGACAATTGTTTTGAGCAAGTGGAATAGGTGGGTGTCCACCTATCTCCATATGGATCATGGTGCTTGGTGATTAAACTGGAATGGTTATATTCCATTTTGAACCAAACTAGTGTTATAAACCCCTGACATGTGAGATGCAATGCCAAGAAGATGGTTGATCAACTTGCCAACACGGGCATGACTCTGACCTAGGGTAGCATTAATAATAGCTGTCATTCAATCACATAATCCTCGCTCAAAGTGGTTTTCCTTGGATTGAGAAAAATTGATATTGCTCCTTATGTTGGGTGTAATGTGGCTTCCATTGGCCCCACATGATTCCTAACCTTCGTTACAATTGGCCCATGTCGGACTCTATGCGGTGGTAGGTGAAAACTAGGTTCTCTCCCATCATACAATGTATGGGTTTCATAATTATACAAACTCATGGAAGATCCAATTCTGGTGATGGTATAAACTAAAGGTATCTTCTTTCTCCCTTGGCTTTGAATATTATGATGACAAATCTACCCCCATCTCCAATCTTTGTACCTCATGCATGCGTTGGAGTTATTACCTTCATTTTGGATAGTGTATGGCTCGTTATGCTCCCCATGGAGGTTTGTTACAAAGGTATTGTTCCAAGGCCACTTTTGGTTTTGGTCAGGGTTAACTTGTTATTTGGTATAGGAGATATGTTAGCCTTCTTGGTTCTATCCCTTTGTTTAGAATGGTGCGTGTTGAAAATACAAAGACCGCTACAAGGAAAAGAGCCTGTAGCAGAGGTTTTTGTGGAAGCTCCTCTAAAAAGAGACAAAATATCCATTTATAGCGAAGGTGAGCGGGAGGCAGTTTTTATACAATGATTTTATACATACCAAGCACACCAGTGCGCCCTTAGTCTATATGCACATATGCATACAAAAACAAACCACATTGATATCGAAAATCCCTGTTAAATAAGAAAAAACAATATTTTCTATTTCTATGTCCAACAATAACTGATAAATTTGGACTAAATGGATGCACCGGCGCGTCCATGTAATTCATGCATCCATTTTAGCCAAAAATGCAACCCTCCTGAAAAAATACGTTTAAAAAAAAGAAGAAATAAATCATGTTGCGTTCTATATATATATATATATATTTAACGAAAACTAGGAAGATATTGTATTTATATAAAAAGGTCGTTAACAACCAAGCGTACAAAAAAAGAGGTCTGAGACCTGCAAATCATACTATTTTTGCCCAAAAATACTAGAATGTTTGTACTAGAGACTATTGACTTAAACCTGCAACTGTGCCAAAAAAGATTTCTATCACCCTTTGTAGGGTATATACGGATATAGACACCTAAAACCAAAATGCTGAAAAACATAAAATACCATTTGGACTTGAACTACTCCCACTACTTTCCCTTTGGGTATTTAACTGGCTAAACTTTTGAGGTTTCCTCAATTGGCTGATCTTTGACAGGTGAGTCTTGAAAATGGCTGCTTTGATTCATGTTTACCAGCTTCTGCAAATCCTCTTTCATGTAACCAATTGTTCCCATAAGCTCATGCAAATCTTTGTGGTTGTCTTCAATTCGAGCGTCGTGATTTCCCATTTGTCGGGCCATCCATTTGACCTCTTCAGTGGTTTAAATCCCTTATGTAACCCCCCGATTCATTATTTCATAGAGC
This sequence comes from Pseudotsuga menziesii, assembly GCA_001517045.1. NCBI lineage: Eukaryota > Viridiplantae > Streptophyta > Pinopsida > Pinales > Pinaceae > Pseudotsuga > Pseudotsuga menziesii. The sequence goes on along the minus strand of LPNX010620071.1, from coordinate 1,195,467 downwards.
CATCTAATGTGCTACTTGATATCTCTTAAGGATGCCTGAAGATCATCCAAAGTAACGTCCATGTATGCCATAGCTGCCTAAGACAGAGGCAATTTTGAGTGCGCAACGAGAGCTGAGTGTGCCGCTTGAGAACTGGGCAGCCAATCCTTATTTGCAATGCTAAGAGAACCCAAGGAGAATGAGTGTAGAGGATCTATAGGAGGAACATTCACTTCAAAAACCTTCTCTGTATAGAGAAGCGTATTGATTGCACCAGGAAAACAGTTCACTGCACCACAATAATCATTCACTGCACCACAAAAACCAATTGCTGCATAGACAAACTCTGCACTGGGAAAGACATTTGCTGCACTAAGGAAATCGTTCACTGCACTACCAAAATAAGTGGCTGCACCAGGAGAAATAGAAGCGTGATGACCAAATGAAGCTGGAGGAGGCTTCTTGAGGGAGTTTTCCATGGCTCGTGCGAGAACTCTAATCCATATGAACAATCCTGGGACTACATTAAATCCTGTCACATAGGCTGCGTTAAGGAGACAACTGGACACCGAAGGCCATGTAGCTTGCCGGTTGTAAGACCGCTGGGTAGTGGGGACTCCCCCCATTCAATTTTTAAAATAAAACTTTGTGGAAGGCCAAGCGCCAACCTTAGGCCACCCTTGAACCCCTTCATCCTTGCAAGTGTTCGTAGGGGACATAACTATTATTTTTCAGGTTACCATTAATCTCAGATAATCCCATTTTTATCTTAGTTCCTTGGTTTTCCAGCTTATCTGCTTCGATGTTGTTACCTCTGAGAATGTGATAATAGGTGGTTTGGACATTTACATAGGCTTGTCGAATTCGCTCATAGATTCTCTGAATTTTAATTGCTCCTTTGTTGTATCCATTGATCATTTTGTGGATAACTTGCTTGGAGTTTCCCATGACAATTATTTTCATGATCTTGAGTTGCTTAGCCGGCTCCAAACCAAAGAAGAGCGCGAGTCACTCGGCTTCATTATTGGTTTTTCGACCAAGACTGCATGCATACAATGACACTATATTCCCTCCGGGATCAAATATGATACCACCCGCACTTGCCTCCTCGGGATTGCCTTTCGAGGTGCCATCAAAAAAGAGGGTGGTTGAGTTTTTCCTCAATCGCCAAAGAGATAATTCTTCTCGGTTTTTCTTGATTTCCCAAGAGTGAAGCTCAGGAGGATATTTGGTTTGAAGAGAGTTCTGAGACAGAATGTCTTGGCACCAACTGAGTTCTTCTGGACTAAGATTCTCATATTGGGGAAAAGAGACCTATTTTGAATTCAACTTTTCGTTGATCATATTCATGGCTTTGAAGGAAACTCATTGTGGTTTTGCCTTTTTGTTATAAAAAATGAGTCTATTCATGGAAAGCCAAATTTTCCAGCAAATATATTTATGAACTGTCTTCCATATTCTGTAAAGGGTCTTCTTCTTCTCAATTCTCCCCGGATAGCAACTTTTCCAGTTTGTGAACATAATGGAGAGATTCCCTGGAAGAGAGAAATTCATGTCAATAGGACCTAGAAGGAGCTTCCAAACTTGAATTGCGAAAGGACACTCAAGGAATAGATGGTGGGAGGTTTCTTCCTGTTTTAGGCAAAGATTACATCTTGAGGGCCCGTATATCCCACGCTTTCTTAAGTTTTCTGCAGTTAGGAGCTAATTTTTTGCCAAGATCCAGAAGAAAATGTTGATCTTAGGGATACTATCTGAGCTCCAAACCTTCCCCTAGATTCTTTGCTGATGTCTATCTACACTAAGATTTAGGACCTTGTAACCTTCTTTGATTGTGTAGAGCCCAGTTTTTCCCTAACCTCTAATATCTCTGACTATAGAATTAAGAGGGGCGATACCGTGGACAAGAGAAGTGAAAATATCGTAATCCTTATGAAGGTGGGGTGGGGGATTTAGATTTTCCCAACCATTCCAATCACCTCTTGAACCTCATATAGCTAGATCTTTGAGTTTTTTGAAGCCTTGATCTTGCATCCACCTTTGGAGAGTAAGGACATTAGTATTAGACTCTAAGGGAGGTCATCCGAGGATGGGATCTGACCAAATGTCAATTTTGCTGCCATTCCTAGGAATCCAATAGAGTTTTTGCAAAGACTCCAAATGGAGGTCCCTTTACCTGTCCAACGGAGATCTAAACATTTAGATGTTTTTTTTTTATGTATTTTTTCCTAATAACCTCCTTCCACCATTCCTTTTCTCCAGTGACCATCCTCCACACCATTTTTGCTCCCAGAGCGCTATTCATTTTTCCAGAATCCCTGATTCCTAGCCCTACATTGCATTTGTCTTCCATGACTGTATCCCAATTTACCAATTGAATTTTCTCCCTTGAGTCTTCCCACCTTGCCATAAAAACTTCCTTATCTCAATGCTGAAAATGTTGATTACAAATTTAGGCACTAGGAAAATAACGCAAGAGAATATGGGATATGAGGAAAGGATGGATTTAATGAGAACTACATTGCCTACTAAATTAAACTAAATATTGCTCCAAGCCTAAATTTTCTTTTTCAGTTTCTATATCAAAGGACTCCAGACCGAGAAAGTGCACTTCCTGTTGACTATAGGGACCCCCATATATATGAAGGAAGTCCATTGGAGATTTACCTTTATTCCCAAGATGTTGGCTATTTCTCGAAGAATGCTAGGATTACAATTCCATCCATACAACCAAGACTTGTTGGCATTGATTTGGCTTCCAGGCACTTTTAGGAAGAGGTCCAAAGTGATTTTGAAATGCCTGGTAATTTGAGTAGAGGCACTACCAAGAGGAACAATGTCATCCACGAATTGAGCATGGTTGATTGGTTGAACGCCTCTGACAAAGCTAATTCCTGAGATATTCTCTTCATTCTTCAATCTGTTAAGTCTTCTGTTGAGTGGGTCTGCTACAAGGATGTAGAGAAAGGGGGACATTGGGAATCCTTATCAGATTCCTCTCTGAGCTTGTAAGAGCGAGGTTGGTCAACCATTTATAAGGGGAGCAATCCAAGGCTTGCTTATACAGGTTTTAACCCATATTATAAAATTAGCAGCGAATCCATAGTTTTTCATGACTTGAAAGATATATGAGTGCCTTATTCTATCAAAAGTGTTTGCAAGATCTAATTTAATAGCCATACCTACTTCTTTGTGACTCTAGCTTGAATGAATTGCTTCCTGAACTAGTAAAATGTTATAAATCTGCCTTCCTGCTACAAATCCTCCTTGGTTTTATGAAATGAGAAGCGGTATAACCTTCTTGATTCTATTGGTGATGACTTTGGAAAGGATTAATTTATAGGAGGAGTTGCACAAGGAGATAGGCCTGTATCTTTTAATGGTGACCGAGTTGTTCTCTTTGGGAATAAGAGCAAGAAAAGCGGAGTTTGTGGCACCTCCAGTCCTATCTTTGTATTGAGACTAGATTATAATTCTTACTAGATATTTTTATTATTATGATCCAACAGCTTCTATAAAAAATTATGGAGAAACCATCTGGTGCCACAGTATTGTCTGGATGCAAGGTCCAGACTGCTCTGCGTACCTCTTCGAAAGTAATAGACTGAGTAAGAGAGTAAAGGTCATACTTTATCAACAAAGGAATTTCATTAGTGAGAGTCAGCAATTCCTCCTGGGAGACAATATCCTCACGAGAATACAGATCTTCAAAATGCTCTTTTATCTCCCTTTTTATTTGATTGGGGTCAATTATTTTTTCTCCATTTTCTTTTGAGATTTCTTTTATTGTATTTTTCATGTTGCATTCTTTACATTGGTAGTGGAAGAACCTGGAGTTCTGATCTCCAGCTTTTAGCCATAAACATCTGGATTTTAATTGGAGTTCATCTTCTTCCTTTCGCTGGATGGTAATTATTTTTTTGTCAATTTCTTTTTCTTTCAACAATGTTTCTTTGGTTACTTCATTCTGCTCCATTTGCTCCTGAATTTCCTCTAAGGTATTGATTCAAGAAATTTTTTCCTGGCTAGGATTCTAGCATCAGGTTGACAACCAGACTTTTAGATCCCTTTTCACATTTGTTAACTTTTGTTTCCAGATGTAGCCAGGGGAACCCTAGTAAAATTTCTGCCAGGATTGGGAGACAACATTGAAAAACCTTGGTTATGAGATCCAAATTGGGGAAAATTTGAAAGGTAGAGGACCCAAGTTGCCAATAGGCTCGAGGGAAAACAAAACAGGCTTGTGATATGAAACAATAGATGCTAAGAGTCTTGTAACCAACAAAAGAGGCTTGTTTAAGAAAGAAGAAATTACCATAATTATGTCCAACCTCACAACAATGTTCCCTGGTCCAATGTGCTTGTTGCTCCATGTATATTTGCCTCTCTTAGGTTTGAAGTCAGCAAGTCTCCATATTGCCATTATATCTTCTAATCTTTCCCCGAAGGGGTATCTCAATTTAGAGCCTCCTTTTTTTTCTTCAGGGGAGATAGTGACATTAAAGTACCTAGCTATGATGCACGAGAGATGCAGCTTGCCATACCTTTACAGTTCCAGTTGGGTCCAAAAATATTCCTTGGCTCCATGAATTGTAGGTCCATAAACATTTCCAATCCATAATATCTCATGAGTGTCGAGACATTCGAGTTCCACAAACAACCAATGATGATTTTCTATTGCTGATTTAAACTTAAAGAGGTTTTGTTCCACCAGGTTAGTATACCTCCTGATGCTCCTTGAGCGCTTACTGCTTTTCCTTCACCATTCTTCCAGAACTTCTTAAGGACGACCAAACTGTCTTCCTCTTGCATTTTTATCTCCTGGATTGTGATCAGGATGGATATTTTTTCTGAGAATTTGAATCTTTTGATGGCTTCTACTTTTTGATTTCCTCTTAGGCCTCTGCGATTCCAGGAGACAAGATTCATTATTTCCTGGTTGATGGTGGTACTACTCTATCCTTTTTCCCTTCCATATGATCTCCTACTTTCTTATCTGAAAGGTAGGACTTGACCAAGTGGTCTAAATTTGATTGCTTCCCTGTCACCTTTTCTCTTGATGTTTCTTGATCCCTGAGGAATTTGTTGGATTTTCTTCCTTTTTTTATTATTAGGGGTTCTGCTTCTTCTTCTTTGCTTTCTGAAGTATCTTCCATTTGTGCCTTTGCTCTAGATCTCATTACTAATCCTCTTGAGTTTTGAGAAGACTCTGTCCTGACTTCGACATAGGGTTGTAATGGAGGAGTAGGCTCATAACTTGCTGCTTGCCCTATTTCTTCCAACACTGGTTTAGTTTCCATATATTCATGTTGGATGTCTTCATTTTCCATTATTGTTAAGTTTCCTGGATCTTTCTTCTTTTTTGTTGGAGAGTTCGCCCGACTTGTGCTTCCTTTGTTCCCTTTTCTCCAGATAACCTCGTTGCATTCTTCTCTAGGGATCTCTCCTTCTTCTAGCTGAACTTTCTTTTGAAAAGATTTTGTGAAGTGACCGTATTCATGACAGACCTTTCACTTGAAGGGGATTTGCTCATAGTCAACAATTTGAAGATGGCTCCAACCTTCCATGTTAAGATTGATTGCTTCCGGAAGGCATTTTTCCAGATCTACTTCTACAAAAATTCTTGCACAGGAGAACATTAGGGGTTTTGTCTTAGATTTGTCTATGCATTTCCCTAGCGTATTCCCTATGGATTTGAGATCTTCTTCGTTCCAGCAGTGAAGTGGAAGGTGCGACTACTTGACCCAGACCGAGACTGAGGAGTGGATATCCTTTTACGAATGAAAGGATAAATCCCACTTGTTGAGGTACATGCCTCTCAGTCCCATGAAATACAGGCTATTTCTGAAGATTAAGTCTCTATCTTTTTTTTCCAAAGAGAAATGTGAAGAATCCTCTTCCACAAAAAAATTGCTATACTTCTCCCTGTATCGGAGGTCACAATTTTTTATTCAACCAAATTTCAATAGAGCGAGGGGAAGTCCAGATTCTGGTAAAATGACCTACCAAACCTCTTTCATGGAGCGCAACTGCTTTATATTTGAATTCCAGAGAGGATAATCTCACATTTGACACTTCATCTCTTTTGACGAAGTGGGATTCGCCTAAAAGGGGTTTGGCAGGAGGCTACGATTCTTCGAAAGCCATCCACGAGGCCAGCTTGCCAATCATCCAACGCAGGGTTTGGCGGATCCATGGAAGACGGGAGCAGGCGGCGCGACCACTGCGACTGAAAACCCTAGAGACAAAGAACCCTAGCAGCAACACAATGATTTTTTTCACTTTTGGATAGATATTTATACGACTTTGTAATGGATGTTATTTAGCCCCCAACACTTTACCATGTTGCTTTCTATATAATACATAACACTGCTGCATTAGTTAATTTGGCACACTGATGCTGGATAAAATTAAAGAAATTGCATATTTTTTTTATTTGTTTAGATGCATCACTGGTGTGTTTAGGTATTTGAACAACACCTGTGCATCGTGAAATTGGAAGCATCGACACAAACATTTTAAATATTTTTATATTAACTAACAATGCGTTGATGTCACTCCAATGCATTGGTGAGTTGACTAATTTTATGCAGCAGAGTAGGGCATCGTTAAAAAAAAATGCCAAATAGAAACTATTTTATATCATTGTATTCATTAATGGTGCGTTTGTATCTACAAAATGCACCACTGTGTCATGTAAATTCTAGGAATGAAGTAGGGTAAACTTGAAAAAAATTGGATGGAAAATGTTTATTTATTTATTTATGATGTTATGTTTACAAGTGATGCATTTATATATCCTAAGCGCAATAGTGATACAATAATAGAGCCCATCGAATTAGTGTAAAATTAAAAATCTACGAGACTATTTTTAGTTTTCATATTCATCACCAGTGAGGACATGGCACAGAAACACAGTGTTGCGTCAGGTTATCGGGTGCCTTGAAATACAGTAAAATAAAAAATAAATTACCAAATAGTAAAACCATTTTTACCATCCTTCAGTGCTCTACACCACCTAAGGTTGACTACTTGAAGCGCCTTTACATCAGTGCTCCCCGTGGTTGGATTTATCCCTCTAGTTGCTTGCTACCTGGAGTTTGAATTTTGTAAAATCGTGGTCAAATTTCATTTTTCATCTGCATGGGAACCATGCCTCCCCATTGCTTAAGAGCCCAGATAATGTCTTTGTTACCTTGTAATTTAAAATCTCAGCTATTAAAATTTCAAATTCACCTTAAATTTGCTATTTTTAACAAAAAAATATGAAAATTCTACATCATACATTCGACTTGTTCTTCTCACAGTGTGCTTATTGGTGCTCTCTTTAAATTTATAGTGTGCACTGCTAGCGATGTGTGTTTAACATATATCCCACCACATCAACGATGTGTTATACTTTTACTAACGTACCGCTATAACTTAATAACACATTTGCACATCATTGATGTCCGATGCGCTTCAGAAACCATAGAGCATTGTCTGCAGTGCTGTCCAATATGCAAATGCATCAATGTGGGTAAACACCTAAAGCACCATATAATTGGTACTTTTCAAATTCCTAGCCACACCTCTGAACCAACAAAAAGAAAAAAAACTATTCACCATGGACACTAGCACATCGTAAGAATATGTCTGCATGGTTGGGTCAATGCGCTTATGTTTAACTTATGTATTGGCATGGATTTTGAAAAATATTGTTTTATTTCATTCTATGGTTTTTTCACACAAAGATGTGTCGATTACTATGTGCTCTAAAGAATTGTGAGCATTGTCTATGGTGCAAACACCTATTCGTAAAGTATTAGTGCTCCCAAATAAGGGATGCACCAACTTAGATAAAATATTTTATAAAAAACAATGGTGCTTTTTAGTATCACACATTCAACGTTATGGTGATTATTAGTATCAAACATGCACCGTTACGATGCTTTGTTTTCTCACATAGCATCGATGCATTAAATGTAGAAAGTGTGCCACTTATTTTTATTGTTAAACATGATTTTTTGACAAAATGGTGCATTGGAGTCACTTTAGTGCACCATGAATGTCGCTTATATAGTTAATAACACACTGTGAACGATGTGATAGAAATACGAAGGCCACCACTAACTGTGGTTTACTGTTATATGGGCACATCACTTATTAAATTCATTTATTCCAAAAAAGAATTATTGTTTGATATTAATCAATAAAATTATCATTTAATGAAATTTTGAATATTTTATATATGCATGTGTGTGTCTGTCTATGAGACTAATGGAAGTTCTATGTGCATCAAAGACGCCAGTGGAAAGAGCTGCAACAGGAGCAACAGGCGTGAGTGGACCTATATAATGTTTTATGAGAGTGGGAGTCTAGAGAGAGGGAGAGAGATTTGTACCTTTAGCGGATTACAACATATACTCGAGACCTCTTGAGGGTTGTCGAACTCCTAAATTTATATTAGAAGGATACGTACCTAAAGTGCAACTTAGTTTTATTGATGTAGTTGATCCGTCATTGGGATCAATGTAAATAGTCCTTTTAGTTTGGTCTTGATTTATAGTTTCATCCCACAAAGGAGGACATTTACTTCATCACTGGGCTATCCAGGAGAGGGGATGATTTCCCCCAATTCCCTAATGTCCCACTTGGTGTCGCAACAAAGAGTCATCTTGCGTGCTCTCAAAGATATATAAGTGACTAGGTCGTTGACCCTACTCTTTTTCAGGTTTATGGAGGACAACTACGTCTTTCTTTTTTCAGTGCATATAAGGTTAAGTGCCTCTCACTTTTGGTTACAATAGTGGCGCACTTCACCATTGATGGAAAGCACATTAGTTGCCCTATATTATATTGTGTAGATTGTTAAGTGCATATACCAAGATGCATTAGGTGGTCTGCCATTTTTTGTGGTGGTTTTGCTTTGCTCTAGATTGAAGTTGTGCACAATTTGAGGGGACGGTTAACTTCCCTTTTGCTTTAGATTTATTTTGTTTATTTTTGAGAGGATTTCGATCGCGAGGCCATAATTTGATCATTGCCATCATAAGGAGATGACTGAGGTGTATATCCATATGTGGGGACAGATGTTTCCCAAGACGGGCTAGCCAGAGTTCCCAACTAGAATCACCTTAGAGGTACTCGAGTTACTAGCCGACAATGATGTCATACTTTAGACCTTGTGTTGTATCGTTACGTGGGGTTGGATTAGCGAGGATATCATACCATATTTTTCAGCTAGGATGAGATACTAGGTGACAAAGGCAATATTAGCATTATTTTTAAATAAATTTAGTTGCATGTTATTATGTTGCCTAATGCAAATGAAATTTATTCTAATATTTGCTTTAAATTGTTTTATTAAATTATTTAATGAAATTGTCTAATTATTGTTTTGTCTAAGTTATTTTAATAATATGTCAATGCATTCCATTCCTCTATAACAATATGTGTTTATACTAATTTATTTTCAACTTTTAATTTACATTTGCATCTAAATTTTACTTGTAATTAAGCAAAAATTGTAGTTAATCCCAAAACTGGTTTGTTATTATTGCAAACTTGGAACATGTTTTAATTAAATAATTATTAATAAGAAATCCACTTCTATAACAATAAAACAACACAACAAAATGCTATTACAATACAAAATGAAAATAAATAATGTAAGGTTGACTATAACAATGATAAACATGATACACATTGACTTATATTTTTTTCAATATAATCCATATAACCCATATAACCCTTACCTTTAAAATATATAATCCATAACAATTAACAACTCTTAATCCATCACCATTATATCCCAATCCCTATAATACCTATAAAATCTTATCCTTATAACCCTAATTCCTAACAATTAGTAATTATAATCACAAACATGTAAAACCCTTAACCAATACCATCCTTATTATTAATACCCCTAATCCCAATAATACATAATTCATAATTTAAAGCTATCATTTTGGGTGCACATAATCTCAAAATGAATTATGCTTTTAAATATTAAGAATCATTTATCACTTGTATTGAAAACTTATATATAATTATAATTCAATAATGGTAAAGTTATAATTTTGAGTGCATATAATCTCAAAATAAATTATGTTATTTTTACTAAGAGCCATTTATTAGTTGATTAATATTTTTATATATAATACAAAGTTAATATTGATATACTTTTATACTTGTTAATGTCAATTGATTTGAAAATTTATATTAATTAAAATTCATTAATGATTAAATCATCTACATTTAATCTTCAAATGAATTTTTGTTTCTATATTTAATATTAAAAGTCGTTTAATTTGGAAATTTATATTAATCATATTTCAATAATGATAAATATGTCCTTTTTAAGTCTAATTAATTTGTAAATGAACTATATATTTCTAATTAACATTAAACTTCATTTATTACTTAATAATTAATATTAAAATTCATTTTTTTTTGTAAAGCTACAATAGTTCTATTATATATATAAAGCAAAAAAAACAAGATTACATGATATCCATTATAGTTTCTTAAGGCGGCTTGAGGTGGTGAAACCACCATCCTAGGCGCTCAAAATGCTATCATGAGTGTCTTGCTAAAAAAATAAGGTCCTCCCAACAGAAGCAAAATAAGCAAAATAACAGTATGAGACCATCAAGATTTGACTAGCTATGAACGATCTATAGGGCATACTATGTAACAAACTATCTAAAACATAAAACCAAAAAAACTGAATAGCACAGGGAGTAGTCGAGGCATTGGAACAACGCTTATCTTAGACGTGCACCATGAGAAGAGTCTTCATGTTCCTCACTGATTGGAAACCCTTTATTTCCATGTCCATGGATCCCACGTGATGCTGCTTGACCAGGAGAGGTGCCCATTTTTGAGGCAGGACCAGGTTGTCCAAATACGAGCGTCGTATATTCTTAGCAGAGAGTAGGCTAGGTTCGGGGGAGACAAGTTTCCAACTAGTCACTGAAAACATGTTCTAGAAGCTTGATTCCTTTCCTTTCCTTATCAGAGGCTCCCATAGACACAACCTGAGAGGATCCCCCCATTAGGTTCTTTTCAAATAGCCTACATCATCACTCCAACAAATTCAAAGCACTTACTGAGATAGAATGCTCCGAATCGAAACTACCATCAAGGATATTTAGACCATCAACAGTCTGCTCCATACTCACCCTTATGCCTAAAATCGTTTCCTTGTAGCTTCTCGATTTGGCTTGGATGTCTTCCATCAAGAGACCCATCATATGTCTTCCTGGGCGAGTGAGCTGAGGCCAATTACTGTGTAACAATGCTAGCCTCCTAGTCATCGATAAGGAAATGAACCAGCGATGAGACGGAGTCCACATGCCCATCACTCCTAGAATGACCAAACACCTTGCATCTTGAAGCACCTTGACCACTGCTTCCTCGTTACTGCAGAGACATGATTTATGCTTCTTTCTTCTCCACCTCGTCACACACTGCCAGCTTCAAAGGAGATTGCCAAAGAACAAAGAACCACAATCTCAAATCCATCTGAACCCTAGCTTGCTCATTAAACCTCAAATTCACATGAGAATGATGTCCCAACATCACGCTGGATCAAATTGACAAAGTACTAATCACCATCACCCTCCCCATGCGAAAGGCCAATGAATTAATTATCATTACCAGAGGCACTAAGCCCAAAGGCTTCCTCATTAACTGCTTCGTTATGTCGACTTCCCAAATGTCTATTCGTTGGATCACCTCGTGCATGTCCGTCGCATGCCGACCCTTGGATCTCATTTGCATCCGGGGATTAAAATTCATTTATTACGTATATACTTTGTTAATATATATTTCAAGATTATTTACATATTTATGATCATAGTATTTAAATTAATTAATTTTTAAAGTTATTTTAATAATATGTGAATGCATTTCATTCCCCTCTAACAAATATTTGTTTATACTAATTTACCGTGAACATTTAATTTACATTTGCATCTAAATTTTACATGTAATTATGTGAAAACACAATTAATCATGAAAATAGATTGTTATTATTACAACCTTGAAACATGTTTCAATTAAATCATTAATAATAATAATGTCACTTCTATAAGAATAAAATGACACAACAAAATGTTTTTTTTTTCGAAAGAAAAAAAGCTGATTTTAATTAATCAGGTAACATAACTGTATGCCATCTATTCCTGCTATAAGCAGCTTTACAAAACTGTATTACAGCTTTACATAATGATTTACATTGATTTTACTATTCTTTTCCTTCCCTCCCGGGGTCTGATGAGTCCAAGCCTTTCTTCCTAGCCTGTGTGTTGCTGATTAAACAGATCGAGTACGTGTTTCCAAAACAAAAAAGTTTCTGTAGTGCAGCTTTTAAAGCTCTGTTGTTTCATCCTTCGTGCCGATTTATAGTCAACTCCCTTCTGAAAATTGCTGTGTCTATCTCAGCCAAAAAACTTTTTCAAATTTTTTTTATTTAGTTCAATAGGTGAAGGTAAGGCCTGTGTGGGTATGCTGTGGCCTCCGAGTCCTTTACTTCCAAAATTTTCCAATGACCCTGTTGCAGATTTAATCCCGCCTTGGAGAGTTTATTTGCTTCCTCATTGTGCTCCCTGTAAATGTGTTTAAATGAGATTGATTCAAAGAAAGATAGTGATATGCATGTCTCCTCATATAAAACATCTAAAGAAGCATTTCTGCATTTTTGAGTCTTGTTAAGCCAATTTATTACCACCATTGAATCATCATAATCTTGTAGATTTATGCAATTTCTTTCAATTGCGAAGCATAGGAGTAGTTTCAGAGTCATAATTTTGGCATAGTTGTTGGTTCCATCTCCTAGCCCCAAGGAGATTTTGAAAAAATGGGTTTGATTGAGAAAAAGGCAATCTCCTCCCCCACAAGTCTGGTTTTGGGAGGCTCCATCGAAAAAAGCCCAAGGTTTGTTTTTGTTTATTTGCTCCGGAACAACGATTCTCGGAGGAGGTGTGTTCTTTTCTTGAGGAAAGTATGAGATTATATCCAAACCTTTTCTAGCAACCTCTTCAGGCGAGCTGGCTTTTTCAAGAAAAATGGCCTTGTTTCGTGCCAACCAAATGCCCCAAATGTGTATAAGTGGAAGTGCTTTGAGTTGGGATGTTTGGGGAGAGGAGGACCAAGCCTTCCATGCTTCTTCCACTGTATTACCTTCCCAGGAGAAAGTTGAAGAAGTGAAAGACTTGGAGTGTTTCCAGACTTGTATGGAAAAAACACAGTGAAGGAAAAGATGATTTGAGTTTTCCTCATCATCTTTGCATAGGCTACACCATCTAGGACCTGCAATCTACCTTTTATGAAGGTGCTCCCATGTTGGAATTTTGTTTGCAAGGACACACCATGAGAAGATTTTTGCCTTTAGCGGGAATTTGTACTTCCATATCCCTTTTTGCCACCATTTTTTATTTTCATGGAAGAAATGAGAGCAGAGTTGTTGGTATCCAATCTTTGGGGTGTAATTTCCAAGTTGTGCTTTCTACCAAATCAACTTGTCCTCTCTGTCTGTAATCCTGATGTGGGAAGATTGTAAAGCTAGTAAGTAATGATCCCACAGGGATGCCCATTGCTCTGGCGCTCCAGATCTTGACTCTTCTTCCATCCTCGATGCCAAATGTTCATTTGGGTCGGGTTTGCTATTTGATTGATGTCTAAGTACCCTTTCTGATGAATTATCTGAATTAAAGGTTGTGGAAGAATGTGATTTTGAGTGCTACCTATCCAGGGGTCTGCCCCTATTCTAACTTTTGTGCCATCCCCCACTTTCCAGACCAATCCTTCTGCTATAAGAGAGAAAGATTTGCATAAAGATTTCCATATGATGGATCCACTTTTATGCTTCTTGAATTCAAAATCTCTGATCCAATCCAGAACTGAGGTTGGAGTGATGTATTTATGAATAATAACTTCTGTCCATAGACTCTGTGTTTTTATAAGTCTCCACCCTAATTTTGCAGCCAGAGCTTTTGCAAAGAAAGCAATATTTTTTTATGCCCAACCTCCCAAAGCTTTTGGTCTTGCAATTTGATCCCATTTTACCCATGGGAGGACCTTTTGATCCTTCTTCCCAGCCCATAGAAAAGATGAGCATATTCTTATGGATTTTATCAAAATTGATTTTGGAATCCATGCTAATGCCATCCAGTATACTGGGATTGCTTCCAGTACTGATTTGATCAAAACTAATTTGCCTGCTCTTGAGAGCCACCTATTGCACCAACTGTTTATTCTGGACTCCAGTTTTGCAAGCAACCAATTCCAGTCCTCTTTTCTATAGCAATTTGGTTCAAGTCTGAATCCCAAGTATTTTAATCCATCATCCAAGGATAGCTATTGTTAAGGGAAAAGAGCCTGAAAAGATCTCTGTAAATCCAACACAACAAAATGTTATTACAATGCAAAATGAAAATAAATGATGTAAGGTCGACTAAAACAATGATAATGATACACATTGACTTATATTTTTTCAATATAATCCCTATAGAACATATAACCCTTACATATAAAATATTATCCTTATAACCCTAACCCCTAACTATTATTAATTATAATCACAATCCCTTAAAGCCCTTAATACATACAATCCTTAATGTCAATACCTAATTTCTATTATAAAACACAATTCCTAATTCAAAGCTATCATTTTGAGTGCACATAATCTCAAATTGAATTATGCTTTTAAATATTAAGAATCTTGTATACTTGTGTGCTATTAATATTGAAAACTGATGTATAATTATAATTCAATAATGGTCAAATTGTAATTTTGAGAGCATGTAATCTCAAAATAAATTATGTTATTTTTACAAATATTAAAGATCATTTATTATTTGTATATTTTTGATATATAATATAAATTTAATATTGGTATATTTTTATACTTGTTAATGTCAATTGATTTGAAAATTTATAATAATTAACATTCATTAATGATGAAATTATTTACATTTAATCTTAAAATGAATATTTTTTTCTATTTAATATTAAAAGCCCTTTGATTTAGAAACTTATATTGATCATAATTCATTAATTATAAATATTCTATTTTAAGTATAGTTAATTTGTAATTATGTAATCTAAAAAGACAGCAGTTTGCACCTTTCTCAGCTGCTAGAAACTGATGACGTGACCTCCCATGGTGACTCCTCCGACGAGGGTGACTTGCTTTGGGTGAATTGGTTGCCACCTCCCTGCACGTATAACATTGAATTCGGCTACCAACACCTCAACAACCCCACAATTAAGAAGGTAAGCGCTCCATTCTTCCGCGCCCGAGAATGACGTAGGCTAATCCCTGTATTTCCCTATTGTAGGTATTGAAAATATCCCTGTATTTTCATGCATTCGCTTGGTAGTAACTATAAATCTTAGTTATCTTGTGATCAAATAGAAATATATAGTTATCTTGTGATCAAATAGAAATATAGCCTAACCCAAAAATACATGGGTTTTTTCTTAGTTGCTGTTGTTCATGGACCTCCATTTTATAGAAGATTTTAATATGTTTTACTTGAATTCAGATGGCTTGGTAAACCATGCTATCAACTTCATAGATATATTTATGAAGGATATGCTTTCCTTCCAAAGTGTGGAATTTCTTAAGGATCTCCATGGATTTGTTAATTGTGATCTAAATCTAGAAATTGATTATGTTGAGCTTTCCAAAATCTATTAAACTATATCTTGGGATTATTATTGGACAAATACATCTTTTAAGGTGGCCTTTTTTATTATAGAAAATTCCCTTGTACAGGTCCATTGATTCTCCTTGATTGTTGGTTGTAGTTTCATTGTTCCATTCATATTTTTTATCACTTCTCCTTTTGAGTTTAAAATTATGCCATAGACTCTGAAAGGCATGGATTTCCTTTCAATGATCCATTGAATAAAAAAAACATATTTATGCCAATTCCAGAATATAAACTTTGGTAACATCATTTGAACGAGAAATTCTCCTTAGGATTACATTTTTTAAAACTAGATTTCCTTGCTTTTCTCTCCCATGTTTACAATGTCCTAAGAATTCAACCACGTTATCTCATTTTGGTTTAAAACCCTCTATCCCATATCTCCTTTAAATTTTGTAGCGATCATTTCCTTCATTAAGTTAAACACAAGCACTTTTAAGAATCTTATAACTAGCCATTTTTTCATTTAATATCTTATTATTTATTGAGATCCAAACCTTTCAAGATACACTTATTAGGTTAATATCCTAGATCGTTCTAAGAATTGGTATGTTTTTAAGCCCTTTAGGATATCAAGAGTGCCACTTTGTTAAACACTTTCTTCATGGAAGACACCCTCATTGAATTGGGGATACTTATCTTAGTGAACATAAAATCCAAGATGAGACAAGGTTGATCGTTGTCGAAATCACACCCTACACCATTTTCAATACTGAGCAGAGAACCATGGAGAAAAACGATGAATATAAATGAGAGTGGGTGTATATATCCAACTCACTATAAAGATGGTTGTATTCGAAATACAAATGAGAGTGGGTGTACAGACACCCAACTCAATATATGATCGATCATGATCAAAATACAAATGAGAGTGGCTGTATAGATGCCCAACTTAATATAAGGTTGATTGTGATAAAAATACAAACGAGAATGGTTTTGTAGATATCCAACTCATTATAAGGTTCGTTGTAGCCAAAATACAAATGAGAGTGGGTGTATAAATATCCAACTCAATATAAGGTCGACCATGGTTGAAAATAAACATTACATCCTTTTCTTCAACGTCCCCCGTTAATATGAATAGGGGACCTTACAAACATTGTTACATCACAAGATTCACAGCCCCCCAATGTTATAAAGGGGCCACATTGAGAAAACATTACATCTTATCCCCCTTGAATGGAATATCTACCACAAGAATATGATTCCACAAGTTGGTGAAGATGGCCACTATCAAAGGTATATAAGAAGAGAATTTTGAAGGATAGGATCAATATGAATCATCAATAAGGTCCTCCTCATCAACATTTTTTTCATAGTCACTTTAGAGAGATCTACTAAAACCTTATGAGAATCATCTCTAGGTGAATTATCTATACGACGCAAAGAAAAATATCATAGCAAATTGTGAGTAGGAATTTCATCAAAGTAGGTGAGGAAGTACTTATCTACCCTAAGATAATGAGTGGTCATAGGCCCACAAATGTCATTATGAACCAATTCAAAATGTTTGGAAGCACACCTCACATGATGATAGTATGATACAAACACATTAAAAGAATAATCTAATTTTCTCTATAACTTGTATATCTAGGAAAAAACCCACATTTTTGTTTGTGTGAGTGATGTAGTAAATAGAAGGAAGATTCGTTCCAACACTAGGAACTTTAAAGACATCTCCAAACTTGGTGGTGTCAATGACGATATATGTTAGCACATCTTGAATTGGCAAGGCCTAGTATGCAACGTGAAAAATGGAATGTGCATTATAATGAGTCCATTAGGTTCAATAATGATGCGAAGGAGAAGCCTTCATAAATTCTTAGCAAGTTCACCTTGATAGACCCAACAAAATAGAGGTACTAACTTCTTCCAAAACCACATTTACGTTGTGTTTCCTATGCTACTAGGTAAAGGAATACACAGTGTGTTATCTTTGAAGGAGGCTGTAAACCCTAGAAAAGAGAGGATCCAAAAACCCTAGTTCCATAGTGGAACTTACGACCGATCATTGAAGTGAGCCCTTGAAAGAGGGTTTAAACCTCATGAAACCATAAAATGAGATTATCAAGATACCTTAGTTTTTATTCCTTAGGCTACGACACTAGCCAGAATATCTCTGGATTCACTGCTAAATTAAGTGAGGTTCACACCTGCTCTAATACCATGTTGAGATAAGATTGATTGTGGTCAAAAGTGAAACTTACAATTTTCAAGACTTCTGTCTCATTTATCCTTTGAAACTATGTAACTATTGTTTCCTTGATAAGTTACATGATATATTTGAACATATTTATGGATAAGAGTCTTTTTCATTGAATATCTTGTTTCTTCTTGAGAGACATACCTTCCAGGAGATAATGCTTAGGATAGCCTAGATTGATTTTAAAATTGGTTGGTTTTTAAGGCCTTCCAAATATGAAGAGTTCCTCTTGTTAAGTATTTTCTCATTGGAAGACACCTTGAGTACAAGCATACTATGGAGAACATATCCTTAAAGTTGTATATACCCAACAGGCAATGCATGATGTCAATGAATAATACTAACACACATTTCATAACCTTGAGGTTGATGACAATGGACGGATATTTATAAGGTAATGAACATGTTGAAGATAAATTATTGTATTTTATTTTACGCGTGTTGTTCATTGCACATTGATTAGAAACTAGGCCATAACATACGCTACACTTAAAAGGAAGTGCTTTTATAATGTAGCATTGGGTCTATTGAGAGCCATCGAGTTCCAAGATGATTTTGTCTAGTAAAAATTTTCTTAGATTAAGATTAACACAAATTATAGAATATATGAACAAACCTTCATATCCATTTATTCTATTTGAGCTAAGGTATTTGCCCAAGGAGTTTATTACTTTTCTAAAATATTTTCCTAGAAGTTATGGCTAAGATATGTTAGTGTTGCTCAAAGCAAAGGTCATTAAATCTATAAATGAGACTCCTTCTAGCCTAATCTAAAGGGAATTGGATGAACGAGCTTGCTTCAAGTGAGGCCATCAATGTATCCACAAAGTAGGAGGAAATTATGAGGGTAGGATTAGTTTGACATGTATGAAACATCCTTTCCCTATTCATCTATCCTAAAATAAGGTTAAAAACACAAAAATTATCTTAAGCCAATTAAAACAAAAATAATGTAACTTTGAGTGTTTATGGTACTACATTGTGAAATAAGATGGAAAAAATATCTTAATGCGAAGTCAACCACATTAGTCTCACAACTTGTAATCATACAAAACAAATCAAACTGAATACTAGGTTTAGCACACACCATGGATTATTAGGTTAATATAGCCAAAATTTAGACAGTTTTGTCTGCTAACATATTTTATCCAACAAATTTTTCTCTAATTTTTGTCTCCTTCCTCTGTAGTAGCTCATTACATTTGTAGTTTATCCATGTAAAATACCGTCCCAAGTGTTTTATTTTTAAAGTAGGTAATTAGAGGTAAAAAAACTTAGATTGTCTCTATGTAATTATTCTTTCTCAAAAGGTTTCTTATAATAATGCTACATGTTAAATAAAGCATACTGTCTATTAGATTATGAACAATCTATTAACAAGAAGGGTATGGTACTTATGTTAGCACCTACATATGTTTATTCATGGTTGGAGTTGCTGAATTAGTTCGGATTTCAGAAGAATAAGTAATGTACAGTCTCCTCATACAACAAAATTAGTAATGAATTTATTGATAATTTATTCAACATACGTATTGTGTTTCAAATTCTTATTTTTCTTTAGGATGCTGCAAAACTCACAAGGAAAAACAAAAATAACTAATAAGTGATCATTTTTATTTTGTGTTAAAAGCATCGATAGATAATTGGTTTCTTTTTCTTGTTTAATGGAGCATCACACCAATAGATGATGTACGCAAGAATTTGAGTTAGAAGACCATTTCAATTGCAAATGCCCCATATATTATGAAATTCGTTGCCATTATCATTAGTTGTAGGGAGACTCTCATGGATCCTCACATAGATAGGGATTATATATATATTCCCCTACTTTCTCCTTTGTGAGATGCTTCACCTTCAGTAGATAGGTCTTCCTTCATTTCCAATTTTAGGATCATCACCTCTTACCTCCATCCCCTAGGTGGCCATATTCACAAGAGTCATCATGTGAAAAAAATCAACACTAGATTAGTCCAACAATGCAAGGTCCAAGGAACAAAACCAGTGGATGGCAGGAATATCAATTCTCATCATTGGCTTCTTCTTGGCCATGGATGCTAGAAGAGATGACATTTGATACCTTTTTTTTTGTTTACTCGGATGCCCTTTGACTTGCCGGGAGAGCCTTTGGTTTGAGAAACCACAACCCGGGGGCATCTAAGCCATCAAAATCACTCGAGGATTGCACCCGACCTGGTCCACACCAACCCTTAGAATGGTTGGATCTAGATGTCGCCTCCCAGGAGCAGCGGGTTTTGATCTTGGGCCGCCTCGCAGAACCAAACCCGTCTTGACCGTTTGCTCTACCGAAACTTAACAGACATTTGCTAACCTTTTAAGTTTAGTGTTTCTTCCTTAATTTCCATACAAATTCCACTCATTTGTTATTTAGGTATTTATAGTGTTCGATTATATCGATTTTGGCATCACTATGTACTTTTATAATAACTTCAAACATTTTCATTCAGTTCTTCATCACCAGAAAAATCATCGAAACTACGATGATTTAGGAATGCTTATTTTAAAGCTTTTCGAGCACATAAATAAAATTTTAAAGCAAACCAATTAAACCCTTACCTTTCTCAAGGTACGATATACCAAATTTGGTCTCAGTGGATGTTGATAACCATCATCATCATCATCATAAAATGCTATCGAAAAACCTAAGAATTTGGAACCCTTTTTCCATCACATATCTCAAGCTAATGTTTAATTGCATTATGGACCGACGTAAACATATCACCATGATCTGTGCTCATTTATCAACATTAGTTGTAGACAAAATATATAGAATGAGTGCAAAAAAATTTTGTGCTCTTTAAAAACTGTTTGCATGTGCATATCCTTCATATACATATATAGGAATATCTTTACCACCAAGTATACAAGTCTACATGTCAAATTTTGTCATGATTCTTACTATTTCATGACTTTTACAATGAAACGAAGTCTACTCAGGTATGAAGAACACAAACAAAAGTTGAAAATGCTCACAACTATCAAGATGATTTACGAATATGAAATATTACAGAAACAAGGGACTAAATTGATGTTTCTCTTAATGATATGACAAAAATAGTTAAGAAAATAAAATATTTGTAAAGAAAGCCCTCCCCATGGGAAGAAACTATAATTTGAGACATATCTTGCAAGAAAGGAAAAATAGACCCCTTGATATGTTTCATTATCTGTGTTAGAATATAATCCGTCAGGATTATTGTAAATAAATAATTAAATAGGAATTTGAATAGTTGCCCGGGAAGGTGAAAAGGATGGTTCTCAACCGCCTCATTGTAATCTATAAATTAATGTTTTAGTTGTGAATAGAATATTGAATTGGGAGTTATTACCAACAAGTGGTATCAGAGCAGGGTTGTCTGCCATAACTCCTGCTGCATTTCTGCCCATTACTGGCATTCTGCTTGCCAGTCCATTGCCAGACTGCTCCATCAGTATGCCAGTGGAGTCGCATGCAATGTATGCGTTACTCCATCTGCCTGAGTTTATTCTCTGCGTGCATGCAATACCTAACCCTAATCCGTTGAACCTGGGTGCAATTGGAATTGCGTTGAGTGTGTAAGACCAATCGCTATTGTTGCCTGCATCACTGCTCCCACTCTCCTGCTGGTTGGATTTCTCAGATTTTCTCCATGAGATTTCCTTCATGCTCCCTGTGTATTCATACCAGCAAAGTAAATTTGTAGGAATTCATTCATTATCATTTTCATTGATCAAGAATCAAGGTCGACCATGGCTTTGACACCATTTCCATTTCCTGAAAGTCGAAGGGTGAATGCTTTGTTCCTGACGGATACGTTGGATTTCTCTGATTTGGTGGACTAGTTGGCCTCCAACTGGCAACCCAATGTTGTAGAGAATACCCACATTCAGGCTAACTAGAAAGAGACGCCAACGGCTCATATCATAAAGGCCGACATCCCGGGTCTGTCGAAGGATGACGTTAAGATTCAAGTGGAAGAGTGCAAGTGAGTATTGGAGATAAGTGATGAACTGTCAGCTAAGACAGAATTGCATAATAAAGAAACGAACGTGTATTTGGAAAGACTGCGTGTTGAAGTTGAAGCTGCGATTTGTGTGAGAGATGATATCTTACATATACTCAGCCAGAGCCTGCGTGAAGGTATATTTGCAGTTGAATAATTGATATATGTTGAAGAATGATAATATATATTGCGTGGAGAAGGCTGTAAGAAGTATTGCTGATGTATGAGCCTGAGATTGTTTTTGTATGAGCTATGATCACTGAGACTGCGTTGATCATTTGAGACTGTGTTGATTCATTCTTGTGACTGCCTGCGTGGAGAGTTGTAATACACCTGCAACCCTCAGTCAGCTGCGTGAAGATCCACGCCTTCAAAATACAGCGTGGAGTTCCTGAAGTCTGCTGCGTGGAGAAGAGCAGCCTGCTGCGTGAAGGAGGCTGCGTGACTGCTGGAGCCTTGCTGAAGAATGCGTTAAACGCTGTAATAGCGTGGAGACTGCCTCAATTGTGTGTCTGCAAATATTTTCATATTTATGATGATGCTGTTGTATGAGCACGACTGTGATAAGTACCTGCGTGGATAATGACTGTGAAAGGCTGCGTTGGAGAAGCTACGACCTATGGGCAAGACCATTAAGGTTTTCCTTTTGTTGTGTTTGTGTTTGATTTGTATGCAACTCGTGGTGATGGTCACTAGAACCCTAATAATGCATTGGGTGGAAGTAAGAACTATCGAATACTATTGCTATGATTTATGAAGTCTATGCATCCATATCATTCTACAATCTGTAAAATGAAGCGCTAGGTCATGGATTCCAGGTTATCTTGCACCTGTCCATAGTTCTCTGTCCAACTTTCAATTTGGTTACATTTGAAAAAAATAAAAATAAAATCTATACTGTAGGTGGATCAACAGAAGTTTTGCAGAGATTATCTATTGCATTTGTATTTGTGGAGTTTCTTTCCCATTTGAAAAGTTAAAGTGCTGCAATTTACATGAAGTATGAAGAGTTGTGTTTTCTATTTTTCCAAAAGCGTTGGAAGCTTGTTGCATAAATAAAGATTGAAGCTGTTGAGTATTCAAGACATGAAGGGTGCGATTTTGAATCAGCCGAAGACCGGATTGTTGATAAAGACTGCTTGTGAATATCCATCTAAATATTGCTGCAAAAATCCACTTGAAGACTGAGTTGTATGCTGCTGGAGACTGCCTTGAAGACTGTATCATCTATCTCTAGTAACTGATATATATTTTGATATATTTTGTATTAACTGTATTGTAAAAAGTGCAGAGACTCAGACCTGCATTGTGTAGAATAGTGCACAGAATTTATATATTGAAATTAAATATAGAGCAGCTGGAAGATTGTTTTGATAGGACTGTAGAATTATTTGCAGAATCATATTGTAATCTGTAAAGGAGCAGGAATCTAAACCTGCATCCCTTATATTTTTTCTAAAGCATTCTGCAAGTTATAGTTTCCAGATTAGAGATGCACTCTTTGGCATCTAGTATTGGTGCTGCCCTAGCTGGCAAAGACCAATCCAAAGACCCTTCCAAGGGAGATTGCAGCAAGAGAGGACGAGGAAGAAGAAATTTCAGAGGCAGAGGGGGCAGAAGCAAAAGATCAGACTTACAGTGCAAACGTTGCGGAAAGACTGGGCACACATCAGATCAGTGTTGGGCTTCATGGGATTCCATCAAAGACAAGCACAACCAGAAGAAAGATGACCAAGATGCTAGTAAATTTTCTGATTCTTGTATTGTTGCACATTGTAATCTTGGATTTAATGAAATGACTTCTCTTTCATCTTACAAATATTGTTGGCTGCTTGATACTGGTGCAACATCACACATGACATTCAGAAAAGATTGTTTTGAAGAACTTAATGAATCAATAGATGGCATAGTTTACTTTGCAGATAAGTCAAGTATTAAACCAAAGGGAATGGGCACCATTCGACTGAAGATGCCTGGATTCCCTGATTTCTTGTTGAAGAACGTTCTCTATCTTCCTGAGTTGCAGAGGAGCCTGCTGTCCTTGGTGGAGATTCGACAGCAAGGCCATTCCATCCACATGTTTGATGGAATCGTTGAAATAAGAAAGTCCTCTGACAACCAAGTCATCATGACTGGATACGAAGATGGAAAGCTGCTGAAGCTCAAGGGTTCATCCGCAAGATTTCAGAACTATGCCTAGCTCTCTCAGCATGGAGAAGGTAATATGTCATCTAGCTCATTGTGGCATGCAAGATTTGGTCATCTAAATTATAACAGTCTTCGTTTGTTGAGAAAGAATGGTGTATTTGGCTTGCCCACCATTCCTAAAGAGAAGAATAAATGTGATGCATGTATTTTAGGGAAACATAGTAAGCTGCCATTCCATGAATCTAATTTCAGAGCAAGTAGGAAATTAGAGTTAGTACATTCTGATTTGTGTGGCCCAATGCCAACTCCTTCAGCAAATGGGAACAAGTATTTTATGACATTTGTTGATGACTACTCATGAATGTGCTGGATTTACTGTTTAAAGACAAAATCAGAAGCATTTCAAACATTCAAAGACTTTCATGCATTGATTGAAAAACAAGCACAATCAAAAATTGGTACACTTCGTACTGATAATGGAAAATAATACACTTCAAATACTTTTGAAGCTTATCTTCGTCAACATGGAATTGCACATCAGACTACCGTTCCCTACAATCCTCAACAAAATGGTGTAGCAGAGAGAATGAATAGAACCATAATGAATATGGTTCGCTCAATGATGTTTTTCAAAAATGTAAAACTAATGTTTTGGGGTGATGCAGTAAAATGTGCAGCATATTTGAGAAATAGAAGTCCATCAAATGCACTTGATAAGAAGACTCCACATGAAATGTTGTTTGGCCATCTCCCTTCAGTCAGGCATCTTAGAGTTTTTGGTTCCACCTGTTATGCCTTGATTCCGAAGGAGTAAAGAAACAAGCTTGGTGCTCGAAGCAGAAAGTGCATTTTCCTAGGGTACGAAGAATACTCCAAGGCATACCGGTTGTATGATGAGGTAAACAAGAAATTTGTTATTTCCAGAGATGTCATTTTTCTTGAAACTAATAAAAATGACCAGTCCATTGAGAGACAGCTTGATCATCTGGAAAATTATCCTCATCCAAAGAACTATTATGAAAATGAATATGAAATTCCAAATCTTGAAGGGGGTATTCCTATTCTGGATCAACCTTTGGAATTTCCATATGAAGCACCAAATCCCCCGCATGAAGAAGTTCCTGCCACTTCACA
>LPNX010620071.1:1094787-1169716 GCA_001517045.1 Pseudotsuga menziesii | reverse complement strand
CTGCAAAGAGGGTTCTAAGATACTTGAAGGGGACTCAAGACGTTGGACTCAAGTACTCTAAAGTGGATGACTTCAAACTTATTGGGTACTCAGACTCAGACCTTTATGGCGATAAGGAGACAGGAGTATCAACTTCTGGATACACTATGAGTCTTGGATCAGCAGCTGTTTCATGGAGATCTCACAAACAGTCAGTTCCAGCAGATTCAACAACAGAAGCAGAATATGTGGCTGCAGCTGAAGCAACGAAAGAAATAGTATGGCTCAGGAAGATACTTGAAGATTTGCAAGAAAAACAAGAGAACTCCACTCCATTGTTGGTCGACAATACTTCTGCAATCAAGCTGGCAAAGAATCCTAGATTCCATGATCGAACCAAACAAATCAACACAAAGTATCATTTGATTCGACATCATGTAGAGGCCAAGACAGTCCATCTTCGACATTGTTCCACAAATGATCAAGTTGCAGACATCTTCACCAAAGCGCTTGGACGAGAAAAGTTTGAAAGATTCAGAAACATGCTCGGACTTACTAACACCCCTTCGTATTAAGAGGGGGATTGTTAGAATATAATCCGTCAGGATTATTGTAAATAAATAATTAAATAGGAATTTGAACAGTTGCCCGGGAAGGTGAAAAGGCTGGTTCTCAACCGCCTCATTGTAATCTATAAATTAATGTTTTAGTCGTGAATAGAATATTGAATTGGGAGTTATTACCAACAATCTGTAACCATTGTAGTAGTTTATAACATATCTAGAAGCTCTACAAGTCTCAAAACTAGGGGGGAAAGGATAACTAAACCCCATCTTTAATTTTGTCCCCCATCCAACAACTACTCCCTACTACTCTTGTCATATGAATTGAATTATGGAGAAAGGGAAAGAAGCAGGGATTGAGGTTTTGGACTAATCTCCTCAAGTTGGCAGACTACCTCATTTATATGTGGCCTTATTGATGGAAAAGATCAATGTCAAAGAGTTTTGAAATCCTCTCGTCAAGTACTGCATTCTTCACTACTGTTGGCAAATCAACTGTTGATGTATTTGTAACTTCAGAATGTATTCATTTAAGTATATTATGTATTGTAACCCGATGTTTATTCCAGGATGTATCTATTGTGTATTTAAGTCATGTTGTCATGCCCTGATGTTCCGATCGGGAGGATCAATAATGTAAACAAGTCATGTCAAGTCATTGTTAAAGACCCCACAGTTTCGGGGCACTAGGGTTATTAGACACTCATAGAGATGTCGGCTCTAGTAAGTAATTGTTAAGTGAGGTCGACATGATTGAGTGCACTTCAAGTGAACGAAAGAATATAAATAGAGAGTGAGACTCTCTATTTAACACACACATCACTCACTCACTCAAGTGTGGCGCATAAGTGAGGAAGGAAATACACTGGGACAAGACAAGAAGAAGACTACTGCTGTCGGGAGTGCATCTTACTATTTTGGGGTTTTACATATTGTGCTGAATCTATCTTTGAGGAAGTTGCACGGTTTTCTCCATTTATGGTTTCCCCGATCAAAAAAACTGTGTTCATTGTCTCTTGTGTTTGATTGCTGTACTTGTTATTCTCTCAGTAAAGATCCTAACATAATGCTAGCTTAATGTTGAAAAACTAACATGGTATCAGAGCTAACATGAGAAGAAGACACTGTGCAGCTGTGAGAACTAGGGATTCCTAGTTTGTGGATCTTCCTCCACAGATTTTCATCAAAAGTAAGGTGGAACAACTCTCCTCCTTAGGGCGCATCTTTCTGTCGAAATAGAATCCAATTCTAAGGTTTTTCAGTTTTGGACCTGTCACTATTGTCGAAAATTAGGGCTTTTTACAGAAGAGGAATTTTTCAGTGAGCCTAGGCCTGGATTGATCTCCTCCCCAAAATCGAAGTTAGGGAAAAATTTCAAGGCATTTGGGTGGACAGAACTCCGGAAAAGCAAAACCCTAATTTGCTCCTGAACCAGCTCTGCAGGATTTCACCTCAAGTTTCAGATCCGACATCTTGAACCTGGTAAGATCTAAAATCTTTTGTATTTCCATTTGAGGTTCTCATTTAAAGATGTCTCATCATACCAAGCTTGATGAAAAGCTTGAGGGAGCTGAAAACTTCCGAGCCTGGAAGTATAGGATCTCCCCAGTCCTGGAAGAGAATGAATTAGACTCCTACATTCATGAGGAGGTTCTAGTTCCAGAGGGAGATGAGGCAAAGGCCTTACATAAGAAGAATATGGTTATGGCAAAGAGGATCATTGCTTATTCTATTAAGGATCACCTTATCCCACAGGTGTCCTCTCTCAAGACACCTAAAGCTATGTTTGATGCCCTAACCAAATTGTTTGAAGGAAAGAACATCAATCGGAAGATGACCCTGAGAAACCAACTGAAGAATGCGAAGATTCAGAATGCAGAAACCATCCAGTCTTACTTCACAAGAGTTTCTCAAATCAAAGAGCAACTAGAAGCAGTTGATGAAGAAGTGGAAAATGCAGAGATTGTAATGACTACATTGAATGGCCTTCCTAGGTCATGGGATTCTTTCATCCAAGGAATTTGTGCTAGGAAGAAGTTAGTCAAGTTCAACAGACTATGGGAAGAGTGCTCTCAAGAAGAAGCTCGGATAGCAGCTCGAGAAGAGAATATGGGAAGTGAAGACCAAGCTCTTACAGTACACTCCAAGTCTCACTCCAAGTCAAGCAAAAGAAGACCTCATAGCTCTAAAGGTAAGCACTCTCACAAAGATAATACTAGAAGAGATGTATCTAGGATCATATGCTATACTTGTGATGAAGCAGGAAACTGTGCAAGGAATTGTCCTAACAAACATAAGATAGTAAAGAAGAGCAACAAAAGGAGACATCATGCTCATGCTGCAGAGGATGATGAACCATCCAGAAAGAGATCCAGATATGAAAGTGAAGACTCTTCAAGCGAGGATGAATATGTTCTGATATCAGCCCTCATAGGTAACATTACTCATGGTAGTGATCATTGGATTATAGACAGTGGGGCTTCCACACATATGACGGAATTCAAGGAATCCTTTGTAAGACTGTCAAAACATGAATCACCTCACAAGGTGAAACTGGGAGATGACTACCAATATCCAATAAAAGGTAGTGGGGAATCTTCATATATGCTAGACTCTGGTAAGTCTCTAACAATGAAAGAAGTATTGTTTGTGCCAGAACTCAAGAAGAACCTTCTCTTCATTTCAGCATTGGATGCAAAAGGAATGCAGGTTGCATTCATAGATGGTCAAGTCATCATGTGGCCAAAAGGAAAGACTATCGATGATGCGGTAGTGATTGGAGAACAAGAAGGAGGCTTGTACAAATTGAAGGGTCATCCAGAACAAGCCTTGGTCCATGACACAGTAGAGCCAAATGAGCTTTGGCATAGAAGGCTTGCACATGTGCATTACAGAGCACTACCTGTTGCAAGCAAAGCTGTTGAAGGTCTTCTAGAATTTCAAGCCAAACATGATGGTGTCTGCAAAGGATGTGCAAAAGGAAAGAATACAAAGAAGACATTTCCCAGCAGCGAAATCAAAGCCAAAAGCATTCTAGAAATCATCCACTCAGATGTATGCGGTCCTATGTCATCAAATTCACTAAGAGGGTATCCATACTATGTTTCTTTTATTGATGATTTTTCTAGAAAGACATGGATTTACTTTATGAAGAACAAAGATGAAGTATTCAGTAAGTTCAAGGAATTCAAAGCCTTGATCGAGAACCATACTGAAAAGAATATCAAGACCATTCGATCAGATAATGGTGGAGAATTCACTTCAAATGAATTCAAAGAGCTATGCAAAGAATCAGGGATTAAGAGGGAGTTGTCCACTCCTTATAATCCACAACAGAATGGGGTTGCAGAATAGAAGAATAGAACTATCATGGAAGCTGCAAGAGCTATGCTTCATGATCAAGATCTACCTATGCATCTTTGGGCAGAAGCTGCTAGAACAGTGGTGTATGTACAGAACTGTACCCCACATAGAGTACTCGAGAACAAGACTCTTGAAGAAGTCTTCTCCGGCAAGAAACCAGAAGTCAGCCATCTCAGAATATTCGGCTGTCCCGTGTACATACACATTCTAAAAGAGAAGAGAACAAAATTAGATCCTTCAGGAAGGAAGGGCATATTTGTGGGATACTCTGAAAACTAGAAGGCTTATAGAATCTATTTCCCAGGGTACAAGAAGATTGACATCAGTAGGGATGTGACATTTGATGAAGATATAGCTTACAACAAATCCAGAAAGAGACCTACTGAAGAACCTGAAGAAGTGGAAGCAAAAGTACCCAGAATGCATGATACAATCATGAACGAAGAAGCTCAAGAAGAAGATCAAGATTTTGAGGAACCACAAAGACCTGTAGATCCACCTCTGGAGAAGAATCCTCATAAGAGGAAACCTGCTTGGGTGCGAGAACTTATCCAAAGTGCGGAAAGATATGGGGCTCCAGAAGAGAATCACAGAGAAAGGAAGAGGACCAGATCTAATTCTGTGTATGTAGCTTTGCTATGTGATTTCATTGATAAAGAACCTTCCAGTTATGAAGAAGCAGTAGAACAGAAAGAATGGAAGGATGCTATGATCGAAGAATATCAATTGATCATGAAGAATGATGTTTGGGATGTTGTCCCAAGACCAGACGGGAAGTCAGTTGTAACTTCCAAATGGATCTACAAGATCAAGCATGCTACAGATGGTAGCATTGAAAAATATAAGGCAAGATTTGTAGTTCGAGGTTTCTCTCAGAAAGAAGGAATAGACTATGAAGAAACCTTTGCACCTGTAGCGAGATACACTTCCATCAGATCAGTACTTGCTTTGGCTGCAGTGATGAAATGGAAGATACACCAGATGGATGTCAAGACTGCTTTCCTGAATGGTGTAGTAGAAGAGGAAGTGTATGTAGAATAGCCACTCGGTTTTGAGACACATGACAGAGAGTCTCATGTATGCAGATTGAAGAAATCCCTGTACGGTTTGAAACAGGCACCTAGGACCTGGTACAACAGAATTGACAGCTTTCTATCCAGTGTGGGCTTTACCAAGAGTAAAGCAGATTCCAACCTTTACTACAAGGTTGAAGATGGCAACCCAGTGATGCTTCTACTATATGTAGATGATCTATTTGTGACAGGTACAGATGGGTTGATTGCTAATACGAAGAGAAAGCTTGCTGCTGAGTTTGAAATGAAGGACTTGGGGATGATGCATTACTTTCTAGGTATGGAGGTGTGGCAGAGTACAGATGGAATATTCCTTGGACAAGGGAAGTATGCAGTAGAGATCCTGAAGAGGTTTGGGATGATGGACTGCAAGGCTATGGCCACACCTATGGCATCGAACCTGAAGCTATTGAGTGATGCTTCATAAGAGTCGGTTGATGCTACGATGTATCGTTAGATGAGTGGGTAATTGATGTACCTAACGAACACAAGACCAGACATTTGCTTTGTTGTGAACACCTTGAGCCAGTTCTTGTCAGACTCGAGAAATGTTCACTTGACTGCTGCAAAGCACATTTTGAGGTACCTGAAGGGTACAGTTGATTATGGGCTCAAGTATGATGCGAATCAAAAGATTAACCTAGAGGGTTATGTTGATTCAGATTGGGTAGGCAGTGCCATTGACAGGAAGAGTACTTCAGGATGTTGCTTCAGTATGGGATCAGGTGTGATCTCTTGGTTTAGCAGGAAGCAATCATGTGTGGCACTGAGTACAGCTGAAGCAGAGTATGTCGCAGCTTGTTCAGCTAGTTGTGAGGTAGTATGGCTGCGGAAGCTATTGTCTGATATATTTGATCTCTAGTTGGATGTTACTTGTATACATTGTGACAACCAGCGTTGCATAAAGTTGTCAGAGAAACCAGTGTTTCATGACAAGTCGAAGCACATCGAGAACAAGTATCACTATATCAGGGATATGGTGCAGAGAGGAGCAGTGAAGCTCTAGTATGTTGCAATGGAGGAACAGATAGCTGATGTGTTGACGAAGCCATTGGCCAGAATGAAGTTCGAGTACTTCAGGGAGAAGCTTAGTGTTCTCCAGATCGAGGTTTCCTCCAAGGGAAAGTGATGAGTCCCAAAGCCATTCTGACGAGCAGGTCAGATGTAAGGGCTGAGCCATTCTGTCATGGTGAGAGGATTCAGTTCCTTCCATGTCAGATATGAGTGCTAGAGATCCATATCCATTCTAACGAGTAAATCAGATGTAAGGGCTGAGCCATTCTGTCATGGTGAGAGGATTCAGTTCCTTCCATGTCAGATATGAGTGCTGAGATGCATAGCCATTCTGACGAGCAGGTCAGATGTAAGGGCTGAACCATTCTGTCATGGCTAAAGGATTAGGTTCCTCCCATGTTAGATGTGAGTGTTGTCCATTCTGTCGAGTAGGACAGATGTAAGGGCAATTGCCACTCTTCGGGAGAGTGGAGGCACCTGGTCAGTTACCAGGTAGCTCAGTCTGGGACTGTGGGCCTTTTTGGCGAGGGTGGAGGATTTGGTTCCTTCCAGGTCAGATGTGAGTGCATGCCATTCCGTCATGGTGAGAGGATTAAGTTCCTTCCATGGCCGATGTAAGTGCGGGCCATTCCGTCATGGTGAGAAGATTAAGTTCCTTCCATGGCCGATGTAAGTGCGGGCCATTCCGTCATGGTGAGAGGATTAAGTTCCTTCCATGGCCGATGTAAGTGCAGGCCATTCTTTCATGGTGAGAGGATTAAGTTCCTTCCATGTCAGATGTAAGGGTAGGACATTCTATCTTGGTGAGAGGATTCAGTTCCTTCCATGATAGATGTGAGTGCATGGCCTTTCTGATGTGATTGTAGTTTACTACATGATCAGATGTGAGTGCTGGGTGTGCCTTTCTAACGAGTAGGTCATATTTTAGTGCTGGGCATGCCTTTCTAATGAGTAGGTCAGATATAAGTGCTGGGTGAAGACCTACCTGTTGGCTAGGCCTACAACCAGCATGAAAGAAGGATGGCTCTGTAGAAATTCCTATGACAAGATAACACACACATGATGATGACCAGATGAGATCCAGTTATGATGACTTCGAGAGATCCAGATCGAGTGATGATCCAGATCCAGCAGTGATGATCCAGATTGAGTGATGATCTAGATCCAGTCCAGTGATGATGATCCAGATCGAGTGATGATCCAAATCCAGTAGTGATGATCCATATCCAGTGATGTTCCAGATCGAGTATGATCTAGTGACGATGATCCAGATCGAGTATGATGCAGTGACGATGATCCAGATCTAGATGAAAGATGACTAAAGATGAATATGACTTGAATATGAAGATGACGAGAAGATGATGATGACTTGAAGACTCAGAGGACTCGAGATGTAGATGATGAGATGATCCAGTTGATACAGAGAAGAAGACCAGTGCTGAAAATTGTGTCGAAAGAATACCTTCCTAGTTAAGAGGGAGTGTTGATGTATTTGTAACTTCGGAATGTATTCATTTATGTATCTTATGTATTGTAACCCGATGTTTATTCCGGGATGTATCTATTGTGTATTTGAGTCATGTTGTCATGCCCTGATGTTCCAATCGGGAGGATCAATAATGTAAATAAGTCATGTCAAGTCATTGTTAAAGACCCCACATTTTCGGGGCACTAGGGTTATTAGACACTCATAGAGATGTCGGCTCTAGTAAGTAATTGTTAAGTGAGGTCGACATGATTGAGTGCACTTCAAGTGAACGAAAGAATATAAATAGAGAGTGAGACTCTCTATTTAACACACACATCACTCACTCACTCAAGTGTGGCGCATAAGTGAGGAAGGAAATACACTAGGACTAGACAAGAAGAAGACTACTGCTGTCGGGAGTGCATCTTACTGTTTTTGGGTTTTACATCTTGTGTTGATTCTATCTTTGAGGAAGTTGTGCGGTTTTCTCCATTTATGGTTTCCCCAATCAAAAACATTGCGTTCATTGTCTCTTGTGTTTGATTGCTGTACTTGTTATTCTCTCAGTAAAGATCCTAACATAATGCTAGCTTAATGTTGAAAAACTAACATCAACAATATGGTTGGATGAACGTGTCTTATTAGGTTTTCTTCCTATGAGAATTTCAAGTAAAACAATACCAAATATGTATATATCAATATTTGCATTGGCCTTTTTCATCTTGATAAGTTCAGGTGCTTGATATCCCTGGGAAGAAACAACTTCTAACATCTCAATATTTGTAATTGAGTTCATAAGCTTGTGAAGACCATAGTCAGAAAGATGGGAAACATAATTGTCATCCATGAGTATGTTTTTTGACTTGATATTCCCATGTATGATGGATTTATGGATTGCAATGTGAAGGTAGGCAAGGCCTCTGACATCTCCCAAAGCAATTTTATGTCACCTAGTCCATCCATGAGTAGGCTTGTTTGTCTCTTCAATATGAACACAATATATGAATGGATTGAATTTAAATGTCATGAAATGAGAATGATTGCATTTCAATTGAACCAAGTTCCCATAAGTGAAGTTAGTATTAAAGTGAAGGAGTAAGCTATCATATCAACATACAGTTCTTGCACCCCAAATCCAACCTTTGGATTGCCAAATATTTTGGTGCATGTAGTACTCTATAAACCACCCTTGCCTCATAAGTATTGCCAATGTGATATTATACACTCAAACTCATTCTCATAAGGAGATAACCATATTGATGTGGAATCAAATCCTCAACAAGGGATATGCCACTTTGAATTTTACTATTCTTGCACTTCAGAAGGAATCACAAACACAACAATCAAAAGAGGGTATGCAAAGCACAATTAAGACACCACCAAGTGACCTTAATACAAGAGTAAAAGGATTTTATCACATCAACCTACGGAATTGCATGCCAAATATAGCTTGGATTTGTAAAGATTTTTGTGTGTGAAGTACTTTAAAACCTACCCTTGCTTACAATTGTCCCCAATGTATGATTATATTATCACACTCTCACACATTTTGTCATTTTTTTTCCATAATTTTTTAAGCAAGAAAATGGTCACATTAACTTGGAATGAAATGGGAAACAAAGGACATGCCCAAAGCTAGCTCATAATTGTCGTAGGAACTCTTCCCGAGAGGAACTACACGCATTAACTATTCCTAAGAGGAACTTACAAGGAGGAACTATGAGCTAATCTGAATAAGAGTTATAGATTCACCATAAAGTTACTTACAAGTTGAACATATGAGATAAAATTAACTAGTATAACTAGGAACTCTGCTTGGCAGGAACTCTACCTCACCAGGACTCTATCGAAGAGGAAATATGCCTTGATAAGAACTCTACCTAAGAGGAACTCTTCCTCGATAGGAAATTTTCCTCGATAGGAACTCTGCACCTAGACAATGATCGACAAGGTAGGAACTCTGTCTAATAGGAACTCTTCCCAACTCTGCCTTGGAATGAAATCTAACTAACAAGGAAATTTTCTTGAGAGGAACTCTGATTTGATAGGAACTTTGATCGATAGGAGCTTTGAATCAATCTAGTTCCGAGAAACTTTGCCAAAACTATGCCCCAGCAGGAACTCTGCCTCAATATGGAAAAGTACAAAGGAATTATGCTTGAGAGGAACTCTGTCTCAGCAGGGAACTCTACCTTGACAAGGAAGTCTACCCAGGAAATAACTCCGCTCGATAGGAATTATGCTCGGTAGGAACTCTGTCCCGATATTGACAACTGATTAAGAAATAACTTTTCCATGTGGGGAACTCTTCCTTGGTAGGAAATTTGCTGAGAGGAACTATGCCCCTGTATGAACTTTACTCGAGAGAAATTTCGCCCCAATAAGAATTTTTTTTAAAGCAAGAAATGGTTATATTAACCTAGAATGAAATGAATGATAAAGGACACACCCAAAGCTACAACTCTTCATAGAAGGAACTCTGCCTTGGTAGGAACTATGGAGATATCATTAGCTGAGTTGAGGAGGTATTAAATGCAATCCTTTTCACTAGTCATGTGGGATGTTGATTATTTTGTAAGATTGTGTTGGTAATAGTTGTGAAAGTAGTGGGAATAGACCACCAAATACATGAGTGTGAATGTGTTTTCTTCATACTACAAAGCATAATCCATGGGTGGTGGTGTATGTATTGTAAAGTGGATGAGGCGTAGCACAATCATGTAAATATAACAATCTTCAAGGAAATGCTATGAGTGGTTTTTTATAGACAAGAAATTATCACATGTAGCATCCCACATATTTTTTGGGAAAGGGAGTCATAATGGTTGTAGAGATTCTAAACATATATGCTAAGGAAACTATAGGGATATCATCATGAGTTCTTGATATTGGGCGAGTTGCTTGTATTTTGAGCGAATATGCTTGGTGGTCAACACAATCATAGTGTTGGGTTCTAGTGTGAGGCAAAATGATCATATCTGCAGTTAGTGTAAATACAAATGCTAGAAAGAGGTGATCAAGAGAGAAAGGATATGAAAGTCCGTAGCTGAGTGGATATAACCCTCTTGAGAGGTGGAGGAAACCAAGAAGATAAGTTTTCTTAATATACAAAAAAATGCCATAAAAGGAACCAAAACAATAACGTGCTTTGTGTTTTTTGGTGAAGGTCATGGAATCCTTTTTTACGAGGAGGGCGTTACAAGCCTATTGTTGGAAAATTAGAATGCCTTAAAGTCATTGGTCCCTATTGGATCTTCGTTACTGAAGTAAAATATTTTTGGAAATACAATGACTTATATCTTGTTGAAAACTTTGTTGGAAATCCAAGATCCAATAAGAACTTACTCATGGAGTCTCATGAAGGAAATGAAAAGCACCTTCGATATGCTTATGTCACATAGAGTAGGAACGAGTCAAACACCATTAAAAGTCCACAAAACAGTATAATACTAATTTTGAAGAGCAATGATTGGTCTCCTCAACAATGACACAGATCATATGATTGGTATCACCATTGGTTTAATGATCTTGGAATAAACTTGTTTCCCCTCTTGTTCCGAGGTTCCTCTACTCAATATCAAGTAATAGCCACAACTGAAGTATGGGCAATCATCATTGTCCCATAATTATCTCATGATTTGAAAATTAGGTGGATGAACAAGGGTCTAGGGAAACCTGATCAAAGAACATGGTTAAATAAATGAGCAATGTGGTAGTCATCAATGTTAAATGAAATCAAGTTGTAATTTATTTATTTATGTATTTATTATGAGGCATAGAATAAGAGGTCAAAACTATTTTTTCCAATATATATCTCAAGTGATTTTTAGTAAGGTTACAATCCTTTTTCCTCCAATCCATATTTTCCAAAAATGTTAAAGGAGAACTCTTTCCCGACATGATATTTTTCCCTCCGCCCTACCTCTTTGCCAAACTAGAAGTATGTATGACAGGAAATTTACTGTAATAGGGACTTTTCCCGAGTATAACTCTACTCGACATAGGAACTCCACCCGAATTGGAAATTTTCTCAACTAAAACTCTACCTGGAATAAAAAATCTACCCGACTTAAAACTCTTCCCAGGTAGGAACTCTACCCGACCAGATAATAAGTTTGACAGAATTGGTTAGGAATCGTCAAGGACTCTGCCTGATAGGAGCATGACCAAATAGGAACTCTTCCTGGAATGGACAAACTGGAACTCTACCCGAGGGGAAGGCTTTGGCAGGAACTATGCCTGAGAGGAACTCTACCTGGGTAAGAACTCTGCCCGATAGGAATTATTGGGTAAGAACTGTGCTCAACCAAGAACCTTTCTTAGCAGGAACTTTGTTTGACAGGAATTTTGCTGGTGGAACTCTACCCTGGTAGGAACGCTTCCTGAGAGTAACTCTCAAGAACTCTACCTAGGGTAGGAAATCTACCCAAGAGGAACTCTCCTTGGGTAGGAAATTTGTCTGGGGTAGGAGTTCTTTGGAAGGGACTATGCCTATCTAGGAAATTTGTTCGGTAGAAATTCTTCTTGAGGAACTCTGCCCCAGTAGGAATGGGCATCCCTGAGATTCTCATGTTTAGAAAATTGCTAAAATGCATCAAATTAATGCAGTTTTTTGTCATCGTCACTTAGAAACTTTTATGCTTCTTTCAAAAATATCAAAAGTATGGGATCTTGTGAAGTGCTCTGCCTTTACAAATATATAATTTATAAATTTGGTTGTTACAACAAATTTTCTGTTTGCTACTCCTTAAATGCAGATCTAGGTATTTAGGCAATAATAAGTATATGACCTATTTATTGAAGTTCTAGAGCTTGTTGATTAATATGATGAACTACTATTAGTTCCAGGTGCAACCCCATAATTTTAGTTCAAGATCTAGCATCCTCACCTATTCAAGAGCTGATAAAAGCCTGCTTCTAGTCCTACATCCCATTAATCACTAAGTGAAATCTTGTACATGTGGAGCTAGCAATGTATGCACTTTCACCGAGATTCTAGGGGGTCCATGGCCCTAACCCTAATTGGGAGTTGGGTTAATCATCCAAAGGGAGGTTCATCAAAGCAATTACATATTAGGTCCTTAAGTAGCTAATGTCGAGATAGCGTGAGATGCTACCATGTTAATAAGGGGTTGAGGGTTACTAGGAATTACTCCACATGGATTTGTAAATAGGATCCTTTTGAGGGACAATTGAGAACAAATTATTCTACTTCTTAATACAAGTTTACTTTAAGCCATATCAAATATTTAGGCTTAGGTTTAAAAGATTGTAAGTGATCATGGGAAATAGAAATGAAAACACCTAAAGTGTCATTGTATTGAGTTATGTTGAATACTGAGTATTGTATTATACTAATCTTGGCTTGTGGAATGATTATGGCTTAGGTTCTCTCTATATTCTTGTGTTTTCTATTGTGTGGGTGTGTTTTGGTTATTCTTGAACTAAGGGTTTATCTTTTATCTACAAAATTTTACTACAATTTGGTATAAGTTCAAATCCACAAACACACCTTATAGTTATACTCATACTTTCCCATCAATGGAAGAGATCTCAAATACTTAAAGACTCAAATACACAAGAGTATGAGGAAATGTGGTAAGGGTTTTACAAACACCCGTGGTAAACGTTGACCTATCGTGGATGATGAAAAACCATAGAGGTCTCAATTGAAATATATACTCTTTAATAAAAAAAGAAACATACATTCCTATTTTAATTGTCTTAGATGAAAAAACTACTATACTAACTAAATCACATAACCTTAGGAGATTATAACATCATTTATAAGGTTGTATCTTGTAAAGCTTTTCAATAGGTTTAAATTAATGATTTCTTTAGTGTTGGAACACAATAATTATAATTTATATTACAAAAGACCATAGTTTTTTTACGGGTGCCAAATCTCGTCGGAAAGGGCCGCAACGATCGCCAAATCTCATCGAAAAGGGATAACTCATTGAAAATAGCCGCATTGATTGCCATATCTGAGCGAATAGAGCCGCAATGGGCGACATAACCAATGGAAAAGGTTAAAATTTATGGCCTAGGTTTACCATGGCCTAGGTTAAAAATGTAGAAAGCTTACTAGACTCAAAAACACTCGGTGCTCAAATGAGGGGAGGGGCACCTTTTTTATACATATTTAGTCGGTAAACCAGTGACCTGAAACTTACACCTATTGGTTAAAAGACTTGATTCAGATCTCATGGCAGTGGATCAAATCACACCTTTTGTTGGGTAAGTCACCCAAGCCATGTGAAAGAATCTACGGAATGACAACTAGACTGGACTTTTTACATAGTGGAGCTACTATTAGCGGCCCACGACACTTTTCATTATTCATTGTCATGATTACAAATACATGGTTTTTCCCCACATGTACAACTAGCGAATCTGTTAGAGTCGCTACCAGAACTAAATTCAGTGTCCGGAAATAAGTACGTTGAAAAGCATTGTTCCACATTAGATCCGATCATGACTCCTTTAGGAATACAACATAATTCTCCTTGGAAAATGGATTCAACTTTAGTATTTAGAGGAATCCTTCTCATATGAATTTTATTATCCAAGAGGCATCCATTTTTGTCCATTCTTCTATATTTCTGCTGAGTGAAACTAGGGGGTTCAAGAGGGGAGTAAGCTCCTCCAAGATGTCATAGCTTAAATTTAAATCACATATGATTGTGGTGTGCTGCGATCATGTTTGCTTGGAGGTGTAAGATGAAATTGGCATGTCGTTAAACCCAGTCTTTCCTCGGACAGAATTTGTCAAGAAAAACTTCTGTCCATCCTCACCATTGTTGTTACACCAGTGTAGAAGGATCTCCACAGATTATTATCTCTCCTTGTTCTCTGCAAAACTGCAATATGAGGTTGTATCCATTCCATGTCAAAAACCCTGGGCCTACATTCACATAATACAATTCTCATCCATCTGTATAGGCTGTGTCAATCCAAACATGATTGAGTTGCTGAAGCTGGTGCAGGGCATTTTCTAAGCCTTTAAAGGCTTGTTTTTCCCATCTCTCCAAGATTTTATTTTCCAGAGGAGAGACATTTACTTGTTGGATCAAAGAGAGTGCCATATATTTATCTACTTCCTTTTGGCTGACGCAATTCAAAAAATATTCTCTTTCTTCTTTTGACAAGGGATCCTTGAAGATCCGGGCCTTGGATTTTTTATTTGACGAGCTGGATGCTCCATAGCTAAACATATTGAGGCTAGGATTCTCCTGTAGTTCTTCTATGGTTAACATGTCAGCAACACAATTTAAATAACCTCATTTATATACAATGTCAAAATCAAAGTTTTGTAACCAAAGGAACCATTTTAAAATCCTAGAACTATTTTGTGCCATAAGATTTTCATTCTTAAATATACTAGGCATTATTTTCAGGTTTGTCCTAACAATAAACTTGACAGGTTTTAGATAAAGATTGAAATGGTTTACAGTCTTTTTGACTGCAAGGATTTCTTTGTGACTTTATGGATAATTGATTTCCATGTTTTTGAATGCTATTGAGGTGTAGCCGCATATTTCCTCCTCATCTCCATGTTTTTGTATGAGAATACCTCTCCAAGCTTTATTGGAGGCGTCTATTTCAATCACCATTTGACTAGATCCTTGCGGGAGTGAGAGAGGAGGGAGTTGTTTCACGTTTTATTTGATTGTCTTTATTGCATTTGTCATATCTTTATTCCATTGTGGTGGATTTTTATTTAGCCCTTGTTGCAATAAATGAATGTCACCTGCCTGTCCTTTGTAGAATGGCCTGATATAATTTAGGCTTCCCAAAAATATCTGCAGTTGAACTTTTTCCAAGATCTGATCAGGGAAGTGAGCAAAAACCTTCAAGATTGTTCTTGAAGAATTACGTGTCCTTTACTTATTTTATATCCTAAAAATTCAATATCCTTTTTGCCAATTTCCATTTTGGATTTTGACAAAACCAACCCATGTTTAAAAAACAAAGAATAAAATTCTTGAAGATGTTTTAAATGTTCCTGCAAATTTTTGGAACAAATAAGAATATCGTCTATATATACTAATGGCCATTTCTTTTCTCTGAAGATATATTCCATTCTTTTTTGGAATTCTAATGGTGCATTATTGATGCCAAATGGAAGGAATTTCCACTAGTCCTGCCCATGAGGAACAACTAAAGCGGTTTTGAACCTGTCTTTTGCTTAAATTCCAATCTGGTAAAAACCAGACTTCAAGTCAAATTTGCTAAAAATTGTACATTCCGCTATTCTTTGCAAAAGACTAGATTTATCAGGGAGAGGGCAACAGACTGGTTCAAGGACTTTATTCAAGGGTTTAAAATTCACAACAAGTCTGGGTTTTCCTCTTTTTATCTCAGAGTGTTTATTGACGGCAAATGATTAGCATGCCCACGGGCTCTTAGAGGGTTCTATGAGACCTTTGTCTAATAGTTCTTTAATTTTGTTTGCACATAATTCTCTTTCTGAGGGAGAAATGAGGGCAACAAAGGATTTTCGGGCTTTTTTTTCCCAGAGGGTTAAAAGGTAAAGAGACAAAGTACTTTTCTCTAGTCCAAAATGTTTTAGGTGACTCTGAGGTGCAATCCTTCTCTAATTTTGGGGAAATTTCAGAGAGGGAATATTCCTTATGCATTTCTGCATATGCGATGCATCTTTCCATTTTGAATAGTTTTGCAAGACTGGGAGTGGGGTTAGATTGAGGAACAAGATTCTTACATTTGAAAGATGCAGAATAGTATAGAGAGGTGGAAACTCTTCCGCCATTTATTGTACAATTAAAAATCATATTGGGCTCATCGACTGTAATGGGGCTGACTTTATGTAAAAAAGGTGAGCCTATTATGCAATCTTCCTTAAGATCATCTAGTCTATTGAGGTGCATACCTTCTTTTATTCCTCCGATGCTTATTGGAAAATATGGAACTCTTCCTTTGAGCTATACAGGAGTTCCTTCAATGGCTACACCATGTTCATTTGTTTTTCCCAGTAGAATGATGGTATGACAATTCCTTTTGTCAAATTAATTTGGCAACCTGAATCTATCATACAATCAAGCTCATAAGCTTTGTATTCAGATGGACAAAACTTTATTTTAATGAAATATTTAGGACCAACGAACATCCCTAAAGAGCCTAGCGATGGTTCTTCATTATGGCAATCTTCTGCTTCTGAGTCGCTAGTGTGCTGAGAATGTTTTGGACTTTTAGAAGCTTTTGGTGACTGTAGTAGCATAGGCTCTACACATTTCTTCATCAGAGGACTGGTCTCTTTCTCTGATTGTTATTTCAAGCATTCTTTTCAATTCCTCTATTTCTTTTACTAGTTGCTTTAAAGAATTATGCTTTTCTTTGATTTGTAGTCTAAGCAGATTCTCTTTATCTTTTCTGAACTTTTGTCTATCCTCATGATGATCAGGATAACCTTTGTATAAATATGCAGGCTGGTAGAATGCTGGCTTCTTGTTGATTTCTGAAGAGACATATTTCTCTCTTGCTGCTGAGACTTTCTCTTTTGATTTTATTCTTGTTGAAATTTTTCTCTTTTCATCTTTCAGATCTTGCCTTTTTATATATTGATGAGCTGGAGTCTTAGACAATTCTTTGTCAATTTCAGCAATCCTAAATTCTGAAGAGACCTTAGGCGGGTTAGAAGAGAAAAAATAAAAGCTGAAATAAGGAGGACTTGAACATCCTCCTAAATTTGCGTCTTCATCAGAATCAGAAGAAAAAGATATAGATGAATCAGGGGAAAATTTATCTAAAACAGGGTCGGAATCAGAGGAATCACCTTCTTATGGTAAGAAGACAATTTCACCTTCAGGGTAATCTCCTGCTGTACACCAAGCTAGATCCCACCAAGATGGATCTAGTTCTTCGGAGAGCATAGCAACAAGTCTTGGCCTTTTCTTCTTATCTGGGAATTTGTTATCCCAATGACCCTTTTTACCACAAATAAAACATTTTTCTTTATCTGCAGGTTCAAATCTTTTCTTAAAATAGGTTTTTTTCTTGAAGTTTTTTCCTATTTTATGCTTGTAGCCTTTATCTGGATGAAATCTAGGTGCACTGGTATACTTGGGCTTCTTTTTCTTTTTACAACTACATGAATCACGCCCAAAGTGTCCTCTATTGTGGGCACCACATCCCCAATCTGGCATTTTTGCAACATCTTTGCAAAAACCAGGGGAAAACATTGAAGAGTGGCGCTTAAAATCTTTAGCTACTATTTTCTCCAGACAATGTTCTTGCCAAGTTTCCATGATGAATCCATGCAATTGAGCAAGAGAAAGAAATTCCAAAGGGATGTTTTATATCTTTAATATTATGTTCAACAACATCAAGAACATGGCCATGAAAACTTCTTAAATAATGCTTCAGATATGCAGGCTTATCAGCATTGCCAAAAGAAATTAACAGTTTTTGCATATAGAAAAAGTATTCTTCACTTTTATTTAGGTCACAGATTCTAGCTGACATAAACAAAGATGCAAGATTTTCATAATCTTCATTTTCATCAGGACCATAGAATTCTTTACTGAGGGTAGTAATAATTTGTTGGCCTGTATCTCCTGCATTTAACATTTCCTCTCTAGATTCTTGGGGAATCCAACGCCACTATTCTGAAGTTAATCCTGAAAATCCAGCAACCAGCTGGAGTGATAATTGTTGGCCAGTTATTGTGGTGTCCTATGTTCTTTTGTATAATACCCAATTTGATAGAAGTTGAATAGATGTTCGGATTTGGGCGCGGGATTGGCATTGTATGTTTAACACAGGTTGATCAGGCATTTGGGAGATTAGATTGTTCATTCCATTTATTCCAAAACTAAGAGAATGATGAACCGACGAAGGAGAAGTATCAGGAAGTTCTGACATTTCTGTATCAAAAGGAGGAGGAGGTCTTGTTATCTATGGATGGTTGTGCTCTTGATTGGTTGGGTTTGAAGATCCAACATTTTCTCTTTTAGGGATTCTGAATGCTGATAAATATTTATCTGAAAAGGCATTCAACATTATTTTAAACTGGGAGACCATATCTTTTAACTCGTTGAGTTCAACTTGGTCTTCCATTTCGTGACCAAAAAGGAATTCCGGTCTTTGGTCATCTTCTTGAATACTCATCATTCCAAATGAGTATCTTCTTTCATGTTTGGCTTTATGACCTTTAGTTGCAAGCTCTAATGCAGTTTGGCTTACATGATTCTTTTTATTAGTTACATTTTGGGTTCTGGCCATCATTTTTCCTAAGACATCTAGCCCCTTTTTCTAACTTTTCACTTGCTAAGATAATTGCAGTTTTTACTTCTTCTTGGCCTACAAGAAAGTGATCAATTTTAGCTTCTAGCAATGCAATGTGTTCTTTCTCAGTCTATGCTTTTTGCCTCAGAAGCATAATATTAGAGGCTATGTCATCTATATTTGGCCAGTTAGTTGCTACTGATAATTATTGTAATTAAGCAGCTTTATTTCATCAGAGACAGTTTCGTGTGGAGTTGACAATTTATGTGGCATGAAATCTCTTTTAGAAAGACCATCATGAGAAAGCTGTCGGAATGGAGTATCAGAAAGATTTATTCATGGATGGAACGAGGTATCACCCTGTGGGTTGGTGGAGGTGAAACCAGGGCCACTTCTCGGGAGAGACATCATGTACAAGCTTACTCCTTTGTTTCTGATTTTTAGTCTCTCAAGTGCTTTTCTGTAGGCAGGGAAGTCTGCATGCTGACCTTTATGCTCATTGTTATGAACACCTGAAAAGGAAAGGCAGGAAGAAGACCAGGGTTCAAACATGGCTGATTTTTTAGAAGCATTATTCACGGAGGAATATTTTACAAGAGGTGGATAAAATTGAGGAGAAGGAAACCCCTCAGGGAATTTAAAAGAGTTCAAAAATCTGTCAAAGACAAGGGGTTTAGGAATAGAGAGTTGTTGGTTCTTATTTTTATCAAAGTCTCTTAACTCTTTGTATCTTATCTCCCATTGCTTTGGGTAACTGATGCCAGTCCAGTCAAATGTGATAGGGGTGGAATTTTTAGACTTATCATTTTCCACCATGCTGAGCAAACACGAACTTTCATGGAATTTAGGAGTAAGAGGTGGGAAGGGAATCATTTCCAAAGTGGATGACAACTAGAGATTTAAGTTGAATGATTTTGGATCCAGTATCCATTTTAAAACCTAGAGGACAAATATAGGCTTTGAGTAAATCATAGATGTAGGGGTCATCTAGGCTGACGAAATATTTAGGAAATATAGTACCAAAAAACGGGCCATTG
Source organism: Pseudotsuga menziesii (assembly GCA_001517045.1). Classification (NCBI taxonomy): domain Eukaryota; kingdom Viridiplantae; phylum Streptophyta; class Pinopsida; order Pinales; family Pinaceae; genus Pseudotsuga; species Pseudotsuga menziesii. The sequence goes on along the minus strand of LPNX010620071.1, from coordinate 1,149,972 downwards.
TGCAAGGGACCTTCGAAACCTCCAATTAAAGCATCGACAAAATCTAAGTGTCAGGTATCCAAAACACAACACAAAGAGGAAACATTCATATAGGGATGTACTAACGGTCTGAGTCCTAATATGTGCATCCTTAACCATTTACATGTATGGTATGGGTTTGATGCATAAAATTTAGCATAGTTCCCATTCACACATAATAATAACCACTTGGTTGAAATATATGAAATTTCTCTCTTTTAAAATGCGTTTTTTTATAGAGTTTGAAGTGGTGTCAAATTATACTCCAAATTTCCATAGGTGTCAAATTCACACATATTTCCTTCATCTATGTTTGTTAGTGTTGTCTCAAGGGATTGTTTCCCTTTCTTAGGGAGACTTGGTTTAGGTTCTTAATAAAGGCTTGGATTATTTTGAGGAATACAGATTTGCCTTAGGAAACTGTCCATACATGCATTAAATACATACTCAATTCTTTTAGCAATAATTCATTCTTCTACATTTTTTTATCAATTCTATTTTTTTGGAGTTTTAGATGTCCAAGTCTCAAGTGTTTTGTTTGTTTGATTTGAGTGCCTAGGTGATGGCCTTGGGGACAACAATAAATTTAAGAGAATATTATAATTTTATATGTGTACGAAATTTTTCGTGTCAAATAAATAATATTCGGCATGATGAATAGTAGAACAAAACAACCACACATGAAAAGATAGAAGTATATCCCAATTTTTAGATACATTAACTTTATACTATAGTTGATGTTTTAGTTTTATAGTGGCCAACTAAGTAGTTGGACTTCTTTATATGATGATTCACATTGGTGCTGACACATAACTTGAAGTTGTGGTTGTTTGTGGACTTGCAAATGAGGTTTGTGACTAGTAGAGAACTTGCAAAGGATAGTTGCAAGAGGATTTTGCAAATGCCATAAAGGAGATTGATTGTTGTTGATCCCATTTGGAAGACTTGTGGTTGCATGGGAATGTACAAGGAAATTTCATGTTCTTACTAGGAAGCCAATTAACTAGTCTCAAGATTCAATCATCTAGTCCCCTTTATGAATAATGACCCTCTATTTCCTTACTGATATAACATGGTTGTGAAATTGTACTTTAACTTTGTGTGAAAGTGCACCGCTTTGACTTGTGTGAATATTGTCCAATTTTGATAACCCATAACAATGGAATGTCAAATTGTATAGTTTGTTTAACTTGTATGCCAATTATGGACTTAGTCGAGAATGGTTTTTAGTGTGTAATATTCAGGTCAACATGCCAAGAGACTAAAGGACGCTTGATTAAAGGTGGAAAATAAAAATTAATAAGTTCAACCTTAAAAAATAAATGTATTTGAAGGTAAGGTGGATTGGTAAGAATACGCTCATTACCACATGTTGCTTTGATGTCAGTGCATGGAGAATATTGTAGAGGGTTGAGCCTCTTGATGGGGACCTTTTAAATTCTCTCTTTGCAAGGTGAACCATACTTTATCCCCGACTTTGAATTTTATGCATGATGTGATGTGCATCATGTTGATTGTACTTCTGTTGTTTTCAAGTGACGATGTCTTGGACTTGCTAATGAAGCTACTACTGTATTTTCTAAAGGAATTGTTCAACTTTGGTTTATTTGTATGCTTTTTAAGGAGTTTCTGAAGTAGATGGTACATAAAAACAAATGCCAAAGAGACTAAGGGAATGGAAGACAAGTCAAGTATAAAAGGGGTTGTGTCCTTTAGACCTATGAATAATTCTATTATAGCATGCTAAATGAAACGGAAAATGTCATCCCAATTACACGATGTGCAAAGAATATGGATAAGAGTTTGGTTAATGAATTTTATTTGTCCATCAGATCAAGGGTTAATGAATTTTATTTGTCTTATAGGAACCATATCTCTAAGATAATCTATAAAAAATATATTTAATGAAAAAAATTTAGTTCCTTATCATTTGGGAGTTAATAGTTTGCACTAGTTTCAAGCATTAGACATAGTACCAATGGCAAGGCATGTAGATGCTAATTGGGGAAACGTATATATTTTCATAGATTCCTATCACTCCATAATTGTTTCCTTTTTTTAAATGATTTTTTTCAATGTATACCATGTTTCTCAAGCCATATATTGCAACTTGCTTGGCGAAAAGAAAATATTTCATGAACACAGATTCACATGGTTGATGATATGTAGGAGAAAACCATATCCAAACGACCACCTAAGAGGTTTCATTAGACAATGAAATGACAGAGGAAGCAAGAATTCCCACTTTGTTGCTATAGTTTGGGGACACTAAGAGCACTGTAGGACCTATCCCGAATAATGATGGGGTGATATGTATCAATTATTTCGAGCGGTAGAATAACGTTATGCAAACATAGATGAGATGTCATTGTTCTAGACCATAAGATGGTCCAAGATTCATAAGGTAGTAGCCAAACCAAAATTGTTCCCATGCATGACATTTATGGAATGGCTCCTCCCTTGCATTGATGCTAAGAGGCGCATTATTAAAAAAACTACAGGAGAACATATAACCTCTTTTTAGAAAACTACCATGGCCAAGTACTATAAGTTTCTAGAACTAGAGATCGATCTGACATACAAGTGGTTGCAATCGATAGAGCTTGACTATTTAAAGTTCATTAAGCAATATTGGCTCCTGGATAAACAATTTCTCCAAAACGATAATGGCACATACAAGACGATCGCAACCCTCTTATGTCAGTTATACAAAGAGGATGATATGACACATTTTAAGATGGAATGGGGCCCTCTATTATACTATGCCACTATTCACGGTGCAATATTCATGTGGGATGACATCCTCACATCGAATATGGAGGATGTGGTGCTGGAGGCGTAAAGTGGGGTTTTCACACAACAATTAGATTTTTATATGTCCTTGTATCTCATAGATGTGGTCTTCATATCGAATTGTTTTCCATGTATGGGATGGAACTGGGTTCCCTGGAAGACTCATATTCATGTATGCTGCCAAGTTCCTTCGGCCTAGAAACACATTCCTAGCTACAAACAAACCTGTGAAGAGTTCATTATCCCACTATACACATTCATACATGGGATCCCAACCAAATGTATGCTAGATAATTCCATTGCCAGTGTGACTTAATTGGGTGATTGGTACTTGAATGAAAATGACACTTATTTGCGGATATATGGGGCATCAAAGGCACTTTACATTATGCCCAAGTATGTAACAAATTACGTGGTTTTGAAGGAAATCACACACCAAGCATTTATAAATGGGATCATGTTTGCCCTTAACAATAAGAAGAAGGAAATATGGCCTCCTTTTCTAATCATAGTTGGGGCTTATAAATTTGCAAAGGTAAATGAATCCCTTGAATTCAACCAGGACTTTGATAAATACCATTTTGGAGGATAATTCACAAGAAATGACTGCAAGGGGAAAGTCATAAATCATTGCATGATCATAAAATACACTTGTCCCTATCAACATTACCAATGCGTGAAAGAGGAAATATATAGGTAGGTGCAAACCTTGGAGGACCTAGCTAAGAAAATGGATAAAGGGAAAAGTAGTGAGGAAGCCTCCTCTAGCAAAAAAGTCACCTAGGAAGAACCATCAAGAGGGAAATAATAGAGCCCAGAAATGAATTCCACTGAAATTATGAACCACAAGAAATATGGGGTTGAGATCCAAAGGCTACAGGAACAACATGAAGCTGAAGAAGTGACCCATGTAGTAGACCTGACTAGCAAACAATAAGAAGAAAAAGGAAAACAAGAAGAATTGTCACAAGGGGACGAAGAACGAAGGGAGTGCAAGGAAAAATAGAAGAAGGAAGTAGAGGAACTATAAAAAATAAAATGAACACAAGTAAGTGAGCCACAATATATGGACGCCAATGTGCTTATCACCAACTCTGAGATCCCACTCACTGGGGGGCATTTCCCTTTGAAGGAGCTTGGTATTGTAATCTACAACCCCTCCAAAGCAACTTCAGTAGCTAAGATGATTTGTTATAATTTTAACAAAAGAAAGATGCAAATTGTGCAAAAGATAGAAAAGAGGATTCATATCAGTACACACCCTGAGATGGTCACCTTATAGGAATTCATAGTCTTTGAAAACACCGATCAAGTGCCTAAGGCCATAACATCTGTCAACCACGACCACAAAATATGGTATTGAGAAATTGTTAAACAGAGCAGAGGAGGCTAAACAAAGGATCAACTCACTAGAAGTTCTCCTCCTAGAGGCAAGAAGAGTAGGCATAGAATTGAGGCATGATAATGACGCACTCCAAGTGGAGAAGAGAATATTGGAGATCTTAACCTAAAGGTATAATTATGAGATGGAATCTAAAGTAAATGAGCTTGAAGGAGTAAGGGAAAGCACTGCTACTCAAATAGAAAGTTTGCAGAGAGAGAAAGACGCACTAACCATAGAGGTGGGAGCTTACATGAAAGGTAATAAAGGATTATTAGAATCTCATGAGTACGCCATTGCATTATATTATAACTAGATCTTGTTCTTAGTTTATCTATTCTTTTTCTCCTAATTTTCAACCGTTGGTTTAAAATGATTTTACATTTTATGTTGATTTTAAGAATTTTTGACAATCAGTAATTTTTTTTGGATTTAATATTTTTAATGGTTGAATTATTTCATTATTTTAGTTTTAAGGTTTGTCTTTTGGGCTTATTAGTTAATATGTATATATTTAAGCTTAAAAAAATTATAATGAAAGTTTATTCCAATTTTTTCTTTATAATCTAACTCTCATTTTTGAATCCTTTGTCAAATATTTTCATGAGGAGAATTCTATAGCAACTCTGTTTTTCCTGTTTTTGTCATTATCCTTGGGAGCCGATTACGAGGTGATGGAAATGAATTCTGAAAAAAAGAGGTTTTTTTCCACAATAGACTCATTAAAAAAAAACCTCTCTTAGTTTTGCAACAACTATTATCGTTTGAGAGATTCGAATTCATCTTTGTGGCCTATTTTTAGGGTTTGAATTATTTAATAATTTCTTGTTTTAGTCACAACTTTCTAGCACGTATTCTGATCAATTGAAGGGGAATTTTTGAAAACCAAGAGATATTTTTGTTCATAATAGACTCATTTAAAAAAAAACCTCTTTCAATTTTTGCACAGGTGTCCCGGATCGAGAGATATAAATGTGTCTTTGAGACCCAAATTTTCAGAAATTCACCAAATTTCTCCAAATCCGATTTGCTATTTTTGGGTTAATTGTCTTTAAAGATTTTGAGTTATCATGTAACTAATTGATGTAACTATTTCAAATTTCAATCTAGAAGGTAGTTATGGAACTACTTTACCTTTGTAATGATAAAAGGAAGACAAACATACGGTTTTGTGGGGGGATTTTTCACTCAAGGAGAGGCTTTTGGAGCTTTGATTTCTCAAGCTAGAATTTATAACTCTTATGTAAGTGGATGACTGTTATTGATTATATATAAACTGATAAGCCCTTTTACCTATCATGCTTTTTCATTTCTAATCTGATTGATTGCTCAGTCTACGATTTCATTTCCTGTTTAAAGGTTTATTCATGTAAATGCTTGTAGCCTGTCGGTGGAACTAGTATTTCATGTGTAATGTTTATGGCTTATTGGGATGTGTTTGATCCCCATTTTATCCAACTTGCATGATTCAGTTGTGTATTAGCCTGTGGATGTTTATTTCCTCCTTGTTGATGAATTTTTTAAAACCAAAACCATAAACCAAAACCCTAAAACCTAATTTATTTAATTTTACTTTTGAGATTGTGTTGGCTTGTTCTTCTAGTAGTCTGAGAACAATTTCTAGCACTAACATATTTGGTGCCATTGCCGAGGATGAAGCTGAAGTATATCTTCCCTGGGATATCATTATTTATCTATTTTTGAGAGGTGAACAAAGTCAGAAAATCTTTTAGACTACAATTTTTCACTGGCGACTCCACGATTAAAGATTCCACTGCAAGGATAATTTTGTTGACAAAAAAAATAAGAAGCCAAATGGAAAGACTGGGTATCAGCTTGTTACTTTCCTTCATAAGGTTTTGTTCTTATTCATCAGTTCTTTCCTGTCTTTCCCATTGCATGTCAAAATAATTATTTTTTGTTTTGTCTATTCCGATGATCATAAACCTTTAGGTACATATCCCTCTTTGGAAGAAGAAAGCTTGCATTCTTCTTGTTTTATTGATGTTGATCCTATTCCTTCATTTGAAATACATGTGCAACATGATATACATATACCCATATCTCTTGAACCTGATTATTCTGGTCATCTTGTAGAGAATAAAGTTGATCCATTACCTTCTACCATCATTGCCAAAACTTGCGAACAGTTTGTTGAGCCTGATTTTCAACTCACATATTTTTAGTCTAGACTTAGACAAAAGATGTTTAAACCTGTTAGGCTACCATCTCTCTTACATCCTTACCCTTCCTACTTTGTTGAATATCTTCCCCATTTTACTGGAAAATACCATATTACAGTAGAGAAGCATTTATAATATTTTCATAATTTCATTGATAATTTTGAAATCATGCATGAGGATGTTGTCATGAGGTTATTTTCTAAATCCTTTGCTGGAGATGTTGGGTTTTGGTTTAGAAATTTAAAAGCTGATTCAATTAGATCGTGGGAAGAGTTACATGATGTCTTTTTGAAGTATTGGGGTAAGAATAAATCTTATGATCAATTTCTTTCCTAATTTTATAGTTTGAAAAGGGAGAAGGATGAGCCAATTATTTTTTATATCAGTATGCCTACGGAGATCAGACCTTCGGAAAAAAATTGCTATGGTATATTATGTTATGGCTCAACATTCAGATCTTGTCTTTTTCCTGTTAGAAAGGAAATCATCATCTTTAAGACAATTGTTTGAGGATGCAAAAGGAGTGGAGGAGAACATTCGAGCTTGCAAAATGCTTTGAGATCAGGCTCATGTTGAAGATATACAAGCTTATGAACAGGAAGAAGAACGTAGGTATCATTTAGATTTAAGACAGTTTTTTCATCATTTTCAGATTTTCATATGAACAAGGATATAAATGACGCTTGTGTTGATTCTTCATATCACTTTGCTGACTTTTTAGATGATAATATACTTTCAGTGGATTATAGTAGAAATTTCCTAGTTCCTGCTATGAGATTATCATGTTATGAGGAAGAAGTTGTTGCTCTTAAACCTCTTACTATTGATATAAGAAATAAGCTGCCATTCTTGACTTATGGTCACTTTTAGAATTTTATTTGTTCATGTTTTGATCAAGGGTTTTATTTAAAGGTTGAGAAGCAGTTTGAAGAGCCCTGGGTTTCCATTCTTGAGCCAAGGTTTAAAAAGAACAACAATGGAGAGGAAAATAATGCTTCACTTTATGATGAATATAATGAAGACATTGAAGTTTTAAATCAGAAATTTCATGATCCCGTGGCTTCTTGGATGGAGTTGTATTTTTCAAAGGTTTCTAATGCTCCAACTTTTGGCATACTTCCTATTTCCAGCCATAACTATTAGTTGCCTAAAGACTCTTTATCATCATTTATCACATTTTTTGTGGGTTTTCTCAAACAGTAGCATGCATGGAATTATGATTCTCAGTCAAATGGTTTCCTGGCTTCACTAGAAGTATGATTACACTTGATTGGGTTGTTTCCTCCGATTAGAAGTAGGAGTAAATAGCAGAATAAGCTCGGTATATGAGCATGTAGATTCTTTTCAGTATGCTGGTTTGTAGCAGTATTTTGTCATTTCAGAGGTATGTGTTCAGAGTTTGAGAAAGTTGCAGAGATTTGGTAAATGACTCCATCACCCAATGAATAAGGCACAAGGTCTATAGGTTCCTGAAGCCTCATAAGGAGGACTTCATCCCGCAGCAAGAGACAGATGTTATAACTAGATCTTGTTCTTATTTTATCTGTTCTTTTTGTCCTAATTTCCAACCATTGGTTTGAAATGATTTTACATTTTATGCTGATTTTAAGAATTTTTGACAATCAATAACTTTTGTTGGATTTAATGCTTTTAATGGTTGAATTATTTCATTATTTTAGTTTTAAGGTTTGTCTTTTGGGATTATTAGTAATATGTATATCTTTAACCTTTCAAAAAATTATAATAAAAGTTTATTGCAAGTTTTTATTTATAATCTAACCCTCATTTTTGAGTCCTTTGTCAAATATTTTCATGAGGAGATTTCTGTAGCAGCTCTGTTTTTCCTGTTTTTGTCATTATCCTTGGGAGAAGATTACGAGGTGATGGAAACACATTATGGAAAAAAAAAATAGGATTTTGTCTACAATAGACTCATTCACAAAAACCTCTCTCAATTTTGCAACAGCTATTATCGTTTGAGAGATTCAAATTCATCTTTGTGGCCTATTTTTCAGGGTTTGAATTATTTAATAATTTCCTGTTCTAGTCACAACTTTCCAGCACGTATTCCGATCAATTGAAGGGTAATTTTTGAAAACCAAGAAATAATTTTGTTCATAACAGACTCATTAAAAAAAACCTCTTTCAGGTTTTGCACATGTGTCCAGGATCGAGAGACATGAAGGCATCTTTGAAACTCAAATGTTTCAGAAATTCACCAAATTTCTCCAAATCCGATTTGCTATTTTTGGGTTAATTGTATTTAAATATTTTGAGTTATCATGTAACTAATTGATGTAACTATTTCAAATTTCAATCTAGAAGGTATTTATGTAACTACTTTACCTTTGTAATGATAAAAGGAAGACAACCGTAAAGTTTTGTGGGGGGATTTTTCACTCAAGGAGAGGCTTTTGGAGCTTTGATTTCTCAAGCTAGAATTTATAACTCTTATGTAAGTAGATGAATGTTATTGATTATATATAAAATGATAAGCCCTTTTACCTGTGATGATTTTTCATTTCTGATCTGGTTGATTGCTCAGTCTACAATTTCATTTCCTGTTTAAAGGTTTATTCATGTAAATGCTTGTAGCATATGGGTGGAATTAGTATTTCAAGTGTAATGTTTATGGATTATTGGGATGTGTTTGATCCCCAATTTATCCAACTTGCATGATTCAGTTCTGTATTAGCTTGTGGATGTTTATTTCCTCCTTGCTGATGAAGTTTTTAAAACCAAAACCATAAACCAAAACCCTAAAACCTAATTTATTTAATTTTACTTTTGAGATTGTGTTGGCTTGTTCTTCTAGTAGTATGAGAACAATTTCTAGTGCTAACACATTACAAGAAGAATATTTGGGCATATAAGAACGAGTCAGGGAGCTATTTTTTTAGGTTTGAAGGGAAATAATTAAACTCCAAGCTTTAGGGGCCAAATCTCGAGAAATTAATCATAAGGTTGCAGATCTTAAAGCTAAGATGGAAGAAATTGCATCATGGAGGCAAGGAAACAAAGGTGCTCCCCCTAATATGGCCAGGAAAGGTTTGGAAGAGATGCAAGTAGACTACGCTACCCTAGATAGCTGCAAAAAGGTAGGAGAAACCTTAGAGAAGGACATCACTTCTTCACTCAAGTAATTCCAAACCTTGCATGCTATGATAGAAAAGGTTTTCGAAAGATGCATATTTCCTCCCCTAGGTTCGCTTGAGGCGCCCATTCCCAAGGAGAAATGACTGGCTGAGTTAAGAAACATCAAATCCAAAGACATTGAAGAAACTAAGAGTGTAACCAAGTCACTAAGCAGACATTACATGATCAAATCGGCACACCCACCAAGAAAGCTCAACTCATGATAACCAACCACACCACAGTCACCAAGGGATTGAGTGCACTATCAAGGGAGGTGGTCAATCATTTAGTTTGTTTACAATTACTTTAACCAAAATAGTTAAACATTATTATTTATGAGTGTGAAATCTGGGACCAATTCATTAAGTCTCTAGGAAAACCCCCTTCAGGAGCATGAAATGTAATTATATTCCCCTTTTTCCTTTCAGAAGACCATGAAAGGATTTGTTGTGGCAACCTAGCTTGAGAACTTACCGGGGGGTGTGATCTCCTCAGTTTCTCTTCGATTTCTTGCACTTGGAAGAGTAGGGTTGAATTAATTTTGATGTAAGATGCAATGTCATTGGTGACCACTTTTGGTTTAGATCATGTTGTTGGTTGCACTTTTTTGTGTCTGGTTGTACTTAAAATGTGCTTGAGTTTCTAATACCATTCATGTTCTTGTGTCATGCTGTATGGTGGCATTATTGGTTGCATCGATAGTTTCATGATGTATTTTTAATTATATAATAGAAATATTCTAACTTTATAATAGAAAACTACATCATTCTTCCTATCAACCTGAATAATAAGTTCTCATCTAAAAGAGATATTATCGACACTTTTGTAGGAAAACATATCACTAGATACAACATCATTGGATGAGTATACACCATCAGTATAAATTTTAGAGCTTGCAGTAGTTGCAAATTTCAGGCCCTTTATCTTTAACAACAATAGTATGAGAAAATGATAAAGCGTAATTGTGAGTTTTAGAATCAATAGTTCAAATTCATTATGCTTTCATAATATTTGATGTGCATATAATTGAGCCACTCCTTAATACCATCAAGTGAAGCAGAAGGAATATCATCTATGCAAAGGATGTCACACTTGAAGTCCTTGAAAACAATATCCAATTCCAACTCTATCTAGATTAACAATGTCAATCTCATTTATAGTGATCACCAAGAAATGAGTTTTTATTAACTCCACCAAATAGTTAATTTTAGGAACAAAAAGAAGAGGATTTGTGGGGAACTCCATGAAAACCTATCCCTCTAGATGATATATCAAACTCTAATTCAATATCTTTGAGATGAGGTTGCTCCCATAGCTCTGACACACTCTTCAAAAAAGCTTGAAACTCTACTTTGATATTGTTTTTTCTTATACAAATTGTTCACTCTACTTGAAAAACCCCATCATTGTGCTCATTAAGTAAAAAATACCCTTTATAGGTACTAAGAAGACCTTCAGATAATATCATCCCACAATAAGTACATGTCCAACCAAAACTTGCTTCCTGCATAACTTGCTACACATTATCCATAATTATTTTCCAACAGTGCTCTAAATGTCCTATCTTTTGGCAATAAACACATTTTACACCTTACACTACTTCCCTAGATATGACATTTTGTAGAAGAAAAAATAGTCTTGTAACTAGAGTTGCTCTTTTTTCCTTCTTAGTTTCTTTCATTGATATAGATCATTTGTGGTATTTGATCATCTGAATGGCATGGTTGACATGCCTTGAATCCTCCATGAAAACCTAGATCTCTAAATAGTATATCAATCCTAGCATTGATTTGAAGTGCTTATTGGGCATTGAATATAGGTGATCTAAAATCAGATCATTCTGAGAATGATATGTTGTGAATATGCGATTTTCATTATCTTTTGAATCTTTGGTAATAGGATTCTCTATTTCATTTTGTGGTTGATATTATCTATCACAGTTTGTTGATGTTTTATGTTAAAACTTGAAGGTGGATGTTGCCATTGATGATTGAAAATTTGATGACAATGTTATAAGTTAAAATTTGGGTTTGCCGGGCACTAGTCACAATTGTTATGCCCCTTTAAAATCTTATTATTTTGTTTTATTAAATCGAGAAGTTTTTGTTACTTGGATAGATTGAAATAAACCCTAAAATTCATGGTAGCATGGTGTATTTTCCCAAATTCATAGATAAAAATGATCTTTTACAAGTATGCCCTATTTCATTATTTAAATATGTGTTTAAAGCATAATTGCCAATCTTATTGAAGGGCCAATTTGTTGGGTTGGAAGTTTGAGATTAGCAATTAATTGAAATTTCTAAATATTCTCATGTTTTAACCTTGTTTTATATCTTTTCACTTCTAATTAATAGTTTGTGGAATGTGACATAGATATGATAAGATACTTATTTGAAAGGACTCCAGCAAATGACCATAAAATTAGGTGAATGTGAATAGAGTACAATAGTCGTAATTAGCAATAAAGTCTAGTGGGATTATCAACGACCTTGAGACATCACTAGACACCTTTTCTTGACTAGAAGAATGCATGCTTGATGTTTTGATACATGACATCAACTCTCTCCTTCTCTCTCATTATTGAATAGAGAAAACCATTGTTGTTGGCAGGCAGTTTTGAGAATAGTTAGTTACACAACATCACAGATGCTGTGCAAGGTCGAAGATGTTGTGCAAAGGTGAAAGTTGGCGTGTAAGGTGGACTAACTATATTTTATGTATTTTGGTCATATTATGTATATTTGGACCGCGTTATGTGGATTGTGGTCATTTTTTTGTAGATTTTGGTCCAAAGTAGTTAGGAAGTTGACTTGAGTGGACCACCAATGAAAATGTGCAATCCTATAAGTAGATCTTGTTGATGTATTTGTAACTTCGGAATGTATTCATCTATGTATTTTATGTATTGTAACCCGATGTTTATTCTGGGATGTATCTATTATGTAATTGAGTCATGTTACCATGCCCCGATGCTCCTATCAGGAGGATCAATAATGTAAACAAGTCATGTCAAGTCATAGTGGGTAACCCTCCGATTGTCTAAGGGTTAAAGTCCCCGCAAATCTGGGGCACTAGGGTTATTAGACTCTCCAAGTAGAGGTTGGCCCTAGTAGGGTTCTAGTCATGTCGGGATTAGTATAAATAGAGAGCTGGACTCTCTATTTAGCACACATCACTCACACACTCAAGTGCAGCGCATAGTTGAGGAAGGAGAAGACACTGGGGATAGACAAGAAGAATATTATTGCTGTCGGGAGTGCATCTTACTGTTTTGGGGTTTTACATCTTGTGCTGATTCTATCTCTAAGGAAGTTGCAGGGTTTTCTCCTTTATGGTTTCCCTGATCAAAACACTGTGTTCATTGTCTCTTGTGCTTGATTGCTGTACTTGTTATTCTTTCAGTTAAAGATCCTAATAATGCTAGCTTAATGTTGAAAAACTAACATGGTATCAGAGCTAACCTGACAAGAAGACACTATACAGCTGCGGGAACTAGGGCTTCCTAGTTTGTGGATATTCCTTCACAGATTTTCAGCAAAAGTAAGGTGGAACAACTCTCCTCCTTAGGGCGCATCTTTCTGTCGAATCATAATCCAATTATGAGGTTTTTCAGTTTTGGACCAGTCACTACTATTGGAAATTAGGGCTTTTCACAGAAGAGGATTTTTTTAGTGAGCCCAGGCCTGGATTGATCTCCTCCCCAAAATCGAAGTTAGGGACAAATTTCAAGGCATTTGGAAGGACAGAACTCTGAAAAATCAAAACCCTAATTTGCTCCTGAACCAGCTCTGTAGGATTTCAACTCAAGTTTCAGATCCGACATCTTGAACCTGGTAAGATCTAAAATATTTTGTATTTACATTTGAGGTTCTCAGATAAGATGTCTCATCATACCAAGCTTGATGAAAAATCTTGAGGGAGCTGATAACTTTCGAGCCTGGAAGTATAGGATCTCCTTGGTCCTGGAAGAGAATGAATTAGACTCGTACATCCATGAGGAGGTTCCAGTTCCAGAGGGAGATGAGGCAAAAACCTTACATAAGAAGAAGATGGTTATGGCAAAGAGAATCATTGCTGATTCTATCAAGGATCACCTTATCCCATAGGTGTCCTCTCTCAAGACACCTAAAGCTATGTTTGATGCCCTAACCAAATTGTTTGAAGGGAAGAACATCAATCAGAAGATGACCCTGAGAAACCAATTGAAGAATGTGAAGATTCATAATGTAGAAACAATCCAGTCTTACTTCACAAGAGTTTCTCAAATCAGAGAGAAACTAGAAGCAATTGATGAAGAAGTAGAAAATGCAGAAATTGTAATGACTACATTGAATGGCCTTCCTAGGTCATGGGATTCCTTCATCCAAGGAATCTGTGCTAGGAAGAAGTTAGTAAAGTTCAGCAGACTATGGGAAGAGTGCTCTCAAGAATAATCTCGGATAGTAGCTTGAGAAGAAAAGATGGGAAGTGAAGATCAAGCTCTCACGGTACACTCCAAGACTCACTCCAAGTCAACAAGAAAGAAAACTCATCACTTCAGAGGTAAGCACTCTCACAAAGATAACAGTAGAAGAGATTTATCTAGGATCATATGTTATACATGTGATGAAGCAGGACATTATGCAAGGAATTGTCCTAAGAAACCAAAGCCAACAAAGAAGAGCAACAAAAGAAGACATCATGCTCATGGTGCAGAGGATGATGAACCATCCAGGAAGAGATCCAAATATGAAAGTGAAGATTCTTCAAGCGAGGATGAGTATGTTTTGATCTCCACTCTCACAGGTAATATTACTCATGGGAGTAATGATTGGCTAATAGACAATGGGGCTTCCAAACACATGACTGGATTCAAGGAATCCTTTGTGAGGCTGTCAGAACATGAATCATCTCACAAAGTGAAGCTAGGACATGACTACCAATATCCAATAAAAGGTAGTGGGGAATATTCCTATAAACTAGACTCTGGAAAATCTCTAACAATGAAAGAAGTATTGTTTGTGCCAGGACTTAAGAAGAACCTCCTTTTCATATTGGCATTAGATGCAAAAGGAATGCGGGTTGCATTCATAGATGGTCAAGTCATCATGTGGCCAAAAGGAAAGACTATCAATGATGTGGTAGTGATTGGAGAACAAGAAGGAGGATTGTATAAATTGAAGGGACATCCAGAACAAGCCTTGGTCCATAACACAATAGAGCCAAGTGAACTTTGGCATAGAAGGCTTGCACATGTGCATTACAGAGCACTACCTATTGCAAGCAAAGCCGTTGAAGGTCTTCCAGAAATCCAAGCAAAACATGATGGGGTCTGCAAAGGATGTGCAAAAGGAAAGAATACAAAGAAGACATTTCCAAGCAGCGAAAGCAAAGCAAAAGGAATCTTGGAAATCATCCACTCTGATGTGTGCGGTCCTATGTCATCAAACTCTCTAAGCGGGTATGCATATTATGTTTCTTTTATTGATGATTTTTCTAGGAAGACATGGGTTTATTTCATGAAGAACAAAGATGAAGTATTCAATAAGTTCAAGGAATTCAAAGCCTTGATCGAGAACCATACTGAAAAGAAGATCAAGACCATTTGATCAGACAATGGTGGAGAATTCACCTCAAATGAATTCAAAGAGCTATGCAAAGAATCCGGGATTAAGAGGGAGTTGTCCACTCCTTATAATCCACAACAGAATGGGATTGCAGAACGGAAAAAACAGAACTATCATGGAAGCTACAAAAGCAATGCTTCATGATCAAGACCTTCCTATGCATCTTTGGGCGGAAGCTGCCAGAACAACGGTGTATGTACAGAACCGTACTCCACATAGAGTACTCGAGAAGAAGACTCCTGAAGAAGTCTTCTCCGGCAAGAAACCAGAAGTTAGCCATCTCAGAATATTCGGCTGTCCTGTATACATACACATTCCAAAAGAGAAGAGAACAAAATTAGATCCTTCAGGAAAGAAGGGTATATTTGTAGGATACTCTGAAAGCTCAAAGGCTTACAGAATATATTTTCCAGGATACAAGAAGATTTACATCTGCAGGGATGTGACATTTGATGAAGACACAGCTTACAACAAATCCAGAAAGAGACATGCTGAAGAACCTGAAGAAGCAGAAGCACCCAGAATTCATGATACAACTATGAATGAAGAAACTCAAGAAGAAGATCGAGAATTTGAAGAACCATAAAGACCTGTAGATCCAGCTCTGGAGAAGAATCCTCATAAGTGGAAAACTGCTTGGGTATGAGAACTTATCCAAGGTGCGGAAAGATATGGGGCTCTAGAAGAGAATCACAGAGAAAGAAAAAGGACCAGATCTTGTTCCGGGTATGTAGCCTTACTATGTGATTTCATTGATAAGAACCTTCCAGTTATGAAGAAGCGGCAAAAGGGAAAGGATGGAAGGATGCCATGATCGAAGAGTACCAATCGATCATGAAGAATGATGTTTGGGATGTTGTCCCAAGACCAGAAAGGAAGTCAGTTGTAACTTCCAAATGGATCTACAAGATCAAGCATGTTGCAGACGGTAGCATTGAAAAATATAAGGCAGGATTTGTGGCTCGGGGGTTCTCNGTTGTCCCAAGACCAGAAAGGAAGTCAGTTGTAACTTCCAAATGGATCTACAAGATCAAGCATGTTGCAGACGGTAGCATTGAAAAATATAAGGCAGGATTTGTGGCTCGGGGTTTCTCTCAGAAAGAAGGAATTGATTATGAAGAAACCTTTGCACATGTAGCCAGATACACTTCCATTAGATCAGTACTTGCTCTGGCTGTAGTGATGAAATGCAAGATACACCAGATGGATGTCAAGACTACCTTCTTGAATGGTGTAGTGGAAGAGGAAGTGTATGTAGAAAAACCACTCAGTTTTGAGACACATGATATAGAGACTCATGTGTGTAGATTGAAGAAAGCCCTGTACGGTTTGAAACAGGCACCCAGGACCTGGTATGGCAGAATTGACAGCTTTCTATCCAGTTTGGGCTTTACCAAGAGTAAATCAGATTCCAACCTTTACTTCAAGGTTGAAGATGGCAACGTAGTGATGCTTCTACTATATGTAGATGATCTATTTGTAACAAGTACGGATGGGTTGATTGCTGATACAAAGAGAAAGCTTGCTGCCGAGTTCGAGATGAAGGACTTGGGTATGATGCATTACTTTCTAAGTATGGAGGTGTGGCAGAGTATAGATGGAATCTTCCTTGGACAAGGGAAGTATGCAGTAGAGATCCTAAAGAGGTTTGGGATGATGGACTGCAAGGTCATGGCCACACCTATGGCATCAAACCTGAAGCTATTGAGTGATGCTTCATCAGAGACGGTTGATGCTACGATGTATCATTAGATGATTGGGTCCTTGATGTACCTGACGAACACGAGACCAGACATTTGGTTTGCTGTGAACACCTTGAGCCAGTTCTTGACAGATCCGAGAAATGTTCACTTGATTGCTGCAAAGCATATTCTGAGGTACTTGAGGGGTACAATTGATTATGGGATCAAGTACGATGCGAATCAAAAGATTAACCTAGAGGGTTATGTCGATTTAGATTGGGCAGGCAGTGCCATCGATAGGAAGAGAACTTCAAGGTGTTGCTTCAGTATGGGATCAAGTGTGATCTCTTGGTTTAGCAGGAAGCAATCTTGTGTGGCATTGAGTACAGTTGAAGCAGAGTATGTCGCAGCTTGTTCAGCTAGTTGTGAGGCAGTATGGCTATGGAAGCTACTGTCTGATTTATTTGATCTCCAGATAGATGCTACTTGTATACATTGTGACAACCAGAGTTGCGTAAAGTTGTCAGAGAGTGTTCCATGACAAGTCGAAGCATATCGAGATCAAGTACCACTATATCAGGGATATGGTGTAGAGGGGAGCAGTGAAGCTCCAGTATGTTGCGACGAAGGAACATATAGCTGATGTATTGACGAAGCCATTGGCTAAGCTGAAGTTTGAGTACTTCATGGAGAAGCTTAGTGTTCTCCAGATCGAGGTTTCCTCCAAGAGAAAGTGATGAGACCCGTAGCCATTCTGACATGGTGAGAGGATTGGTTCCTTCCATGGTCAGATGTAAGGGATGATCCATTCTGTCATGGTGAGAGGATTGGTTCCTTCCATGTCAGATATGAGTTCTAGCCATTCTGTCGAGTAGGACAGATGTAAGGGCAACTGCCATTCTGGGAATGGAGGTACCTGGTCAGTTACCAGGAATACTCAGTCTGGGACTGAGAAGAGCCATTCTGACGAGTAGGTCAGATGTAAGGGCTGAACCATTCTGTCATGGCTAAAGGATTAGGTTCGTCCCATGTCAGATGTGAGTGTTGGCCATTCTATTGAGTAGGACGGATGTAAGGGCAATGGCCACTCTCCGGGAGAGTGGAGGCACCTGGTCCGTTACCAGGTAGCTCAGTCTGGGACTAGGGGCCATTCTGACGAGGGTGTAGGATTCAGTTCCTACCAGGTCAGATGTGAGTGCATGCCCTTCTGGCAAGGGTGTAGGATTTGGTTCCTACCAGGTCAGATGTAAGTGCAGAGCCTTTCCATCACTATGAGAAGGATGCGATTCCATCCTGGATGAGAGTATGGAAATATTTCATCATTGTGAGTAGGATGTGTTCTTGCCTGGATGGATGTAAGTGCAGAAATCTTCTATCACTGTGAGCAGGATGTGATTCCATCCTGGATGAAAGAATGGAAATCTTTCATCACTGTGAGTAGGATGTGTTCCCGCCTGGATAGAAGTCTTCCATCATTGTGAGCAGGATGTGATTCCATCTTGGATGAAAGTATGGAAATCTTTCATCACTGTGAGTAGGATATGTTCCCGCCTGGATGGAAGTATGCCTTTCTGACGAGTAGGTCAGATATAAGTGCTGAAGCCTTTTCACAGATGATAGTGATGTCTTGTCATGCTGGTGAATGTGAGTGCTAGGCCTTTCTGATGTGATTGTAGGTTTTTACATGATCAGATGTGAGTGCTGGGTGTGCCTTTCTGACGAGTAGGTCAGATGTAAGTGCTGGGCGAAGACCTACATGATGGCTAGGCCTACAACCAGCATGAAATAAGGCTGGCTCTGTAGAACTTCCTATGACGAGAAGAATCATGAGATAGCACACATGATGATGACCAGATGAGATCCAAATCGAGCTATGATCCATATCCAGTTATGATGACTCTGAGAGATCCAAATCGAGTGATGATCCAGATCCAGTAGCGATGATCCAGATCGAGTGATGATCCAGATCCAGTCCAGTGATGATGATCCAGATCCAGTGATGATGTCCCATGATGATCTGGATCGAGAGATGACCCAGATTCGAAGAATGAAGATGACTTGAAGAGTAAAAAGACTCAAGATGCAGATGACGAGATGATCCAGTTGATACAGAGAAGAAGACCAATGCTGAAAATTGTGTCGAAAGAATACCTTCCTAGTTAAGAGGGAGTGTTGATGTATTTGTAACTTCGGAATGTATTCATCTATGTATTTTATGTATTGTAACCCAATGTTTATTCCAGGATGTATCTATTATGTAATTGAGTCATGTTTCCATGCCCTGATGCTCCTATCAGGAGGATCAATAATGTAAACAAGTCATGTCAAGTCATAGTGGGTAACCCTCTGATTGTCTAAGGATTAAAGTCCCCGTAGTTCCGGGGCACTAGGGTTATTAGACTCTCCAAGTAGAGGTCGGCCCTAGTATGGTTTTAGTCATGTCGGGACTGAGTATAAATAGAGAGCTGGACTCTCTATTTAGCACACATAACTCACACACTCAAGTGTAATGCATAGTTGAGGAAGGAGAAGACACTGGGGCTAGACAAGAAGAAGATTACTGCTGTCGGGAGTGTATCTTATTGTTTTGGGGTTTTTTATCTTGTGTTGATTCTATCTCTGAGGAAGTTGCGGGGTTTTCTCCTTTATGGTTTCCCCGATCAAAAAACTGTGTTCATTGTCTCTTGTGCTTGATTGCTGTACTTGTTATTCTCTCAGTTAAAGATCCTAATAATGCTAGCTTAATGTTGAAAAACTAACAGATCTAGGCTTGTGATTGTTGATATAGTTGATGGAAGAGATATCTTTTCTGTGTGTATGAACTGAGATCCTTTGGTATGCACATGTGAACTAAAGAATTGTTTTGGATAAGTTGCATTTTTCCACAAAGATTAATATGACATGACGAAGATTGAGCAGAAACATTGTGTCTTTGTCTATCTTTCTGTTTTCCTATTTTCTGCAATCTGAATGTAAATGCGATGTGTATCTGTTAATGATGCGATACTTCTCTGCTATGAATGAAGATATCTTGGTAGATATGTTTATTTTTCGATGTATCTGCTACGATCTAAGTACATTAATCTGATCCACTAAATGACGATATGAATATGATCCCGTTAATGAATAAACTGAATGTTTAGAAGTAATGCTACGTTGAGTTAACAGTAGATGCATTGTCCTCCATCATGCATAAAATTGGTTCTGATAGTTCTCCCTTGAACATCTCAGGTGAGACTTCATCTGCTCTGCAGGTGTTGCTGGATGAGGTAAAACCTGTCTGGGCCGGTGCTCAGGGAGATCACTGCGTTTTGGGTGTCGACAAAGAGCGAAACCCTCTCGATGAGTTTGTATCAACAAATGGTTCTGTTGTCGGGACCATAGTGTAAAGGGGAAGGAGGACATGTTGTGGCATTCAATGAGACCAGAAATTCAAGACTAGTTTGACTAGAAGGCATGGGAATTTGCTGAGAAAGAAAATCAGAACCCTGGAGTAATGACGCAGAAGTGGCTGGAGAGGCACCTATATTCTGAACTACACGAGTACTTTTTCTCTGAGTTTTCGATCATCTTGTATGAGTGGTTGGCGATATTGACCTATCGGAAGACAAATTTCCAAGGAGGTGAACCAACTGGTTGGACTCTAGAATTGATCCAGCAGTTGTAGGAAGTAGACAACAAAGCATCAAGGGTTGTTGAAGTTTGGCTTGACATCATCTTGGAGGGCTACATCATTGAGTTCGTAGTCGACATAGTTAAATCTCACAGTGACACAGAAAGGGATTTATTCAACAGACTGAGAGGTAGGTTTCTGTTGTCTTTGCAATTGTCTATTAAGATGCTCATCTGTGAAAAAGGCATATTGAAGATGAACTTTGTCGAGTAGAAATCTGGTGTGCGGAGGCTGCGGGTATCGTGGAGATGAGGGTTGGATGGAATGATATGAGGTATATGGATGGAAGTTACGATGAGACTGTGAGGGAAGCCGAGGAAGGAAGTGGTATTACGAGAGGAGGAGCAAGGTTTCAACAAGAGAAGAGGATAGGAGAGAGTCCTACTGCGACCGATACCATGAAGGAAGACCACAGGGGATGAAGTGACCCTATTATGATGAAGGAGATGACCAAGATATGCCTGAGCTTGAGGAAAGACTGAACCCGAGCAACAATGTACCCAAACCTCCGTGCACTGCGCCACACCCAGGAAGAAACATGAGTTCGACACCGACTTGTCCGGCATGTCAACAACACTCTAATAGTAGAGGATCGGTGACTGTAGGAAGAAGGTCCAGGATGGAAAGCGATGATGCAAAGTTACCCCTGTTTCATGGGAATGGGACTGAGGTTCTCGAGCAATACTAGTTCCCGTGTGAAGCAGTGTGGACTCTCAAACAAACTATGGATGATGATGTCAAGAAGGGCCAATTGGCGACGACCCTTTGAGGTTGCACACTAGATTGGTTCATGAAGTTTGTACAAGTTCCTACGAGGACTCCAACGAATACTTTGGCTGAATTTAGAAAAGGATTGATTGAAGAATTCATAAAATCAAAATCTAAGGCGCAATATATCACAGAATTGAAAGAGATTAAGCAATATCCAAATGAAACTGTCTGGGATTTTGATCAACAATTCAAGACATTGATGACAAGAGTTAGCTTCGAGATGAGTGATGTTTAGCATAAATAATGGTTCATTACGACATTAGTACCTCATATTAGACTATCATTGATGCAACAAAAGATTGCGACATAGAGCGAGGCTTTGGGTATTGCGATGAAGTTGGAAGCTTCACCCTTTGGCGAGAATGCAGTCGATATGAAACTCTAGTTGCAAGATATCAAGAAGGGAAAGGATCATCTTGAGGAAGTTTGGTGTACTCGATGTCGTGCAGAGGGGCATCATAAGGTCAATGCCCAGATTTTTGAAACTACTTATTATCAGAAGTGCCAAACCCATTAAGTTATGGTGGCATGCCATGGTGCCGTATCTGCCAAGTTTATGGGCATCAACATGAAGATTGTGGATATATGCAGAAGATAGGCATGAAGCCAATGAATTTACACTACACATTTTGTTGGTCTGTTGGCCATGAAGAAAAGGATTGCTGCGCATATGATTTACTTCGTGACAGAACATTGGACATGTACTATGTGAAGGGATAAGTCCATCGAACGGTGCAACAACTGCAACATCAGACACATGTGGTACAACCACCACCTCAACCATAATTTGTACCACATATGCAATCGCAAATGCAGTTTGTACCGTAGCCGTAGTTTGTACCACAGTTATAGTACAATCATATGTAGATGGATCTATAGTAGCCACAGTATACTCAGTCGTAGCAGTATGTCCAGCAGTAGATGAATCCCCCATAACAAGAATTCAATCAACCACAGTATCAACAACAAGTAGGATT
Source organism: Pseudotsuga menziesii (assembly GCA_001517045.1). NCBI lineage: Eukaryota > Viridiplantae > Streptophyta > Pinopsida > Pinales > Pinaceae > Pseudotsuga > Pseudotsuga menziesii. The sequence continues at coordinate 1,127,750 of LPNX010620071.1, read as the reverse complement.
CCATGAAGGACAAGGTGTAGGTTTTGGTTGAGGAGGAGGATGAGGTCGCGAACCAGTGCAATGTTATAATTATAGAGTGCTAGGACATTATTAGAGATATTTCCCACAACTGCAAGCACAATGTACTTATTGTATCGCTGTTGACCACACCGTTGAGAACTTCCTGGAGCTGATTGCGAAGTGCTAGTCAGGAAACATTCCACAGTTGCAAAATCAGAACCAGTTGAAGAATCAGAACCATAACCAAATTCAAAATTAGAACCAGAATGTAAATCGGAATGTGAATCAACCAGTGAATCCACCACTGAACTAGAACCAAGGGCTGACAATTGCGACGATCTTAGCAGAACCCAGGATGCAGGATATTGATGTTGTTGTCATTACTCGTGGAGGTGCAAGGAAAACCTGTTTCCACAAATCTAGTTGGATGGAAAGAAGAAAGTGCAGTTTGATGTCGACACTAAGAGAGACACATTCTTTGAACCACGTGATGTGATAAGAAGAGATCTGGGTAATTTTCCTGTTTATGAAATGCCCACTAGTTTTGATTCAACTTTGGTAGCAGGGCCATCGCAATAGCATGGTACCTTGCATAACTTATTTGAAAGTTTCTTTTCACTGGAAATAGATCCCAATGCTCTCGTCGAGATTGAGAATCTGTTGCATCGAACAGCCAAGGGATGGAAGGAGTCCAAGGTGAACTCTTTACACGAGAAAAATACTGGAAAATAGATGTGAATGAATATTCAAATTGGGGACTACAAGGTAGATTCAGTCATCTTGGATCTAGGCTCATACATTAACATTCTAACAAATCAGACATGGGAAAAGATGGGGAGCCCATAGTTGGTTTGGTCCCCTGTGCAGCTGCGACTGGCTAACCAGGATAGAGTAACAGTGATTGGGTGAGTTCCGTGCCTTGCAGTGGAAGTTGAAGGGATGAAGACTTATGCTGATTTTGATGTTATTGAAGTTGTTGATAGTGGTGGCTCATATCCCACACCGTTGGGGATTGGATGGGCCGATGACAACTCGGGCGACGATTAATTTTAAGAAGCGCATGATGACTTTTGAAAACTACGACATTCGAGTCATAGCTTCGATGGATCCCGCTGAAGGGAAAATATATGTTGAAATAGTTAAAGAAGAAACTGTAAGAGGCTGGGATCATGCATATAACATTTCAAAGGATTACATCCATCCGACTACTGATGGTGAACTCGGTTGGCACAACTCTAGCTTTGCATCTTTGGACTTTGATGATGCTTTTAAAAACTGACAAAATTAGATGCATGAGGTATCAATTTAGAATTTTGGCCTAATTACTCAGTTGTTGTGCCGAGTTGAAACCGATACTATTGAATTACCAGTATATGAAGGACTGCCAGAGTTGTCCGAGTTTCTAGTGGAATTTGAGGATAAGGTGTTAGAACCATAGCAGTTGTTGGCATTGGATGAAGTGCTGAAGGCTTCCCCAACATGTTGGTGGGTGACACATAAGAATTCGATCAATGGGTGGTCACAGTGTTGCAGGTTAAAGATAGTTCACTTTGGTGAAGTAGAGAAGTACCACGCTGAGATTTACGATGGGTGGAATGATCTTGGCGATCATCTGATTGCGTGTCAGACCATGTGGGCATCACGACCAAAGGATGAGTGGGTCCATGATTTTTTCCACACATTGGATGAGATGCTACGGTCATGGTATGTATAAGCTGAGTTGCACATAGAGATCACTACTTGGGAAGAGTTGACGATTTGCTTCCATCACATCTTCAATTTCACGGATACCAATCTAGCTGTTCATAGTGCACTGTAACACATCCGTGATGTTTTTCTGAAGATCATTCCAGTTGCATATTCAGTGGATCCACATGAGATATGTCCAATGTAATCAACAATGGAGTGCTACAATGTGACAGGAGGACCGGATGATGGAGATGATCCATGAAACATCAATATTCCGGAGACAGAAGGGAGTCGGGATGTCGAAGCACCTGACATACCAATGGATCCAATGAATCAACTATTAAAAATTTGGAAGGTCAACATTGGGATAGAGGAGAACCCAAATTTCATAAATGCTGGGGACTATTGGGACGAAGAAACCATGGCAAAAATAATGGATCTGTTGCATGAATTCCAAGATTTGTTTCCTACACAGTTTTCTGAGATGAAGGGAATATTGGGAGATCTGGGAGAGATGAAGATCCCGCTGAAGCCATATGCAAAGCCAGTGAAGGAGTGGCTGTATCGTTTGAATCCACGATATAAGGAGAGGGTTAAGGTTGAGCTCGATAGAATGCTGGATGTTGGGATAATAGAATCGATTGAGGAATCATAATGGATCAATCCCATGGTAGTGCAAGACATGAAGACAGGCGAGGTTCATATTTGTGTCTACCTTAGAAAATTGAATGATGTGTGTCTGCATGATCGATTTCTGACACCATTCACTGATGAGGTGCTAGAAGGAGTGGGAGGTCAAGAAATCTACTCATTCACGGATGGATTTTCTGGCTATCACCAAATTAAGATCGCGAAAGAAGATCGCCACAAGACATCATTTGTTATTGAATGGGGGTGTTTTCAGTACATCGTGATGCCCTTTGGACTAAAGAATGCGCCTGCTATATTCTCCAGGATTGTTGTTGCTGCATTCAAGGATTTTATTCAAAAGTTTCTGGTGGTTTATATAGATGACTGGACAGTTTATGGATTGATCAAGGACCATCTCGAGAACCTGCGACCGATGTCGATAGCATTAGATCACACTGAACTCAAAGAAGTGCATTTTTTTGCACCATTTGGGATGTTGTTGGGACACATTGTTTGTAAGCAAGGACTGTTGGTTGACCTAATAAAGATTGCGTTGATTTTGAGCATGCCAACACCCACGAATGTGAAACAACTTAGAGCGACACTAGGACATACATGATATTATCGCAAGTTCATCAGAGGGTATGCCATCATCACAACCCCTTTGGAGAAGTTTTTAAAAAAGGATGCGGTATTTGTATGGAGTCAGGAGTGTCAGGGCAATTTTGATACATTAAAGGAAAAGATGGATTCCGCACCAATACTTGTTTTTCCTGATTGGACTAAGGAGTTCCATGTTCATGTTGATGCATCATCAATTGCACAGGGAGTAGTGCTGGCATAACTAGGGGAAGGATATCTTGATCACCCGATTGCTTTCACTAGTCGAAAGCTGTCGTCTGCGGAGAAGAATTACACTACAATAGAGAGGGAAGGTTTGGAAATGGTGTATGCGCAACATAAGTTTTGGCATTACTTATTGGGAGGTCATTTCAAGATGTTCATAGATGACTCTTCTTTGAATTACGCGGTGAATAAGCCTGTGTTTGGGGGGAAGATACGTCATTGGCTACTTCTCTTTCAAAAGTTTGATTTTGAGATAATTATGAAGCCAGGTCACTTGAATGCAGGCCCCGATCACTTATCACGAATTGAGACAGGTGAAGAACTGATGAACATTGAAGATGGGTTACCAGATGCACAACTATTCAGAGTTGAGATGGTTGATGACTATTATGAGCAAATAGTTCAGTTTTTAGTGACGGGAACAACACCAAAAGAGCTTACTACAAGTTAGAAGAAGCAGTTGGTTGTTAAAGTCGCGGATTTCTAGTTGATTGCTGGACAACTCCATAAGCTAGGACCAGATGAGATCTTAAGGAGACATGTCATACCTCATGAACATGGGAAAGTATTGGCGGAGGCACATGCTGCAGCTGTAGGAAGCTGAAGGACAGTTGGCTATGTTGAAAACATCACTTAAAGCGATGCCACCAGCCGTACAGGTCACAGAGGCAACTGAACTAAAGGAGTTACAGAAGCACATTGCAAAAGCAAGGGAGCATTAGCAATGGTGCAAATACACAGTTGGATGAGTTCCAAGACATTAGAGCACAACTTTTAGTAAAGGAAGTTTTCGTGCTGCAGGAAGTTCAAGATGGTCGAAGAGATGTCACTATGAAGATTACCTAGCACCCTTTGGAGTGTTGTTGGTGCAAAACCGGCCAACAAAACCAGTTGACAAGGGTTCCCACTTTGTCGACGCTTAGCTCACCTTGATCTCCCTGAGCATCAGCCTCGACAGATTTTACCCTGCCCAACAACACCCGCGAAGCGGATGAAGTCTCACTCGAGATGTTTGAGGGAGAGCTGTCGAAACCAAGTTTCCACAGAATAGAAGAGGACTATGTGCATCGATAACTTATCAATTTATTCAACAGATATGACTGATTACTTAATCATTAACATGACCATTCATCATCTCTCTTAACAGATCACATCATTCATTCACAACTAACATAAACATACTGTTGCGCAAACATATCTAGAAAGATAACCCCAATTAGAAGCAAGAAACATCGCATCATAGATCCATGTCGCAATTTTACTTAACATTCATCATTGGATTACAGAAACAGTAACACCGAAAAAAAAGGAAACAGTAATTCAGATCAACTTCCATCATGTCATATTACTTCCGCACAATGATCCATAGATTCAAAACAGTTCACAATTCAATAAGTTCTCTTCAATTTCCTCTTTTGGTCTCTCTATATCTATATCCAACACTTGTACTTGTACTTCTATTTATAGGCTTGCGCCTTTACATTCAAGGTCCACTTCTAACTAACTCTTAACCAATTCTTAACTGAATCTACAAAATCATGACCAATATCCACAAAATATGGTCAAAAGTACAAAAAGGTGACATAAAATATACAAAATATTCTATTCTCCACTTGCGTGCCATTCTCCACTTGTGCGGTGTGTTTTGAGCTTGCATAACATCCGTGATGCTGCACAACTAATGTTTCAAAAACCCCTGCTAACAGGCCCCCAACACAATCTTGTGGCTCTCCCTAGAACCACATTGGGTGGACACGATGTACTCATTGATCTTTAGTTTGGAGTCTGCATACTCCTAAGTGATCTCCTTCACTTGCGCTTTAATTCTCTCAGCAATTTCATGAATTCCCAGCAAATCCTACTTCAATGGGTGCTCCACTATTTTTCTAACGACTTCCTTCTTACCTTCTTGCACAGCCGTTAGCGCGACAACTGCCTTCACAGACAGTTGTTCCCTAATTTCTTGGAACTCATTGAGCTGGTCATTTCTCTTCCGTTGGTGCTCCTAAGCCTTTCCTACCTGCTGCTGAAACTCTCTAAGTTCAGCTAACCGTGTAATCTAAATGAATAGCAATATTGTTCTCAATGTAGTCTTCAATGTTGCTACTGGCTCTTCGACCTCCTGCAACTGCTTGGTCAATTTCTCTAACTGCGGGTCTTAGACGATGCTACCCTGAAATTTCGTCATTGATTTAGTGACCTTCTTAGCTTCCTGCTCTAGCCCTTCAAGTTGTGCTGCCACTTCCTCTATGGTAGTATTCCTCTTAGGAATTTGCTCAGGAGGCATGCCTGGATAGACTATAGCATTCGAAATGTTGTTATCCTTCTGCAATTGCACAATATTTTCCCCAAGTCGCTTTACTTTCATGACTTCATCAGGTTCTGCGGTGTTTTCACTGGCGTTCTTACAAGCATTTGCAACTGCTGCTTCTACTTGTACTCGACTGTAAAAAAGATGGGATTTTTCAACAATGAGACGATCTATCTCCTTGTTCAACGTTGTGATCTCCTCAACAGTTTTCGTCTTCAATTATTCTTGTGCTTTCTTCAGTTCTTCTATCTCCTACGCTTTTTCTTCCATCAAATTCTCCTTTACGCTCTATAATTCATCAACTTCTTTCTGTGCGACAATTGGTTTCTCCTACGATCGTATAAATCAATCGGTGATGTCCTTCTGTCTATCTATCAATTCCTGGCTGGCGATGTGCTGCATGTGTACCAACGTCTACGTGGGAAGCGCATTGATATCCAGTGATATGCTCTACAAATTTTGCTGTGAGGTATTCAAGTTGGTTCCAGTGTCAATCGCAGTTGGGGGAATTTGAACATTCTTAGAATGGGGCTCAGTGCTGATTGATGCAGTTTCCTGCACAGTCATACTCTTTGGTGCTCTTTTTGAAACAATGTCATATACATAATCTAGTTTGGCTCTTACCTCGATGAATCCTTCTTGCACCGATTTCTTCATCTCCTTTGTGCCTACATCAGTTGCATCGTTGACAACCTTGATGAGTCAGTTTAACTCTGCTTCCATTGTTGACCTGGTGCTACTGATTGCATCTTGATCCATGCGCCTCTTTGTTCTCAGTTCCTTGAATATGCGCTACGCTTCTGGGTCTATAGGTGTCTCCGTTGACAATTCTTCATCAGTTTTTTGGTCATCTTTGCACACATGCTCAACAGGTGCATTCACTGGAGGTCCTATTGATATTTCTATTACACTGACTGGTTCTCTCCATCCCGTAGGCCAATCATTATTCATTGCCTCTAGTTCCACATCAGTCACCTTGTACCTCATTGGAAACCATTGCTTGGTGGGGTCCCACCGTGCTTGAACGTGAATAGCACGGGGTCCAATTGCGAAACGCGCAATCCTATGATATTTTGTCACGACTTCCTCCGCCAGTCTTGGAACTTTTACCGCTGCCTCCTGCAGCACTTCCCAGTAGGTCCAAAATTGGATCGAGTAGTCTATCATTCTATTTGCTTCTTTGACCCACCATAATTTATGATATCTCTCACCCTTTCATACCTATATTTATTTGACGTCCATCCCCTGGTAATCATCTGGTTTCATCCAAGCCACTAACGCAATCAAAATGAGGAGCCAACTGTATGTGAATGGTCGTTCACCCACTTGTGTGGTGATTGCATCCTCCGTTAACTGGTTCATAAGAAAAAGGGACGAATTCATTTGCACACGTTAAGCACATGCGACCACCCCAGAACTACATTGAACTAGGAAGTTCTTCCTTATGACTTTGCTGGCCAAAATCTTGGCGCTAATACGTACTGTAAGGTCATTGATACTATCAATGCGGTATGCCCTCTCATCGCGCTCTAGAGAATAATGCTTATTTAGAGTCATTTCCAAGTTTCGGTCATTATATTTGCCGCGGACATATTGTGAGGGGTGTGGCCATTCTTGTGTAGCCCCATTATCTTTGAAATAAACCCCACCGTGACTTCAATTGGCTCATCTAACCACAAAAACTCACCATGGAAGCACGCCAAAAGATGCTTCACGCATGCATTCACTTCAGTCAGCCGCCCAAAGTGCGACATGTTGACCAAGCCGAGTAATCCTGCTTTAGCCGGTCCGCTCGCCCAGTCCTTCGGGATGCGCTCTATTGGCCCACCTCTAACCGCTACCATTGACACATATGGTTCCTTCGCAACTTCCTCTAGGGAAAGTAGGTCATGGTCTTCATATTTCAGCTGCATCAGCGCAGGAATGGTGTCAAAAGTATATACCATCCCTTGTGGAATCAGCAACATCCTTATCTGATACTTCTGATTCTTCGTGGGATTCTTGGCCTTTGCACCGGGTCGACTAGGAGGGATATATCCAGGGATGTCCTTCATAGACACCCCTGCTCTAGATGCAGAATCCACCACTCCTAAGCTCGAAGGCCCCGTCTATGTGATGTATTCTTATTGTGCACTTGTGGAAATTCTAGTTCGTCTCTTTTGTGGTGCTGGAGAGCTAACCTTCTGCGCCTTCCTCTTCCCTTTCAGAACGGTCGACAATCCGACTTGCATATTGGTGTTTTTCTCCATAATTGCTATTGGTCTGAGTGGTGAATCTCACTCACTTGAAATATTTAATGTATCTTGGTTACTTTGCATGCCATATCAATTCCCCTCAAGACTTAATAAGAAGACACCCCTTCTGGACTTAACAACCTCCTTAATCTCCTCACCCTCTCTCAAAAATTTGCTCTACAACTTGGTAGCTTTACAACTCAACTCAACTGTGCATATGGTGTCTTTCGACCGTGTTGAACTCATTATTATAGCACCAAATCAACTCATACTCATCATTACCACATCAATGGGATCATCATGAACACATCATGCATTAACTACCTGAATCCGTCATCGATTCTGCCACCCGATGATCAGATCCTCCATCATTACGTGTCACGTCCACAAGTGCCGTCGGTTAACTAATTTTAATTGTATTCATTCATTACTGATTTGACATCTGCTGGTAGCCCTGTGACTATCATAGCATGACCTACTAACCACGCTACTAACTCCTACTCTTTCACAACCACTTCCTCTTGGTGCGCCTTCAGTTCATGCATCATCCTATCTACTGCTGTTTTTTTTCATTGTGCGGTTTGAGCCCTGTCCTATAGGGATTCAGTCAGCTACCATTCATAAGCTTTGGTAGCATTTCTCCATCTAATTGTTGTAGTTGAACTGCACCTCCAAAAGTAATAGAATTAATAAGATATGGGCCTAACCAATGCATCTGTAACTTACCTAGATGCTTCAAGAACTTGCTGTCGTACAACAACACCAAATCTCCTTGCTGAGATTGTTTATTATTTATGTGGCGATCATGCCAAGCCTTTTGTCAATCCTTCTCAACATGCTAGTGGAATCCTGCAATAAATCAATCCTCTTCAATCTGTACTAACTACTCCATGCGCTCCTCGAGCACTACTTCATCATCCATACCCATTGCTACGGTAATACGCAGACTCGGAACAATGTACTCCATAGGCATGATTGCCTCTTTCCCATATACCTATTTAAATGGTGTCTGCTCGTCAATCTCTTGTAAGCGGTGTGATATGCCCACAACACCACTTGAATCTTCAAGTCCCAATCATCACGGTTAGCATTACATGCTTTTCTAAGCGCATGCTCCAATATCTTGTTGAAAGCTTCTAATGTTCCATTCGCTTGTGGATGATATGGGATACTTTTCTTGTGTTGTATTTGCAATTCCTCCGTCCGCATGATTACTATGTGGTTGATGAAATGACTACCCTGGTCACTCATCAATATCCTTGGACATCCAAATCACGTCACAATGTTGTCAAACAGGAACCTTGCTACGGTCGCAGTGGTGAAATCCACAGCTGGTGCAGCCTCCTCCCACTACGTGAAATAGTCCATCGCTGTGATTATGTACTGCGCACCAGTTCTCTTCTCAGGTGGGTTGATTGGACCCACAAAGTCCACAACCCATTTATCAAATGGCTGTAATGTTACTTGTAGTACTAACAACATCTCATCCCTCGTGATGGTTTTCCAGTGTGTTGACAGACATCACAACTCCGCACATAATCCGTCACATCATTATGTAGAGTGGGCCACCAAAGCCCTACGCAAAGCACCTTTATCACAGTAGCTCATCCTCCATATTGTCCACCAACAACCCCTGCATGGGCCTCCTCTAAAACCTACCCTTTCTCATGCGGTAGGACACATCACCACAAAATATCGTTTGGTCCTAGTTTATATAGTTGGCCAGCAATCAACTGGAAATCTGAAGCCTTAACTGCCAACTGTTTCTTCTGACTGGTTGAAAAGTCCTCTCGTGTGACTCTCGTTGTCGAGAACTGAATTATTTGATCATAATAATCATCTGCCATGTCGACTCTGAACAACTACGCATCAGGAAATCCTTCTTCAATATTTGTGGGCTCCTCTCCTATCTCAATCCGAGATAAATGACCAGGAGCAACATTCAAGCAACCTAGCTTCACAATTATCTCAAAATCAAACTCTTGAAAGAGAAGTAGCTAGCGATATATCTCCCCCCCCAACACAGGCTTATTGACTAGGTACTTCAAAGCAGAATGGTCTATAAACATCTTGAAATGACCGCCTAAAAGGTAATGCCTAAACTTTTGTAGTGTATATACCATCACCAGACCTTATCTCTCTGTGGTTGTATAGTTTTTCTGAGAAAATGACAACTTCCAACTAGCGAAAGTGATCGGGTGATCTAGGTCCCCTTCTCCTGGTTGCGCAAGTACCTCTCCCAGTGCAACAGATGAGGCATCCACATGGACATGGAACTCCTTGTTCCAATTGGGGAAAAATAGTATTTGCGTAGAATCCATCTTGGCCTTCACTGTGTAGAAGCTTCCTTGACATTCTTGGCTCCATACAAATGCTATGTCTTTCTTTAATAGCTTCTCCATAGGGGTGGTAATCGAAACATAACCTATGATGAATTTGAGATAGTATCTGGTGTTCCCCAGCATTGCCCTAAGAATATTCACATTCATCGGCATTGGAAAGCTCAAAATGAGCGCTATCTTTGTAGGGTCGACCAACAATCCTTGCTCATAAACAATGTGACCTAGCAGCATCCTAAGAGGTGCGCAAAAAATACACTTCTTTGAGTTCAGCGCGATATGATGCTATCGATATCTTTACAGCATCAGTTGCAGGTTTTCCAGATGATCCCTAATCAGGCTATACACTGTCCAATCATCCATATAAACATGCAGGAACTTTTGAATAACATCTTTGAATGCAATGACAAAAACTCAGGAAAATATCGTAGGTGCATTCTTCAATCCGAAAGGCATCACTATGTACTTAAAACAACCCGATTGAGTAACAAATGTTGTTTTGTGTTGATCCTCCTTTACGATCCTAATCTGGTGATAACTAGAGAATCCATCTATGAAAGAGTACATCTCTTGACTGTCTACTCCTTGTAGCACTTCATTAGTGAATGGTGTCAGAGATCTTGATCACCCGATTGCTTTCACTAGTCGGAAGCTGTCGTCCACGAAGAAGAATTACACTACAACAGAGAGGGAAGGTTTGGCAATGGTGTATGTGCTACATAAGTTTCGACATTACCTATTGGGCGGTCATTTCAAGATGTGCCTAGCAAATCCTGCTTCAATGGGTGCTCCACCAGTTTTTCAGTGACTTCTTTCTTACCTTCTTGCACAGTTGTTAGCGCGACAACTGCCTTCACAGACAGTTGTGCCCCAATTTCTTGGAACTCGTTGAGCTGGTCATTTCTATTCCATTGGTGCTCTGGAGCATTTCCTACCCACTGCTGCAACTCTCTAAGTTCATCCGACGGCATAATCGAAATGACTGGCGACATTGTTCGTAATGCAGTCTTCAGTGTTGTTAGTTTCTCTTTGGCCTTCTGCAACTGCTTGGTCAGTTTCTCTAACTGTGCATCTTGGACGATGCTACCCCAAAATTTCGTCGTTGCTTCAGTGACCTTCTTAGCTTCTTACTCCATCTCTTCAAGTTGTGTCGCCACTTCCTCAATGGCAGTCTTCCTTTCAGCAATTTGTTCAGGAGGCATGTCTGGATAGACTAGAGAATTCAAAATCTTGTTATCCTTCTGCAATTGCACAATAATTTCCCCAAGTCACTTTAGTTTCATGACTACATCCAGTTCCATGATTTTTACACTGACATGCTTACAAGCGTCTGCAATTGATGCTTCTACTTGTACTCGACTATCGAAAATATGGGCCTTTTCAATAATGAGACGATCTGTCTCCTTCTTCAGCTTTGTGATCTCCTCAATAGTTTTTGTCTTTAATTCTTCTTGCGCTTTCTTTAGTTCTTCTATCTCATGTGCTTTTTCTTCCATCAGCTTCTCCTTTGAGCTCTGTAGTTCATCAACTTCTTTCTACGTCGCCTTTGCTTTCTCCTGCGAACGTAGAAATCGATTGGTGATGTCCTTTTGTCTATCTGCCAACTCCTGGCTAGCGACGTGTTGCATGTTAACCAATGTTTGTGTGGGAAGAACGTTGATATCCAGTGATATGCTCTGAAACTGTTGCAGTGAGGTATTCAAGTCCTCAGTTTTGGCATCAATCACAGTTGGGGGAATTTGAACATTCTTAGAACAGGGCTCAGTGATGATTGATGCGGTTTCCTGCATAGTCATACTCTATGGTGCTCTTTTTGAAACAATGTCATATACATAATATAGTTTGGTTCTTACCTTGGTGAATCCTTCCTGCACTAATTTCTTCATCTCCTTTGTAGCCACATCAGTTGCATCATTGACGGCCTTGACAATCCGGTTTAACTGTGCTTCCATTGTTGACCTGGTGTTATTGCTTGCAGCTTGATCCATGTGCCTCTTTGTTCTCAGTACTTGAATATTCACTGCGCTTTTGGGTCGATAGATGTTTATGTTGACGATTCTTTATCAGGTTTTTGGTCATATTTACACACAGGATCAATAGGTGCATTTGCTGGAGGTCTTGTCGATATTTCTATTACACTGACTAGTTCTCGCAATCCCGCAGGCCAATAATCAATCATTACCTCCAGTTCCACATCAATCACCTTGTACCTCATTGGAAACCATTGCTTGGCGGGGTCCTACCACGCTTGAATGTGAATAGCATGGGGTCCAATTGTGAAATGCACAATCCTCTGATATTTTGTCGCGACTTCCTCCTTTAGTCTTGGAAATTTTACCGTTACCACCTGCAGCGCTTCCTAGTAGATCAAAAATTGGATTGAGCAGTCTACCTTTCTCTCTGATTCTTTGACTCACCATAAATTATGATATCTCTCACCCTTGCATACTCTATTGCTTTGACGTCCAGCCCTTGGTAATCATCTGGTTCCATCCCAGCCTCTAAGACAATCAAAATGAGGAGCCAACTATATGTGAATAGTCGTTCACCCGCCTGCGCAGCTAGTACGTCCTCCCCTAACTGGTTCATAAGAAAAAGGGACCAATTCATTTGCACACCTTGTGCACACAACTCATCACATGTGACCACCCTAGAATTACATTGAACCGAGCGGTTCTTCCTTACGAATTTGGTGGCCGAAATCCTGACGCCAATATGTACCGCATGTTCATTGATACTATCAATGCAGTATGCCGGCCTCCTGTCATGCTCTAGAACATAACGCTTCTTTAGAGTCATTTCCAAGTTTCGGTCATTATCTTTGTCGTGGATATATTTTGAGGGGTCTGGCCCATCCTTGGGTAGCCTTGTTATCTTTGAAATCAACCCCACCATGACTTCAATTGGCTCATATAACCACAAAAAACCACCATTGAAGCACGCCAAAATATGCTTCACACATGCATTCACTTCGGTCGACCGCCCAAAGTACGACATGTTGATTAACCCGAGTAATCCTGATTTAGCCAGCCCACTTGCCCAGTCCTTCGGGATGCGCTCTATCGGCCCACCTTCGACCGCTACCATTGACACATATGGTTCCTTCGCAACATCCTCTGGTAAAGCAAGTCATGGTATTCATATTTCAGTTGCATCAGCGTAGGCACGATGTCAAAAGTGTATACCATCCCTTGTGGGATCAGAGACATCCTCATCTGATACTTCTGATTCTTCAAGGAATTTTTGGCCTGCGCACTAGGCTGACTAGGAGGGATATATCCAGGGATGTCCTTAACAAACACCCTTGCTCTAGATGCATACTCCAGCACTACCGAGCTCGATGGCCCTATCTATGTGGTGTCTTCTTCTTTCGCCCTTGTGGACGTTCAAGTCCGTCTCTTCTGTGGTGCTAGAGAGCTAGGATTCTGGGCCTTCCTGTTCCCTTTTGAAATGGTAGACGATTCGACTTGCATACTGGTGATTTCCTCCATAATTACTACCGTTTTGAGTGATGAATCTCGCTCACTTGAAATATCTATTGTATCTTGGTTACTCTGCATGTCGTATCAATTCCCCTCAAGAATTAATAAGCACACACCCTTTCTGGAATTAACAACCTTCTCAATCTCCTCACCCTTTCTCAACAACTTGCTCTACAACTTGGTAGCTCTGCAACTCAACTCAACTCTACATAATGGTGTCTTCCAACCATGTCGAACTCATTCTTATAGAGCCAAATCAACTCATACTCATCATTACCTCATTTACGGGATCATCATGACCACATCATGCATTAAATACCTGAATCCACCGTCGATTCTGCCACCCGATGGTCAGAGCCGCCATCATTACGCGTCACATCCACAAGTGCCACCAGTTAACTACTTTTAATTGTCTTCATTTATTACTAATTTGACGTCTGCTCACAGCCCTATGGTTGTCGCAACATGTCCTCCTAATTGCGCTAGTAACTCCTACTCTTGCGCAACCACTTCCTCTTGGCGTTCTTTCGTTCATGCATCATCCTATCTACTGTTGTTTTTTTTTCATTGTGCAGTGCCTTTAGCATTGCACGGTTCTGGACCTGTCCTATGGGGATTCAATCGAATACCATTCACAATCTTTTGTATCATTACTCCATCTAACTACTGTAGTTGAACTGCACCTCCAGAAGTAACAGACTTAACAAGATATGGGCCCAACCAATGCATCTGTCACTTACCTGGATGCTTCAAGAACTTGTTGTCATACAACAACACCAAATATCCTTGCTGAAACTATTTATTATTTATGTGGTGATAATGTGAATCCTTTTGTTGATCCTTCTCGACGTGCTAGTGGATTCCTGCAATAAAGCGATCCTCTTCGAGTTGTACTAACTGCTCCATGTGATCCTTGAGCGCTGCTTCATCGTCCATACCATTTGCTGTAGAAATACACAAACGCGAAACAATGTACTCCATAGGAATGACTGCCTCTTTCCCATATACCAATTTGAAAGGTGTCTGCCCCGTCAATATCTTGTAAGTGGTGCAATATGCCCACAACACCACTGGAATCTTCAAGTCCTAGTCATCACGGTTAGCATTATATACCTTTCTAAGTGCATGATCCAATATCTTGTCGAAAGATTCTACTGTTTCATTCACCTATGGATGATATGGGGTAATTTTCTTGTGCTGTATTTGCAATTCCTCCGTCAGTGAACTTACTGTGTGGTTGATGAAATGACTGCCCTGGTCACTCATCAATATCCTTGGACATCCAAACCACGTCACAATGTTTTCAAACAGGAACCTTGCTGCGGTCGCAGCGGTGCAATCTACGACTGGTGCGGCCTCCATCCACCGTGTCAAACAGTTTGTCGCTGTGATTATGTACCACGCACTAGTTCTCTTCCCAGGTGGGTTGATTGGACCCACAAAGTCCATGGCCCATTTATCGAATGGATGCAATTTTACTTGTGGTACCAATGACATCTCATCCATTCGTGATGGTTTTCTAGTGCGTTGACAGACATCACATCTTTGCGCATAATATGTCACATAATTATGTAGAGTGGGCCACCAAAGCCCTGCGTGAAGCACCTTTCTCACAGTAGTTTGTACTCTGTAGTTTCCACCAACAACTCCCACATGGGCCTCCTCTAAAACCTTCCCTTGTTCATGCGGTAGGACACATCACCGCAAAATCTCATCTGGTCCTAGTTTATATAGCTAGCCAGTGATCAACTGGAAATTCGAAGCCTTAACCACCAACTGTTTCTTCTGACGTGTTGAAAATTCCTCTAGTGTGACTCTTGTTGTCAAGAGTTGAATTATTTGATCATAATAATCATCTGCCATGTCGACTCTAAACAGCTGCGCATCAGGCAATCCTTCTTCTATATTTGTGGGCTCCTCTACTATCTCAATCCAGGATAAATGATCAAGACCAACATTCAAGCGACCTGACTTCATAATTATCTCAAAATAAAAATCCTGAAAGAGAAGTAGCTAATGCAATATATGCACCCCCAACACAGGCTTATTGACTAGGTACTTCAAACCAGAATGGTATGTAAACATCTTAAAATGACCACCTAAAAGGTAATGCCCAAAATTTTGTAGCACATATACCATCACCATAACTTCTCTCTCTGTGGTTGTATATTTTTTCTCAGTAAATGACAACTTACAACTAACGAAAGTGATCGGGTGATCTAGGTCCCCTTCTTCTGGTTACGCAAGTACCACTCCCAGTGCAACAGATGAGGCATCCACATGGACATGTAACTCCTTGTTCCAATTGGGGAGAAATAGTATTGGCACATAATCTATCTTGGCCTTCACTGTGTCAAAGCTTCCTTGACATTCTTGGCTCCATACAAATGTTGTGTCTTTCTTTAATAGCTTCTCCATAGGGGCGCTAATCGCAACATAATCTCTGATGAATTTGCGATAGTATCCGGTGTGCCCTAGAATCACCCTAAGCATCTTCACATTCATTGGTGGTGGCAAGCCCAAAATGAGCACTATCTTCGTAGGGTTGACCAACAATTCTTGATTGCAAACAATGTGACCTAGCAACATCCCAAAAGGTGCGCACAAATTACACTTCTTTGAGTTCAGCACGATCTGATGCTATCAACATCTTTCCAACATCAGTCGCAAGTTTTCCAGATGATCCCTAATCAGACCATACACTGTCCAATCATTCATATAAACTTGCAGGAACTTCTAAATAAAATCTTTGAATGCAATTCCAACAACTCGGGAAAATATCGCAGGTGCATTCTTCAATCCGAAAGGCATCACTATGGACTAAAAACAACCCCATTTAGTAACAAATGTTGTTTTGTGCTGATCCTCCTTTGCGATCCTAATCTGGTGATAACCAGAGAATCCATCTATGAAAGAGTACATCTCCTAACTGCTTACTCCTTCTAGCACTTCATCAGTGAATGGTGTCGAAAATGGACCGTGCATACATGCATCAGTCAATTTTCTCAGATCGACATAGATCCGAACTTCACCTATTTTCTTATCTTGGACTACCATAGGGTTGATCCATTTCAATTCTTTGACTGCTCAATTATTCCAGCATCTAACATCCTGTCAAGCTCGGCTTTGACCCTCTCTTTGTATCATAGATTCAAGTGATACAACCTATTCCTTACTGGTTTCACATCTGGCTTTAACAGAATCTTCAACTCTCCCAAATCACCCAGGATCCCTTTCATTTTAGAGAATTTGGTTGGAAACAGATCTTGAAATTCATGCAGTAGATTCGTGATCTTTGCCATAGTTTCTTCATCCCAATAGTCCCCAACACTTGCAAATTTTGGGTTCTCCTCTCTCCCAATGTTGACTTTTCTAATCTTTAGTGGCTGGTTCATGGGATCGGTTGGTATATGCAGTGCTGCGACATCCCTACTCTCTTCTGTTTCTAGAATATTGATATTCCATAGCTCATCATTGTCTTAGGTCCACCAGACACATTATAACATTCCATCATCGACTGCATGTGGATCCACTGGATATGTGACTGACACTACCTTCAACACCACATCGTGGATGAGCTGAAGCGCATTATGGACATCAAGATTGGTATCCAGGAAACATAAAGTATGAGCAGAGAAAACTGTCAGCTCTTCCCAAGTGGTTATTTATCTACGCAAATCTGCTGATAAATACCACGATCTTGGCATTTCATCCAAAGTGTGGACAAAGGCATGGACCCATTCATCCTTTGGTCACGATGTCCACAGATTCTAACATTCCATTAGATGATGGTTGGGGTCATTCCACCCATTGTACCTCCCAGTGTGATATACTTTTGTGTCACCAAAGCGAACTATCATTAGTCGTTCACACTGTGCCCATCCAATAATCATCTTCTTATGGGTCTCCCACCAGCGTGCTGGAGTACCCTTCTTTCTTTCTCCAGTGCCAACAATCATTGAGGTTCTGATACCTTCTCTTCAAACTCCATTAAGAATGTAGACAGCTCAGGAAGCCCCTTGTAGATTGGAAATTCAACATTCTCAGTCGCGACATGGCACAATGACTGCGTGATTAGACCTGAATGACACCTCATGCATGCGATTTTGGCAGTTTTCTAATGCATCATCAGAATCAGAAGATGCAGAATTAGTGTTGTGCCAACCAAGTTCTCCATCAACAGTTGGGTGGATGTAATCTTTTGAAATGTTGTAAGCATGATCCCATCCCTTGACAATTTCATCCTTTACTGGCTCAATATACCTTCTCCCTTCGCTTGGATCCATTGGAGCGATGAATCTGATGCCTTGATTCTCAAAGGTCATCATCCTCTTCTAAAAATTGATTACTGCCATATTATCATTTTCCCATCCAATCCCTAGCAACGCGAGATAGGAGCCTCCACCCTCTACAATTTCAATTACATAAAATTCAGCATAGGTCTTCATACCTTCAACATCTATGACCAGGTACGACACACACCTGATTGGTTGTACTTTGGCCTGATTAGGAAATCATAGCTACACTAGAGACCAACCCAATGTCGGTCTCCCCATCTTCTGCCATGTCTATTTTGTCAGAATATTGACATATGATCCTAGATCCAGAATAACTGAATCTACTTCATAGTCCCCAATTTGAATGTTCATGCGCATCTCTTTTATCGTATTTTTCTTATGCAATGAATTCACTGCAGAATCCTTCCTTCCCCTAGGTTGGTGCAATATATTCTCCATCTCAACAAGAGAATCAGGATCTCTTGCCAATGACAAGCAACTCTCAAATAAGTTTCGCAAGGTACCATGCTGCCACAATGGTCCCACCTCCACCGAAGAATCAAAAGTAGTGGGCATTTCATAAATAGGCAACTTACTAGGATTCCTTCTGATCAGATCGCATGCTTCAAAGAATGTATCCTTCTTATAATCGATATCAAACTATACCTTCTTCTTCCCAGCCAATCGAATTTGCGGATGAGGGCTATCTTCTCCAATTGTCATACCACCGTCAGTGACGGCAACGACATCGACATCCTTCACTCTAGGTTCCGTTGATATCGTTGCGACTGTCAGTTCTTGATTCTGGTTCAGAGGTGGATTCATAGGTTGATTTACATTTTGGGTCACATTTTGGTTATGAATTGGAATTTGGTTATGATCCTGATTTTGCACTTGATTTTGGTTTGGCAACTGGTTCCGCAATTGATTCTGGTTCTATAGCTGATTTTGATTCTGTAACTGGTTCTGATTCTGCTACTGAGGAACATTTCTCGCCTACCATCTTGCGATTAGTTGTGCATAGTTCTCAACAGTGTGATCAAGTGTGGTACAATATGTACACGAACACTGCAATTATGGGAAATCTCTCTGGTAATGTCCTAGTACACCACAATTGTAACACTGGACAGGTCTGCAACCTCATCCTCCTCCTAGACCAAAGCCTCCTCCTCTTCCTTGGAATGCTCCTTGTTGTTGGTACTGTGACTGAGCCAATTGTTGCGCCGAGGGATTCGGCTGCTGCTGAACATAGTGCGTTTCCTGAACATACTGTGGTTGCTGCAGAGCCATCGACATCTGATTATATTGTGGCTGTGGTGCGAACTGTGGTTGTGGATGCGGTGGTGGTGTATACTACAGTTGAGGTAGAGGTTGTACCACCTGAGGCTATGGTGGTGATTGCTGTACCGCTTGATGATATTCACCCTTCACATAATATGCGTCATACATCCTTTCCTGGAGTAGGTCATATGTGCGGCAACCTTTATCTTCATGCCCCACAGATTGACAAAATGAGCAGTATAGGTTTTTCGACTTCATCACCATCTTCTACATGTATCCAAATTATTCATGTCGATGCCCATAGTCTTGGCATATGAAACACCATGGTACATTGCCATGACTCAATGTGTTTGGTGCTCCTGATAATAGATAATTTCGGAAATCAGGGCAAGTATCTTTGGTATGTCCGTCTGCGTGACATTGAGTACACCAAAGGTCTTCATGATGCTCTTTACCCTCCTTGATATCTTGCAAATGAAGCGTCAAGTTTTCCAGCTGTGCTTGAATCTATTTCATCCTAGCTGCACTTTCTCCAATGGGCGAAGCCTCCAACTTCACTGTGATCTCCAGAGCCTCACTGTGTGTCACGATCTTTTGTTGCATCAGCAGTTGTCTGATATGAGATACCCGTGCTATGATGAACCATTCTTTATGATGAAAATCGCTCATCTTGAAACTGGCTCTTTCCATTAACGTCTTGAATCTTTGGTCAAAATCCCATACATTTTCATTAGGAAATTGCTTAATCTCCTTCAACCGTTGTAATGTACCGTGCTTTAGACTTTGGTTTTCTGAATTCCTCAATGAGTCCTTTCCTGATTTTTGCCAATGTTTTTGGAGGGGTCCCCATAGAAACCTGTGTAAATTTCATGTACCAATCCAGCGCATGACCCCGAAGAGTGGTTTCCAATTGGCCCTTCTTGACATCATCATCTACAATTTGCCTGACATTCCATACTGCCTCACATAGAAACTAGTACTGCTCGGGATTGCCTGTCCTGTTCCCATGGAACAAAGGTAACTTCGTGTCGTCACCCTCCATCCTGGGCCTTCTTCCTACAGACGCTAATCTACTACTATAATTCTGCTGAAATGTCAAGCAATTCGATGTGGAACTTGTGTTTCTTCCTGAATTTGGAGTAGTGAGCAGAGTTGTGGGCACATTACTGCCGGGGGTTGATCTTACTACTATCCTGGGCATAGTTTGGTCGTCCTCTTCGTCACTGTAGGGTTGCTTCGTCCCTTGTGGTCTTCATTCATGGTCTTGCATTTCGATCGAAGTAGGACCTTCCCCTATCCTCTACCTCTTCTCTTATAGAAACCTTGCTCCTCCCCTCATAAGACCACTTTCTTCCTCGCCTTCCCTCACAGTATCATTGAAAATTTCTCCCATCTATCCCTTATCTTT
The DNA here is from genome assembly GCA_001517045.1 of Pseudotsuga menziesii. Taxonomy (NCBI): domain Eukaryota; kingdom Viridiplantae; phylum Streptophyta; class Pinopsida; order Pinales; family Pinaceae; genus Pseudotsuga; species Pseudotsuga menziesii. Next base: position 1,107,253 of record LPNX010620071.1, on the reverse strand, counting down.
CCATTGTCTCCCCCCTTCTGTCGCGGTATCCACAACCTCTGCACATCGGATTTAAACTACTCGAGGTACATCTTCAGTATGCCCTTTTCACAGACAAGCATCTTAATTGACAATTATAGAGATGAAAAGAACCTACCTTTGGGTCTGTTGAAAAATTCCTTTTCTGCTTCGCTTTAACTTTGGTAGTGTCAACCACAGACTTGATGATATATCCTTTCAGGATAGTATCCAACCAGACTTCAACAGCCCGTGATGCCTTATTGTCAGTCTCTTACAACTCTTGGATCAGCTTAGGGGTCCAGGACATTGGCTCTCCTCCTTGGAAATTTGTCTTGCGATAGGTGAATAACGCCAACCACTCGTACATAATTATGGGGAATTCAGAGAAAAAATACTCATGTGGACTGTCGTGTATGTACCTCACCAACCACTTGTCTGTCATCATTCCAGGGTTCTGATTTTTTGTCTTAGCAAATTGTCATAGCTTCTGATTGAACCAATCTTGAATTTATGGTCTTGTCGGATGCCACATATCCTTCTCTTAGTCACAACAAGGTCCCGACAATGGAACCATTTGTTGGCGCAAAACTAGGGAACAAAACCAGTCAACAAGGGTTCCCAATCTGTCGATGCTCAGGTCACCGCGATCTCCCTGAGCACCAGACCTGACAGGTTTTAACCTACCTAGAAACACCCACGAAGCAAATGAAGTATCACCCGAGATGTTTGAGGGAGAGTTGTCGAAACCAAGTTTCCGCAGAATAGAAGAGGACTATGTGCATCGGTAGCTTATCAATTTATTCAACAGATCTAACCGATTACTTAATCATTAACATGACCATTCATCACTGCTCTTAGCAAATCACATCATTCATTCACAACTAACATAAACATACTGTGGCACAAACAGATCTAGAAAGATAACCCCATTTAGAAGCAAGAAACATCGCATCATCGATCCATGTCACAATTTTACTTAACATTCATCATTGGTTGCAGAAACAGTAAGACAAAAAAAGATAAAAGGAAACAATAGTTCAGATCAACTTCCATCTTGTCATATTACTTTCGCGCAATAATCGATAGATTCAAAACAATTCACAATTCAACAAGTTCTCTTCAATTTCCTCTTCCATTCTCTCTCTATCTATATCCAACACTTGTAGTTGTACTTCTATTTATACGCTTGTGCCTTTACATTCAAGGTCCTATTCTAACTAACTCTTAACCAATTCCTAACCGAATCTACAAAATCATGACAAATATCCACAAAATATGGTCCAAAGTACAAAAAGGTGACATAAAATATACAAAATATTCTATTCTACGCTTGCGTGCCATTCTCCACTTATGCGGTGTCTTTTGAGCTTACGAAACATCCGTTATGCTGCGCAACTAATGTGTCCAATACCCTGCCAACAAGCGCGAAGTGACAGAAAGCCAAGAAATTATTGAGAAGACCAAGGAGTGGGTCCAAGAGATCGCCCAACAGTACGAGGACTTCAAGCAAATATTAACGGTTAGACCATTTCTAGCTGATGTGGCTCGAGGGCGAGCCACAAGATTGTGTTGGGGGCTTGTTGGCAGGCGGTTTTAAGAATAGTTAGCTGCACAACATCACGGATGCTGCGCAAGGTTGAAGATGTCATGCAAAGTTGAAAGTTGACGCACAAGGTGGACTAACTGTGGAATTTGAACCCAAGTGATAGAACAATTAAACTCACAAAATTGCTAATCAAACATGCAAAATTCACACCAAAGGAGACTAAAATTGGAGCATAACACTAATCTGTATTGAGTAAGTGTGCAATAGACAACCCTATGAAGTAATAGGCTGCTCAAATATATAATTACATGAGTGGTTTGAAAGGATAAGGATGTTATTCGAATTGGTAAAAAAACAGGCTTAACAAAAATAGTCAAATCCCCCGTAGGTGCATAAAGTTGTTTCCAAATCTATGAAGATGCTCATGAATTTGATAAAGCAAGTGGGTAAGCTAGAGAGTGATGGAGAAATAATTCATTCATGCTTTTTTTTGGAGAAAATGAGGGAGGATGATGTGGGCAAAAAACAAGGAAGTTACACCTAGACTAGCTTTTCCTTTTGCCTTAAAACTGCTGTAAAGCAAGGCAGCTTTCAGAAAAAGCAGAACTGTGCATTAGTAACCAGGAATAAAAGTAGACTTGATAAAATTGGTTTCTAGGATGTTTTCCAAGTGCTCCATGACCCAGTTTTAGCATGTGTTGGCTTCTAGAACATGTGGAAGACAACTAGCATAGAATGGAATCTAGGAATCTAGGTAATAATACAAAAATGATTAATTAATGTCAAATGTGGGTAACTATGGGTTGATTATTCTAAAACCCCCCCTTAATCCTGAATTTATGAGTAAATATCATAAAACTATAGGGCCTAGCAACAAGGCTTAGTCACCCGTTACATACTACTTGTCCATACAACCAAGGAAAGAGGCAAAAACCTAGTGGAAAAAATCCTCCCTTAAACATGGACATGAAACAAAATTTGGAAATATTGTCATCAATAATGCTTCACTTCATGATTAGGGATCCCCAACAGTGATTTGAGATTGCTGAAGGTCTTCTCACAAAAACTTTGGTGAAGATGTCTGCTACTTGTTCTGAAGATGCACAGAAGAGTAGAACAATGGTACCATCATGCACAAGCTCTCTAATGTAGTGCAAATGGATCTCAATGTGCTTGGTTCGCTGTCTATGAACTGGATCATTGCAGATTCAAATGGTGCTATGATTATCATAGTAGATAATAGTTGAAAACTCTGATTAGAAGCCACATTCTCCAAGTATCCCCTGCAACCATAAACATTGAGTTGCTGCATTTACAACTCCTCTATACTCTGCTTCTGTAGATGAGAGTGCTATGGCACTCTGTTTCTTGCTTAACAAGCTGATTGGTCCTTTTGCAAGCATGAACACATATCCTGATGTAGACTTTCGATCTGTGTTGTCACCTGCCCAGTCACTATCAGTAAATCCAATCCCATGAGTTCTTGTTCCTTGAACAAAGTTTAGGATCCTCTTGGCTGCTCTCCAGTGGATCTCATGAGTCTGATCCATGTATCTCGAAGCCACACTAACTGCATAATATAAATCAGTTCAAGTGTGTGTAATGTAAAGCAAACACCCAATCAACTGCCTATACAGTGTATTATTTACCATAGGAGCAGAACCTGCTTCTTCAATCTTAACTCCTAAAAGGAATGGAGTCTTGCTTGGCTTGCAATATTTCATGTTGAACTTGATGAGAAAATCTGACGCATACTTGGATTGATGAACTTTGATTCCATGTTGGGATTGAGCAATGTAGAGACCCACGAATTGGCTCAACAATCCCAAATTTGTCATGGAAAATGCATGGTTCATTGCATCCTTCAAGGAGGCAATCTCTTTCTTTGAACTTCCTGTAATTAGTAGGTCATCCACATATAAAACAATAATCATCAAAGAACCCTGAATCAACTTCAAATAAACATTTGGATCAGACTTTCATCGAACAAAACTCAATGACAGCAGAAATCCATCAATTTTGGCATACCAAGCCCTGGGCGCTTACTTGAGGCCATACAATAATTTCTTTAATGTAATAACCCAACATTTCGAAAAAATTAAAATTTTTTAAAGTGACATAAAATGTCTAAGTCGTAGCTAAGTAACTGCCAACGGTTAGTGGAAAATGAAACAGTTTATAAAAGGTTATGGGTTTGTTTCATTAAAAGGAACTGTAAACTAAGGACGTAATCTTAAACATCTGTGTTAATTCTATTAATGACTTAACAACTTTAATTTCATCAGAGTTAGAAAATGGACTTGCATTTAGTTGCTGCTAGATATACTGATGATTTAATTTTGTCAAGTAGGTAAGAAATCTTGTTTGAGATTGGGGATTACTTAGCATTCTGCTAACTCATATGGACTGTTGGTTCTTATAGGTTTAGCAGGTAAGCGTAATATCCTGTAGGTGTTTATTTTAAATTACGTCGAGAAAAGCTCTTTCCTAGCATGTTAAGATGCTAGTATAAGAAAAGGTTAAATAAGCTGCTTGTCTTTGAGGAGGTAATGTAAACCTCTTTGTGTAGCACTGACTTGAGTTTCGACCCACCCTTGTTGAGTTTTTTGGAAGGGCACGTGGATAGGATCTCCTCCATTCTTTGGTTGACTTATAATGCTGCAAACCCTACTCCTTTGCATTTTCAGACCGATGGTTCTCCTCCTTGCTCACTGCCATGAGAGGCCTGTAACCTCCTTTATTGTTGGGAATTTCACCTGCAAATGCTGTATCGTGACTGTTGGGTATCGTAGTCTATGGTTTGGGTTATCCTGTGTGTTGAAGAATATATTGCGAGTGTGGTTGTTGGTTTCTCCAAATAGCCTGAAGCCTGTACTTGTCTTACTCCTGCAATTGCTTACCCATGGTTTCTGCATTGTGAACTTGAGTCGGTTTTCTTGCTCTCTCTGTCGCAAAGGTGACTTTAATGGTTCTTTCCTTTCGGTTTGAAGCCGTCGTGACCTGGTGTGGCCATCTCTTCTCAGTTTCGACTCTGGTTAACAGGTAAGACTTTCCTATCTTGGTTTTTTCTTTTTCATTTGATTATCCTTACTAGGGTTTTTATTATTTATGCAAACAGAGTTTAAATAATGTTTTGGTTTGGTCTTGCAGGTTCCTGCTATGGGATCCAAAACTGTGGGTGGAAAACGAGCTCATGCTTCAGTCTTTTCATGGGCTTCCGACTGGTAAGCCCCGGTCCAATCGAGGGTTCTTCCTGCATTCGGTTATGGTTGTTGGAAGTAGTTCCTGTGGGTGAATGCACAGCCTCGGTTCTCTGTTGGTTATGATTTAAAGTTTGTTTATTGTATGTACTTGTTTTTATTTAAAAACCCTTATGGTACTTCGTGCTGGATAACACAGGCTCTTGAAGCCGTGATGTAAAATGGTTTTTATAAGATGTTCTTAGCCTTATGGCATAAGCAATGTAAATGCTTTTGTTTTTATTTTAAAAAGAGCCTAGCTCTGAGCTCAGAGAGGCTTGTCGACCTCTATCTAATGTTACTTCAGTTTTTATGGTGAATTTAGTAATGGAAGACTGTGAAACAATCAGGGTTGTAATGTGAGCTGATTTGAATTCTCGTGTCAGTAATATATTTTGTTACTGTTTAATATAAAGGATTTTGTGCATACTTGGTTTTATTAGCATGCTTGAGATTCGACCCTTTGACTCTAAAGGCTACAAGCCTATCCTTAAATAAGGATTTTGTATTTGCGAATGGTTAATTAATATTGGTTTATTTTTGTCAATAATTTGAATTTGTAATGTTTTCATTAATACCCTGTATTATAATGATTTTCAATGCATTGTTTATGGGAAGATTACTGTGTTTTTTTTAAAGATGATATTTAATTCTGGTTTTTGGCTTTTTAAGGGTTAATCATTGTATAAACCCTACAGTTTAATAATATCCTTATTTATACTTAAAGAACTCTTAGCTTTGTTTGATAATAGGAAATAGATGATAGTATTACTTACAGTTATTAGTTCGATGCTAGATCTGTTTATTTAATAATTCTTTAATAATTTTTACAGTTTGTTTTAATTCTTAGTTAAGAAATAATTAGGGTTTTAATGCAGCATACTTGAAAAATAGGATAAAGTTATCTTTCAGTAAATTTTGTAGTTTTTAAAAGATTATATTAGAATCCTTTGGTCTTAGACAAAGACACATAGTGTCTGGAATTTCAATGTTATAAAATATTTTACAAATTCTTTTTACCGGGTTTTTAGATGTTAGCCTCCTTACTTTACTTATGTTTAAATGTTAAATCATAAACTCTATGTTTTATCAGAATACTAATACTAGAATTACTTCTATAATAATATTATTACTATTCTCTTACATACCTATTTTTTTTTGTTTAGCTGAAGTAAATAAATACAGACAATATTTAATACTGCTTTATAGTAGAATTCATAAACAAATGAAGTAAAATCTAGTTACAATTCTCATTCAAGTAAAATAATCATCTGATTCACCTAAACACCCCATTGTACTAGAGTACTACCTGAGTCAGGTGTGGAAAAATATAGATTGGGAATTCTAATTCTATCTGTTTCACATTTTACATATTCGTTTCTATTTCTAACATAATCTGTAATTTTACCAAGTCTAACATTACACAGTTACTCATTCCTTCATAAATCCTAAAATACTGACATGCCTGTAGTTAGAAACTAATAAATATTTTATTGAAGACAGTAAACAAATAACATAAAGACAAATAGAACTTGTTAATGACAAGTCGACAACAACTTAAGGAGGCTGTTCCTCCCAACCAAACTCCTGGAGAGCGCTCAGACAACGCTTCCTCAGGACCCCCGAGCTTGTTCCTAGTATTCTTGGCAGAGAATTGGGTGGAGAATACAACTTTAAGACCTCTGTCACCTGACTGGTCCAATTACCTCAGTAATTAAAATCTACTCTCAGTAGTATGAACTTCAGCCTAGAAGCTGTAACAAGTTCAGTCTCAGCAGTTAACCCCTCAAACACACTTCAGTAATCCCCTCCATTGAATTTATCTTGAGTAAATTCATTCACCCTGAATGATCACCTCTAGAATGAGCAGCCTCAGCTGTCTTCAATGGAAATTTTTATAGAGATGCCTAGGTCTTCTAGGTCAGTTTTCACATAATGAGCCACTTGATCTGATTCCACTTTCTTGGGGAATCATGACCATAAATATAGGGAAGTTGCCACCTGCAACAATTGGAAGTGGTTTGAGGATGCTACCACGTGTTAGTTTACTCTCCACCCAGTCTCCTCCACCAATTAACCAGTAAACACTCTTTTAACAGCTTCCCTAAGCTATTGTCTCATCATTTATTTATTTATAAATAAAATATTCTGAATTACATTAAATATTCTTGACCCCACTGGGTCATCAATTACAAACTTAGCATAAAATTTAACACAATGTTCCTCAAATAGCATTAATTGTTTTTGCAAATTGGGGCATGTGACATACACACCCCCTTAAATTATAACATCGTCCTCTATGTTATTTGTTCCTCGTCGTCAAAGTTCCCCTGAAATAGAATTAGATATGCATCCCGCATATGACTTTCTAATTCCCAGGTGGCTTCCTCTGGACCAAGGTGCTTCCATTGCTCCTTCACTTGACCAATGGTGCGGTTCGGAATTGAGATCTCCCTTTGCTCGAGGATACAATCCGGTTCCACTAGAAAATCTCCTTCGGGTTCCACCTGCACATCGTTCTAATTAATAACATGAGTAGCATCATGTACATATTTTTTTAATACAGAAATGTGAAAAACATTGTGAACTCTTAAATTTGGTGGTAAAGCTAACTGATAGGCTACCTGTCTGATCCCGGACAGTATTTCAAAAGGACCACAATATCGAGGTGCTAGTTTGGCACAGCTACCCAACCTCAGAGAACTCTTTTTAGGTCTCACTGTAATGAAAACATGTTCACCTAACTGGAACTCCTTTGGAGTTCATTTAAGGTTTGCTTGACTTTTCTGTCGATCTTGCACAATTTTCAGATTACCTTGTACCTGTTTTACAATTACTTCCATTTCTTTCAATAATTCAGGTCATAATACTAACCTGTCCACTGGATTACTCCAAGAGATGGGAGTATTACATTTCCTTCCATACAGAATTTCGAAAGGACTATACTTAGCTGAAGCTTGATTATGAGTATTGTAAGAAAATTCTACCAGGTGTAAATAATCTTCCCATTTACTTGGCTACTCCTTTACATACATTCTAAGTAGATCTTACAGTACGTGATTTACTCTTTCAGTTTGTCCATCAGTTTGAGGATGGAAAGAGGTACTAAAATTTAACGTGGTATTTAATCCTTTAAACAAGGATCTCCAAAAATTACCTGTAAATTTAGGGTCTCGGTCTGAAAATATGACCTTCGGTATTCCATGCAATCGAAAAATTTGTTTTAAGAAAATGTCGGCAATATTTGCAGCTTTATAAGTAGTTTTTACAGGTACAAAATGGGCTGCTTTACTTAATTTGTCAACCACTACCATTATGGAGTCATTTAAGTTCTGATTTTTAGGCTGTCCAGTAACAAAATCAAGGATAATTACCTCCCATTTCTAGCTAGGGATAGGCAAAGGCTGAAGTAGCCCAGCTGGATGTTGATGTTCAGTTTTTACTTGCTGACATTCAAAGCATCTACCAATATATTCTGCCAGTTCAGTCTTCATGTTTGGCCAAAAATAATCTTTTCTTAGCATGGTTATAGTTTTCTGATAACCTGGATGCTCAGAATAAGGAGTTTTATGAATTTCGTCTAAAATTAATAACTTAACCTTAGGTACATTAGGTACATATAATCTGTCTTTATACAGTAATAATCCTTTTTCATTCAAGCTGTACCCTATACTTAGAATTTCTATTAGATTTTCTTTTGCTTTTGCTTGTAACTTTAGGCAATTTTCATCTTGTTCTATTCCCGCTTTAAGTTGTTCTTCCAAATATGTTGTATAAGTGCTGATAAGTGCTGTAAAATTCAGCTTTGCATTTCTACTTAATGGATTGGAAACTTTATTCTCCTTTCCTTTGATGTGTTGAATTTCAAAATCGTATTCACTTAGAAAAGCTAGCCACCTAGCTTGCCTAGCATTCAGGTTAGGTTGATCTAACAGATATTTCAATCCCTTATTATCCGTCATTAAGATAAACTTTCTTCCAATTAAATGATGACGCCATATCTTTAAAGCATGTATGAAAACAACTAATTCTAAGTCATAGGTCACATAATTTTTTTCATGAATCTTTAATTTCCTAGACTCATAAATAATGACATGTCCTTCCTGATTCAATACTCCACCTAAACCGTCATTGCAGGCGTCAGTACATACTATAAAATATTTATTAGGGTCATCAATTCTTAAAATTGGTGCTCTGGTTAATAAGGTTTTTAACTTTTTAAAACTGTCTTCACACTTCTGATTCCAATCAAATTTCTTCCCTTTTTCTGCAAAGAGGTTATCGGATTTGCAATTCTCGAAAACCCTTCAATGAACCTCCGGTAATAACTGGTAATCCCCATGAATGATCAGACATCAGTTATGTCTTTTGGGACTGGCCAATCTTCGATTGTATTTATCTTTTCAGGATCCACCAAAATTCCTTCTTTAGTCACCACATGACCTAAGTACTGGATTGTATCTTTAAATAAGTCGTATTTACCAAATTTCGCAAAAAGTTGTTGCTCTCGTAACTCTTGCAAGACAATTTTCAAGTGTTCTTTATGTTCTTCTTCATATTTCAAATAAATTATTATGTCGTCGATAAATATGACCACAAATTTATCCAGATATTTGTGCATTACATTATTCATTAGACACATAAAAACAACTGGAGCGTTAGTAAGCCTGAAAGGCATAACGACAAACTCGTAATGTCCATATCGTTTTCTAAAAGCTGTTTTAAAGATGTCTTCATCTTTAATTATGACTTGGTGATATCTAGAACATAAGTCAATATTTGAAAACACCGTGGCTCCACGTAGTTGATCAAACAGATCATCTATGCGAGGTAATGGGTATCTATTCTTGATAGTCATCTTATTTAATTGGCGATAATCTATACATAGTCGTAGAGTTCTGTCTTTTTTCTTAACAAAGATGATAGGTGCCCCCCAGGGAGACACACTGGGTCTAATGTAATTCTTATCAATAATTTCTTTTAACTATGACTTAAGTTCATTTAGTTTGAGTATATTCATCGAAAAAGGGGCTTTTGAGCTGGGCACTGCACCAGGTACCATCACAATGGTAAAATATAATTCCTATTTCGGAGGCAGTCCCGAAATTTCTTCCGGAAATACATCTGAATATTCCTTTAGAATTGGTATATCCTCCAATTCTAATTTATCTATGTTGTTCAGGTTTTCTTCATTGGTTATTGTTACTGCATAAGCCTTACAACCTTTCCTAACAGCTCTCTTAAGCTGCAGAGTAGAGATCTTCCTTACGACTGTTTCTCTAGGGATTCCCTTTACGCTTATTAATTTTCCATCGTTATTTATGCAAGTAAAGGTTTTATCAAAGAAATTCAAGACCACCCTATGCCGCTCTAACCAATCCATACCAATTAATATATCATATGAACCTAAAGATAGTACATTGATCTTAACAAAAGTTTCAAACTGATCCATAGTTACTGCACACTTCTTTACACAACTAATTACCTTTCTCTTTGCACCAGTAGCTAACTGAACTAACCAAGAACTTGCAAACTTTTCAACTGGAAGTTTACACTTTTCTACCAAGTTAGGAGAAATATAACTTAAACTAGTTCATGGATCAATTAAAATAGATATGGGTATTTCATTTATCTTACCTTCCACTTCCACTGTGGAAGTTTGATAGTATGCTTGCCGATTCTCTAATGCTGCATTGATCTTGGGCATTGTCCTCGCTAGATCACCAACAATCATCTCCTCCTGTATTGTGTGGATGTTGCTGATAGTCTTATTCCAATTGGGACAAACTAATACATAATGCGGACCATTGAATTCCCAACACTTTATGGGTTCTTTTCGTTCAAAGTTCTTTGTGTAGTTACTGTGGTTGTTAGAAGATTCTTTATTCTTTTGATTATTCTGATTGGTCTGTGAATTACTTTTATTCCCATGGAAATTCTTATTAGGAAAATTTCTGGTGTTATTATTTTTAGAATTTTGATTACGTACAAACTCTTTCTTCTTTTGATCAAAGTTATTATTCCTTTTGGCCTTCCAGTTGGCCATACTCTCCTTTTTACGATTCTTTTCATAACAAAAATTCACTTTTCTCATGGCTTCTTTTAGAGTTTTCGGATTGTCATACTCAATCCCGTCCTTTATATGATAAGGTAAACAACTGAGAAGCCTTCTGTATCTCACTCATTCAAGACCAGACATATCCTATGCTGTGAGTGCTGTTACCAGATATATGCAGGAGCCACATGAGCTGCACTGGAAGGAAGCAAAGAGGATATTGCACTATGTGCAGGGTACTATTGATTATGGGATCCACTATGGGTGAGTGCCCAAAGTTGAGGGTCTCTTTTGGTGCGTTAGATGCAATACAAAACTGAAAAAATAGACATCCATCAACTTGCATGGATATTTTGAGACACTTACACAATGAATCTTGCAATGAGTAAAAAACAAGAAATGTAGAAAATTGAATGAACTTTCCGAATATATAATTTTTTTCTATTGAAAATGATTTTAACTATCTAAAGTTAGATATTTTTTAATGGGCACTTTTTATTTTTGGGACAAATTATAAGGTATATGTTTTTGTGGGTGTAGCGTCTGAGTATCTAAATGATGGAATAAACTTACGAAAACCAGTATACATATAGAGAACATATAGTACTAGTGGACGACTATTTTTCCAATAATAAAAATAATATTTTTAATTTTTTAAAAAATTATCTAAGAGATCAAACCTTGAAAACGGTATGTCAATTGTGGTTGCAGCGTTTGAATGTATTCATGCAATTATCTGGAAATGGATTTTTTATAGCATGTAGAGGTTGGTGTTCTTTAGAGCACCATACATTTTTTTTAAATCGTCGAGAAACGAAAGAGATATGGATGAAACACTAATAGTGTGTTATTTGAGTTGAGGAGTGATGACATAAGATAAATAAGAAAAAAATAGAAAAAACTATGTATTCTTGTTAAAATTTACATATTTAGAATTTGCAAAAAAAACCATATCTGTTTCTAAAATCTCATAAAAAATGGAGGTGTGCAGCATAATCAGACGAACCGCTAAACACAAGCATATTGAAAATTTGGATATAATCCTGAATTAGCCATGGTTTATCATACTCCAAGGCATAGGCATGTTGAATCTAAAGCAATGTACAAAGCAGACACATAGGAATAAGAATTCCATGAAAGCATGGGTGGAGGCTCGACCTTATCATTTGGAGGGAATACATTTTGAATTTAAACAAAACTTGAGTGCGATTTAAAAAAGAAAAACAGAAGCGCATTTTAGATAAGAAAAACGAGAGCGTGTTTTAGCTAATAAAAATGAGGGCGCGTTTTAGTTAATAAATATGGGAGCGCATTTTTAAATACTACAATGAGTGCTTGTTTTGTCAATTATACCAATAATTTTATTATTTTATGTCCCCCATGACTCCCCTCTTCCCCCTAACTCATACTAACGCCCACTCCTCTCTCTTCCTAACACCCTACTACCCTAAACCTCCCTTTCCCCCCCTCTCTCTCTCTTCCTCTCACACACACACACGTATCCTTCTAGCACCTCTCTCTCACTCCTAACACCTAAAAAATCTCTCTCCACTCTTTCTTGCTCACCAAATCATCTAACTACACTTATCCCCCACCCTCTATCTCTTCCCCAACACTCTCTCTCTC
>LPNX010620071.1:1087287-1089787 GCA_001517045.1 Pseudotsuga menziesii | reverse complement strand
GCATTCTGTTGCTTCAGGCGGGTATTCTGCTGGTAAGTCTCGAGCTCTCTACTCTTGAGCTCTGCGGCTAACTGCTGCTGGATCATATACAACTGGTCAATATGAAACTCTGCAAGGTTAACTTCAATGGGTTGCTGAAGCTGAACTGGTGGGTCCTTCATTGCGGCAGGGAATCAGATACTCCCTGGTGGAATTAACACAGTATTAAGGCGATCTTTTGTTAGGCTTTCCTGGCGGGACATCGGCGGTGCCGAGGTCTCTCCGGTAGTCGCCTTTTCTGGTGGAATGTGCAGCTTGGTATTCTTCTCTGTAATTAACTTTAAATCTAGAAGCTGCTTTTCTACTGCGCTGTGACTCTTTTCCTGCGACTCCTTCATCGCGTCAAGGGAGTCCTTCAATGTGTCGCATGTCCTTGTTGCGATGAGTTCATAGTCATCATCTGTCAATGCGGTCTTCAGAGTTGGCTTTGATGTTTTCTGTTTCTTTCTCTTCTGTGTCTCTGTGGTCCCTTGGCTTCCATTCTTTGTCGTAGGCGTGTTTGCTAATTCTTCTGTTAGATCTTTTCTCTTTTCGCGTGGCGGTGGCACTTCTGTTGTACCTTGTGCCTGGGTGTCCAATTTTTCTTTGCCCTTTTCTGGTGGGTCTGTCTGGGCGGTCTCCATTGGCAGTGGCGTGGTATCTTCGTATTCTTGTCTCCATTGGTCATTAAAGCCTTTGATGACATTCTCAACGTCCTGCATTGTCATTCTGAACCAGCCGAGAGCCCAATTGTCCCTTTTAGTCCTCTTGGGCCTCAGGTAGATTCTATGGCTGTCTGCCAGAAAATTAAGCCGGTTATCGTATGCGTCCACAGTCTCTGTACTGATCCTTGGTGAGTGTTGGATAAGGTTCTTCAACATCAAATAGTATTCATAGAATACTATTGTATTAATCTGTTTCCTTGCTTGACTGCTGGTGTCCCATAAACTGGCATAGCGCACACCCCTAGGCGCTCCTCCTGCGATCTGTGGAAACAGGCTGTTGGGCGGTTCCTTCCATGCGATGAATGCACACAGTATAAGTAGCCATGAGAAGTGGAAAGGGTGGTTGGCTTGATCTTGGGCCGCCAAACAATCTTCCTGAAGCATATTTAATAAAAATAACGAACAATTGAACTGCTCTCCTTCTGTAACTTGTATGGCCAGATTGATCACCGATCCTGTGCTTCCTTCGATCGGACCTTGGTTAGCAGTCGACCTGCAAGCAGACTGGCTATAAATCTGAGTGTCTCATTCTGTAAACTCGTGATATCATAAGCCCTGCCTCCTCGTTGTAGCTGATACTTCTTAACTAAGGCTGCTGGCAGTTTGGAATCCTTGGTCTTCCCCGTGATCTGTATCTCGGGATCTTTACCAGTCTTAGACAGGCCGGTAACACGGTGTATCAAGTCGACATTGAGGTCGATTTTGTGGCCTAGCTAGAGATATCCTCCATGTACACACGACAGGAGGATACGCACCACAGCATTGACCTTTGCGCTACGTCCAAAATGGGGTAGTTTCAACACATTGAGCAGACCTGAAGGCTCAAGAATCTGGACATTTGGCATGGGGACGAGTTCTTCTCTACCTATCCTTGGATTCTTCTCAAGCACAAGATATGCATCTGGCTTGAAGTGAGGGTACGTCTTACCGTCCCCCAGGTTGTAATCAATAAATTTGACAACACCAGCATATCCTACTAAATCACCATTCTCTTTTACTCGAGAATCTATTGGCGGTATGGGCACAGTAAGCTTACCGCTCTTTGAAAGTTTGATGTCTAGAGTGCCTTCAACTCATGGTACGAGGTATTCCGCTGCACTATGGACTTCGTCTTCCTGCTCGGAACCCGATTCCTCTATAAGCTGGGAATGGCTTCTCGTCTTTGGTGGTTCTCTGGTTCGGGACGAGCTCGGTGGGTTACTTTTAGATGGCGTCGCCATAGCTCCTGCAAGGCCGTGACGCTGAAACCTTCTCAAAATTTTTGCTATAGGTTCGTGCTCGGACATAACCCACTTAGTACCAGATGGCGGGTGTACTCTGGCTGCAACTTCTTAAAATCACAGCACTTTGTAACACTTAGCTCGACACAGGGAATGCTTAACACTTATTCTCCAGCTCTTGATTTTTCTGCAAGCATAACCATCCCAATTGAATACTTTCTGCTTTTATGTCAAATACGATAATCCCGGAAACAACGGTCGTCTAGACTGGGCGCGTCGGTCATATTAATTGCCCGGATAGGACGAGACCTGTCATCCGATCCTCAATTAATGCTAAAATCTTGATAGAATTTCCCTCGAGACTTGTGTGTACAGGCGCCAGTCTCATCAGAGATTTACCAAATATGGAAAAATTTATTATATTGTTGCCAAATCTACAGTAGGAGATACCGGTCATTTCTTCATTAACTGCCTGTCAGACAGTGACTTGACTAGCCCGCTGTCAATTGTAAACTAAGTACATGGCACGGGGAAACA
>LPNX010620071.1:1065887-1077452 GCA_001517045.1 Pseudotsuga menziesii | reverse complement strand
CTACAGTCTTAGGGGATAATTCATTACCACGTAATGCGTCACTTAAGCACTCATTAAAAAAAGTAATCACAGGACTAACACTAAAATATTTATCATTGTTACCTTTTGATCCCGTGATTGGTGTTCGTTTCTGATTGGAACCACTGGATACGCTGGAGATGAGGTGTTCATCATTTGTCCTCTCTACATCCTTATTGAGGTGTCTTCCTCCAGTGGTCGCTATTCCGTCCACTTGCTCTTCATCTTTCTGAAATTCTCTTGTTGACTTATCCTTTTTTGCTTCCTTCTCTATTTCATGCGTGATACCTTCTACCATTCCACCTTCTTCCTTTCGGTGCCCACTTGATTCTCCATCCATTCATACTCCTTCACCTAAGTTGGTTCTATTCTCTGCTCATTCTCCTACTAACTACAGCTTTTCAACATATTCCTTTTTTGCTTCCTTCTCTATTTCATGCACGCCACCTTCTACCAGTATGCCTTCTTCTTAATGATGTTCACTTGATTCTCCATCAATTCATACTCCTTCACCTAAGCTGGTTATGTTCTCCGCTCGTTCCCCCCCTGACCACATCTTTCCAATATCTTCAAACCTCCTTATGCCCTTATTTATTCTTGTCTCAACTCCTTTTATCTCTGTGCCACCCTCTACGATGTCCTCCTGACCTGAATTCTCATTCTTCTTTGCCCATGTCTTCTTTACCCAGACCTTTTTATATCGAGCTTCCTTCATGCTTTTCATGCGGTCCTTATGCAGGTGCCCAACCTCACGACATCCATAACAATGGAAAGGGTTTTTCTAATAGTCCAATCTCTACCTCCATTGGCTCTCGTGCATATTTATTACTATTTCTTCAAACAAACCATGTTTTAAGTCCAATTCCACCAAAAGTCTTGCACAACGACGATCCACTTTTGATTCCCATTCCTCCTCCAGAGCCACAAATTTCCATATCTTGTTTCCTATCGCTGTAAGAAACTCTTCCTTCCAGAACACCATGGGAAGCCCTGGGAGTATAAACCATATTTGTTGTATATTATTCCTATTTGTGAAATTACTAGCCCATTCCCATTCCTCCTCTAGAGCCACAAATTTCCCAAAGAAATCCCACTGATGAATGGCACCATCAAAGAAATCTCAGTGATGACTTTTGTCAAACTCAGGTGTTGTTACAGCTCTTGTTTTTCCAATTTTGGGGGAGGATCTATGTTCTTGGACTTTCTACACCAACAGAGCTAAAGTGATATCAATGGGAGTCTAGATATTCTTGAAAATTGCTCTATTTCACGCCTCCCATATGGTGTATACAAATAACACAGGGAAAGCATTAAACTCACATACCACTTTGTTGTTCCACCAAGCTTTATTTTTCTGTTCCTAGGTTCCTTCCATGTTGACCATCCTTCCTTGAGAGATGGTCCTTGATGCATTAGTCCACACCTGACCTGCATATGGACATGAGCCAAAGAGATGAGAGGTGATTTCTTCCCTTGACTTGCATAAAATGCAAAAACATGGACCCTAAAAGCCTCTTTTCCTCAAGCTTTCCCAAGTCAAAATTTTGTTGTTTATTGCCATCAAGAAAGTGAGAATGGTTTTCAAAGGGCTATTTGAATCCCATAGTCCCTACCAGCACCAGGACTTTTCTCCTTCAAACCGCTCCAATATTGCCCCTTCATAACCCTTTTTAGCTCTGTAGTCTCCATCTATAACATTCCTAGTCCAGATTAGTTTGTCCTGTTCAATTTCATCAAGGTTGAATTTTTTTAATTCCAACAGGTTAATATAATTATTCCAACATTCAACATCATCTGCCTCAAGATACAACTCTTCAACACCCTTCCACCTTGTTTTTCCTACCTAGGAGGGTTGTTGTATTTGTACATCTACGAGTTTGAAGCACCTCTGCTCACTTAGCTTGTTCAGAACAAAGATGGGAAGCCTAAAGACTCCCCCTACCCCTACCCAAGGATGTAGCCCTAACCTGACACTTCTCCCATTCCCTATTTCCAGGCTGTCCAATTACCAATGAGTGGAAAATCCAACACCATAGCTTTCCAACCCACATACCCATTTTTGAAAGTCTTGTTATGGATTTTTATACAATCAATCATCGTCATATCTAGACAGTATTTAGAGAAAACAACCCTCCCCCATAGGTTATTTGTATTTTGCACGAGTCTCCAAAGGGATTTGGATTCCAGGGTTTTGTCAAAAAGTTTTGGGTTCTTAATTCCCCAACCTCCTATTACCTTAGGCATAGCTAATGCTGTCCATTTAGACAAAGGGATTCCTTCATTTTGTTTGCTTGCTGTCCACAAAAATGTGAAGCATTTTTTACTGATTTTTGTTAAAATTCCTTTGGGTATGTAAGCTATGGATTCCTAGTAGACTGGAATGCTCTACAGGGTTGCCTTAATTAAAGCCAATCTTCCTCCTATGGATAGGAAGCAGTTTTCCAAGGCTGTGACTCATGCTTCTATCTTTTGATAAGGCCACCGTCCAATCTTGAAAAGCATAACTATTAGGTTTTAGGAAAAAACATAGGTATTTGAAACCTTCAGAGATCATATTTGAAGGGTAGGCACGTCTCTCTTTTGATGGCTGTACTAGTTCTTCTAAAAGTTCATTGTGAGCCAGCAACAATTTTTCTGTGTTTATCATTATCGGTGTAGTCTTCTTATACTTTTCTATGAGAGTGGCATATTCCTTCAGGTTTTCCTCTTCTCCTATCCCAAACAACAGGACATCATCCATAAACAAAGTGTGTGTAATTTCCTCTGTCTTTGATACCTTGACTCTTGAAATTTTCCTTCCCTCCTTGCTTTCAGGATTAGCCTGCTCAGTGCATTAGCTACCAGGAGAAAAATGAAGGGAGACAAAGTACATACCTTCCTTATTCCCCTAGTAGGTTTGAAAAAACTTGATGGTGAGCCATTGATGAGGACTACCAAAGAAGTGGATTGAATACACCCCATTATCCATTCTACCATCTCCATATTCATCCCTAATTGAATGAGGATCAACCCGATAAAAGTCTAGCTTACCCTTAGATCATAGGCCTTGGACAAGTCTAATTTCAAGGCAAAGGATCTTTGCTTCTCTTTCTAGATGGAATGTATTGCCTCTTGATCCAGACAGACTGCATCAAGAATTTTCCTATTGTGCTAGAAACCGAATTTCTCTTATGATATTACCTTGCTCAAAATTGGTTTGATTCTTTGAGCAATCACCTTTGCTATTATTTTGTAAATCATATTGCAGTAGGAGATTGGTCTAAAGTATTCAAAGGCTTCATCCTTCCGCTTCTTTGGGATCAACGCTATGAATCTGGAATTCATGATCCCTAGCACCTTCCTAGCCTTTCGTGATTCTTTGACTACTGCTAGAATGTCCTCCTTTATCTTGTCATAAAACCCTAGAAATAATTCTAAGGTGAACCCATCAGGCCCAGGGATTTTTCCTTTTTGAAAGGAATGTAAAACCTCCTGAATATCCTCCACCGTTATTTCTTTGGTTAATTCTTCATTCATCTCTTCTATGATATCACTTGGGAACATGTCTAAAACCTCTAAAATCTCAGTTACTGGGCATCCTTTTGGCTCTTTGAACAGACCTTGAAAATGTTCCACTACTGCCTGAGTTTTTTCCGCGAAGGACTTAGCCCATGAGCCTTGTTAGGTCCTAATTTCATGGATTTTGTTAATACTCTTCCTATGGGAAGCATATCTGTAGAAAACTTTGTATTTTGATCCACTTCTTCCAACCACATAGCTCTGCTCTTAATCCTCCATTTTTTCTCTTCATGCAAGAGGAGTGCTTCTTCTTTTCCCTCCAACTTTTTTAACTCCCCTAATTCTGCCTCCTTGAAAACTCCTTCTTCATTATTTTCATATAACTACTTAATCTGAAGTTCAATCTATCTTAGTTATTCTTGTTGTCTTTTTCTAAACTTATCATCCCATTATTTTGAAATATTCTTAGCTCTTTCCAAATTGTCCACGAATTGTTGCATTAAAGAATGGTTTTGAGCTTCCTGTAGCGGCTCTCAAGCTTCTAGAATTAGGTCTCGATACTCCTCCTCTCCAAACCACTAGGTTTTGAACTTGAAAGGAGAGCGATGTTTGACCTCTAGTGTTTTGATTGTCGATACTATAGGGAAATGGTATGAGTTACCACCTGTTTCCACCATGGCTTACAAAATTAAGTCACTCCTTATAAGGTTTTCCACAACTAGGAACCTATCCAGTCTTTTCGAGATGTCGTTCTCTCCCCCCCTCCTATTTCTCCATGTGGGAATCAAGTTTATCGATGCTAGATTGATTAAACCCTTATGTTAAAAAAGATGACTAAAAAAGGGCCCTAGAGAATCAGATCTCGCACTTTTACCCCACACTTCATTGCTGGACAGGGTTAGGTTTAAATCCCCTCCCTATGATCAAGTCTGGTAAGTCCAGGTCTCTAGAACCTTCCAACCTTTCCCAAAATTTTTTTCTATCATAGAAGGGTCCGCATATATTTAGGACCATGAAGTGCTTCCTTGTCTCACTATCTTCCAGCTCTGTCCCAATAACTGTTCCGAAACATTTGACTGAGATCAATATTAAGGCAGGACTCCATGCTGTAAGGGTTCCTCCTCAGTGACCATCTGAGTCACTGCTAGTCATTCCCCAATCCTTGATACATTCTTTTACCACTTCTTCTGCATTCTGTGTTTTTGTCATTGTCTCTTGCAAAAGTAAAACCGCAGGTCTCATGATGGCTTATATCCTTCTTAGGGAGAATTTCTTGGGGACTGCCCCTAAATGGCCCCTAATGTTTAAGGAGAGTATTTTCATTTGATAGTCCCTCATAGGGCTTTGTCTCTAAGCGCCCTTGTTATTGTTCATTTCCTACCTTGCTTTACATCTTAAATCGCTTGTTTCTGAACCTTAGAAATGAATGTTTTCCTTCCCAACTAAGGCTTGGTAGCATAGTTGAGCGCCATCCCTCCCATTGAGATACAATCCTCTCCCATATTTTTGAGAACCCTCGGTCGCATATTGTATTCCTTTTTTTATCAAATTATAAGGATCTTCCTTTGTTATAGTCTTAGGGGATAATTCATTACCGCGTAATGCGTCACTTAAGCGCTCATTAAAAATAGTAATCACATGACTAACACTGAAATATTTATCGTTGTTACCTTTTGATCCTGTGATTGGTGTTCCTTTCTAATTGGAACCATTAGATACGCTGGATCTAACATGTCCATATTTTGTATTCTCTATGTGCCTGTTGAGGTGTCTTCCTCCAGTGGTTGCTATTCCGTCCACTTCCCCTTTAGATTTATGAAATTCTCATGTTGACTTATCCTTTTTTGCTTCCTTCTCTATTTCATGCATGCCACCTTCTACCATTCCGCCTTCTTCATGTCGATTCCTGCTTGATTCTCCATCCATTCATACTCCTTCACCTAAGCTGCTTCTATTTTTTGCTCGTTCTCCTACTGACTGTAGCTTTTCAACATCTTCCTTTTTTGCTTCCTTATCTATTTCATGCGTTCCACCTTCTACCATTCTGCCTTCTTCCTAACGATGTTCGCTTGATTCTCCATCAATTTGTACACCTTCACCTAAGTTGCTTTTGTTCTCCGCTCATTCTCCCCTTGACTGCATATTTCCAATATCTTCAAACTTCCTTATGCCCTTATCTATTCCTATCTCAACTCCTTTTATCTCTGTTCCACCCTCTACGATGTCCTTCTCACCTGACATCTCATTCTTCTTCGCCCCTGTCTTCAACTTTTTATACTGATATTCCTTCATGCTTTTCATGCAGTCCTTATGCAGGTGCCCAAACTCACGACATCCGTAACAAAGGGAAGGGATTTTCCAATAGTCCAATCTTTACCTCCATTGGCTCGCGCACATATTTATTACTATTTCTTCAAACAGTCCATGTTTTAAGTCCAGTTCCACCAAAATTCTTGCACAACGATGATCAAATTTTGATTCGCATTCCTCCTCTAGAGCCACAAATTTCCCTATCTTATTTCCTATCACTGTAAGATACTCTTCCTTCCAGAACACCATGGGCAGCCCTGGGAGTATAACCCATATTTCTTGAAGTGTTCTTCGTATTTGTGACATTACTGGCCCAATTCGAATCAACATATCCCTACATGATACTATTTTGTTCATAGTCAAACCTGATTCCATACTCAAGTGTACCCTTCAGGTACCTCATTACATGCTTTGCCGCAATCAAGTGAACACGTCTTGGCTCAAACATGTATTGACTCAAGGTGTTCACCACAAAGCACATATCTATTCTAATGTTTTCCAAGTACATAAATGAACTAATCATCTATTTGTATACTATGGCATCAAATGTCATTGAAGAAGTATCACACAACGACTTCAAGTTTGATGGAATCAGAGTGGCCATATCTTTACAATCCATCATCCAGAATCTCTTTAGGATCCCCACAACATATTTTCCTTCACTCAAGAAAATCTCATCTAGACTCTGCCACACCTATAGACCTAAGAACTAGTGAATCATATGCATGTATTTCATCTTGAACTCTACAACATGCTTCCTATTATTTTATGCAATGAGCTCCTCATCCCTTGTTAGATACATGTCATCTACATATAGTAGTAATATCATTGGTCTCCCATTCTCAAGATTGTAGTAAAGGTTGGAATATGATTTACTCTTGGTATAACCCAAGCTTGTCAGGAAACTATCAATCTTTTTTGTACCACATCCTGGGTTCCTGCTTCAATCTACACAATGCCTTCTTTAACTTGCACACCTATGTCTATCTGTCATGTGTCTCAAATCCCAGTGGCTGCTACACATACACTCCTTCCTCTACTGCACGATTCAGGAAAACCATCTTCACGTCCATATAGTGTACGTTCCACTTCATCACTGTAGTTATCACAAGTATAGCTCTAATCAAATTGGATCTCACTACAAATGAAAATGTATACTCATAGTCAATTCCTTCTTTCTGGGATAAGCCACAAGCCATACATCTTGCCTTGTACTTCTCGACATTGTCGTCTGCTGCATGCTTTATTTTTTAGATCTATTTGGAAGACACTACTAGCTTCCCTTCTGATACGGTAACCACATCCAAAACATCATTCTTCATGATCAACTAGTACTCTATGATCATATATTCCTTCCATACTTTCTTCTTGATGGATTCTTCATAACTAGAAGGTCTGCATCAATGATATCACATAGTAAAGACACATAGCTCGAATATGGTCAAGGTATCTTTCTTTCTCTGGATGTCCTATATGGAGGACCATATTTCTTTGCATCTTGGATAGCCTCTCATGCCAGATATGGTCTTCTCTTGTGTGTATTCACCTCTTGGGATGGATCTCTAGGTCTATGTGGTTCTTCCATATCATGATCATCTAGACTATGATATTATGGACCCATGTCTTATTCTAGGACCCTCACTTTAGGAACTTCAAGATCCTCATAAACTTATTTGGAACGAATTTGCCTATATTTGCTGAAGGTTGCATCCTCATCGAAGGTGACATCTATTCTTGTCTCAATATTCTTGAAACTTATAATGTAGACTCTATATGCCTTCCATTTTTTAATGTGTCCCATGAATATGCCCTTCTTTCGTGAAGGATCCAACTTTTTCTCTCGTCTTTGGAAATATGTACATATACTAGACAACAAAATATTCTAAGGTGCCTAACCTATGGCTTCTCTCATATAAACATTTATTCTGGAGTCTTTTTCCCAAGCACACTATGATATTTTGTATTCTACACATACACTATGGTTCTAGCTACTTAGAACCATAAATTTAATGGTAGATGTTGATCATGGATCATCGTCTTCACTACTTCCATTATTGTTCAATTCTTTCTTTCTGCTATGCCATTTTGTTGAGGATTATAGTGAGTTCTCATCTCCCTCTTAATCCCAACTTCTCTACATAGTATTTTGAAGTCTTGTGATATGTATTCCCCACCATTATCTGATCTCAAAGTATTTATATTCTTTTTGGTTTGGTTTTCTACCAAAGCTTTGGATTGTTTGAATTTGCTAAACATTTCATCTTTAGTATTAAAAAAATAAATCCAATTTTAACCAGAGTAGTCATCAATAAAATAAACATAATATGCATACCCGCTTAGTGAGTTTGATGACATTGGTGATCTACATACATCTGAGTGAATAATGTCCAATATTCCCTTTACCTTGTTTTCACTGCTTGGGAATGGACCCTTCACATTCTTTCCATGAGTGCATCCCTTGCATACTCCATTGTGTTATACCTGGATCTATGGTAGGCCTATCACTATCTTTCTTATAAGTGGTAAATATTTGTAGTGGACATGAGAAAATATCCTATGCAAAATTTCACATGGTTCCACTGTGTTATACATCATGGCTTGTTATGCTTGAGTTGTAATTTGTACAAAAATCCATCTTGTTCTACAATCATAGTTGCATCATCAATAATCTTTCCTCTTGGCCACATAAGAACCTGGCCATCAACAAAAGCAACTATGAATCCTTTCTCTTATAATGCTGATATGGAAAGGATGTTTTTCATCAACCCTGGTACATATGAAATATCTTTAATTTTTATGCTTTTGTTGGACCTTACCTTGTAGGAAGCTTCTCCTACCCCTTATATGGGATATTGACAGTCATCTCCAAGTTTCATGTTATGATGTGAGTCCTTCTCTATCATGTTGATAAAATATTCTTTGAAACATGTCATGTGCTTAGATGCACCAATATAAACAAGCTAAGTATCACTCCCTTGAGTGACAATACCTATAAGAACTGAAATCAAAACATATTCTTCTTCACTTGAAGAATATTCTCTTTCCCTCTTTTGAACATGTTCATCATATTCTGTGGCATGAGAATGATACCTCTTCTTATTTCCTTTGTTGTATTGATCTTTTGCATGAGGACAATTCCTTGCAATGTGTCACATCATCTAGAAAGAGTAGCATCTAACTAATGAGTAATATTTCTCAGACCAGTGAGTCTTATGCAACTTCTTGGGATTCTTGTGAGAGAGCCCTTCCTTCTTGAACTTTTATTTCTTCATATGTGCTCCTAGAGCTTGATCATATTCACCCATATTTTCTTCTCTTTCTACCAATCTATCCTATGCTTGAGTGCATTCTTTTCATAATCTACTAAAATTGGTTAGATTTCTTCTCGAATAGATTCCATGAATAAATGACTCCCATGATCTAGGAAGACCATTTAAGGTAGTCATCATTATATCGAATTCTTCAACTGTATCTTCAATAGATTCTAATTGTTCCTTGATTTGAGAGGCCCTTAAAGTAAGATTGGATGGTCTCTGAATTATTCATCCTCACATTCTTGAGTTGATTCTCAAGTTCATCTTCTGAATGATGTTCTTTCCTTCATATACCTTGGTTTGAGCATCAAACATTTCCTTGGGTGTCTTCAAGGATGAAATATGAGGAATCAATTGATCCTTCATGGAGTCAACAATTATCCTCTAAGCCCTAACCATATTCTTCTTATGTATTTCTTTGTCTTCTTTTCCCTTTGTCTCTGTAATCACTTCCTTGACATAATTCTCCAAGTCATTCTCTTTAAGAATGAGAAACACTCTATACTTCCATGCTTGGAAGTTATATATCGATTCAAGATTATGTTCAAAATTGGTATTGTTTTCATATTGATAATATGAGAACCTAAAATGGAAATAAAGATTCTAGGACTTACCAATTGAGATGCTCACTCCAAATGCTAGCTTTACCTTTCTTTCGAATTATGTTGACCTAGTCTTTGAGAGAGAAACCCTAATTTTCTGACTTGTGAATCTTGGAATTCTGATCCAAGAAAAAGATGTGCCTCCCTAAAGTGAGTTGAGAAAATGTATTCTTTGTCCAAAACTATGGGAAGATCTGTGAAAAAATTGATGCCCTAGATTTCCTTGAACAATAGCGATAGGGCCAAAATTGAAAATCCTTAGATCTTGAATCTGCATCCACATAAAAATGCACCCTCCTGGGGAAATTTATCTTGACCTCATTTTCAAGATGATATTTGGATGGAAGTGCTGAGAATAAGAAGCCCTAGTTTTCAACTTCCGTCAAATTGTTGCACAATGACTTCTTTTAGGATGGTTCTGATACCATGTTAGAATTTTCACTTGAATAGTAGTTATATTATATATTTAAAGAAATCTACTATATTGCAACAATAAGCAATAGGATCACTAATAGAAAGACAAGCACATCATAAAAGAGAAACAATATTTTCTCCTATGGGAAACCCTTAAAGTGAAGAAAACCAAACAATATCTTCAGTATAGATTTGTTAATAAGAACAATGTCAATCTAGTACAATCCTAAATATAGATAAGATAAGAAACCCCAAAAATAAGAGGTCTTCAATGCAACTACTCTTCTCCCAAGTGAACTTGTTCTTCTCTCTCTCTCACTATAAAACTTGCTTAAGTGAGTTATGTGTCTGAATGAGAATGCACCCTCTCTATTTATATTAGTCTCTCAAGTGAATTTTCCCTTATGGGGACAAATTCCCTAACTATCATGGTCAAATCCTCAAAGGAAAAATTAAATAAACATTATTTAATGTTCTTTCTGGATTCTTCTGAAATGAATTTACAGGAGGGGTTACATTCATTCTTCTAGGGTTCTTTACATGATCAAATACAATATGAATGTTTCCCTAAGGAAGTACAACAACAATACAATAGGAATATATTCCGAAGTTACATTCTTCAACACTTGTTATGAAATCCCCCCATTATCTATGCAAAATATATTGATCATCTTCCCATACTATTTCGCTGCACGTTCTTTAAAATATTTGAGATGCTGAAACATTTCAAATTTAAGCCTAAGAAAGTCCATCCATGTGTTCCTTGTGAAATCATTAATAAAATAAAACACGTATTTTTCGTTGTTTATGGAAGGATGGAAAAAGGGTCCCATGATATCACTGTGAACAAGCTCTTACGGAGAGGAGGTGTTCCATGCCTTCCCTTGTTAAACTTTTATTTCGAATGCTTGCCACGAACACATCTATGACAAACTCCTTTATAAAATTTTATATCTAGTAAGTCTTTTACTATCCCTTGTTTTCTCAACTGCTTCATGTACCTAAAATTTAAGTGGCCAAATATTTCACACCAAGGTAAACTATCATCATTTTCCTAGGTTAGTAGCAACGTGTAATCATATCTAGAAAATAAATTCAGAGAATGTGTACAATCTAGATTGATGATTTACCTCACCGACAACAATAAGAGAGTTATCTTCCATATCAAATATGTACACTAAATCTGTGGTAAAATCAACCCTCTATGCATGTATGATTAGGTAAACATAGAGTATATTTATGAAGAGTTTCAGAACATTCAACACATCCTTAGAACTTCCATTTTTGAGATCCAATCTTTCTTCTCCGGAAGCTTCTACCAGAGAATCATCTCAAATTAGAATAGGAGGACATGAGCATGTAAATTTTAAATATGAAAGGACATAGTTTGTGGAATCCATGTGGTGCGA
>LPNX010620071.1:1011645-1065670 GCA_001517045.1 Pseudotsuga menziesii | reverse complement strand
AACACATTAGTCATGATTAACTAGCTTTCTTTTTTTAAGGAATTCTTATGGGATTCGATCCCTCATAGTTGATGCCATGTGATCCCTTTCTATGAATTGATGATTATGCATTTATAATTGGAAATTGTACGAATAATTGAAAACCTGCCCTTATTTGTGTGCTACTTATAAAATATATAATGTGTGAAGGTTGATGATAAGTGAGACTAAGGGTTACTTCCACCATTAATAACATGACGTCATAACAAAAAAATGCAGCATACTTGGCACCTCCACGTAATAAATTGGATCGAGATCCCACGTGACCATTCATGTTTTCATTATGCCACTTGATAATGGCGTGTGTGATGATCATACAAAATAATGGTGAGCTCGAATGCAAATGATGATTCAGTAATCTCCCAGCTCGTTATAATGCCACAGTTAGAACTATGCTAAGACAAAGAGTAAGTGAATACTGGTGAAGAACGAGGATGACTAACTATTGTTCTACTGAGGGTCCTAGGTGTCCTGATATGGAATCTGTAACGACTGTTCTGCTTAGGAAGTCTGTTATCCGATGCATTTTATTGGCTATTGGGCACCGCTTGAAAATTTAGCCACTTCTGGGCCTTCATGCACTAGTAGCTCCAGCCATCGGGGTAAATATGCTCATTACACTAGGAATACTTTCTGACACCAATGAAAGCGATATTGTCATAAAAACGTGTAGCACCACTATAGAAGTGGTGCCAAGGATTCCCAGCCCAATGGATATCCTGTTGAGACCTCCAGATAAGGCTGTAGAATTAATTACCGCAGTGTATAGTATCCATTGCTAGGAACAACCATTCTGTACGAATGATCAGACTAGGGGAGAGGAGAGCAGAGGTCTATGTCATCACCATCCTTGCTAAAATTTGCTAAAATATGAAGGTGATCACAAGTCCAAAGATGTGTTGTGTTGTCATGCCATGGAAGAAGGATCTAGTTCACGTGGCTGAGAAATGCAGGTGACTAGAAGATGATAATAATGACAAGCCCATCAAGAATTTGATACTGTTGATTTAAGCAAAGCTTCCCTCTCGAGGTCTACGAACCCAACCGTGTTACGAGGAGATATGTAGGCTACCTGACAGAAAGAAAAACAAAGAAGGAACATAAACCTTCCCTCTAGCTGTGAACACAGGAATAACATATCAACAAACACATAATGAACATAAAAGTCAGAAGCAGAAAGGGTCACGGGGCTATTTCAACCTATATATTAGAAGTTGTGCTGGATAGTGGCCTCAGTGGAGATCCACATCTATGATTTATTTCGTAGAATCAAAAGTGTGAAGAAGGAAAGAAACAACAGGAAACCGTTGAAGGTGCTCCAAGCCATCATTGTCACATTAACCGAGCCAGAATCCCGAAGAGGCATTACTGTTTTAAATCTAGCATGCACAGTCCGCGCCATATTTTATGTTTTCTGTAAATCATGGCAAATGTGCCACGTTAGAGTTTGTTCGAAGTTTGTTTCTCAATTTGTAACTAATTTTGACCCTGTTTCTAGGTTGGTCTCGGGGGTCTAGGATGCTATAAGTGTACCCTCAACAGGGGAAGAAAGCGTTGAAACCCGTGATACTTTTGTGTTATGTAATTTTGAAATCCATCTTTAATAAAAGTTGCAAAGCCGAATGCTGGTTTTTGAATGCAGAAATTCATGCATATTTCTTAGTTACAGTTTGTGATTTCTCTCCTTTATGTGCATTTGCTTCTTGTTAATATTTTCATTGTGTTTTCTTTCATACCTGAGACAAGTGTGTGATAGTTTCAGAATTCATGCTTGGTTATGCTCTGTCTATCATTTCAGATATTCACAAATGGTTTCTACCAAAGTTAATGCAGAATTCATCTAACTGATGCTTCGTGCTAATGGAATGTCATCATTTCTTCCTTATTAGAAGACCAAAATTATATTGACCGTGACCGAAGTATTATCTTTCTTTTGCAGACATTTCCTATGTAAACTGCTATGTGTTTCTTGATAATTGTGATTCCATATCCTAATGTAACCTTACCCTGTTTCAACCACAACTTAATCTGAATGTTTATTTTGTTTGTATATCTGGCCCTAATAAAAATATGTGAGAGATCCCTCTCCAGAAAGGAAGAGGCCAGCTCCCTTTCTTAAAGTGGTTATGTTGTTACCTCAAGGTCCACCTTCCACAACCTTGGGTATGATTCTGAGTGCTAACAAAGTGCATCATCAAGTACAATACTACAACATGATATTTCCAAGATGATAATTAGACCTTGGTAAGAATTACAATAGAGAAGAAATTTATATGGCTTGGGATATGAAAAAGAAAACCTCTTTCATAGTATAGATTACTCCAAACCAATTTAGTTTGTGAGTGTGGATTTACTAATGAAGATTTTAAGGATCTAAAATTTAAAGAAGAAGTTATTCAAGTGGTTTATGACAAATCCATGTACTATATAATATTGTCATTGGTATAAAAACCAGCAAAGATCAATCTTAAAAACATATCTATCAAGCATCGAAAGGGATCCAATTTCTGGAGGTGTAATTTTTTTTAACCTTTAAATTTTTACACCTCTAGAAAATTTTACACCTTAAGAAATTTGATTCTTCTCAGTGATCCCAAGTTTAGCCAATAATACAATATCAATTTCACTCAGGATCCAACTTAACTTAGGGCCATTTCTCCATGGAAATCCTCGATAGTTCTAGGAGAAGATTCAGAGTGTGTCAAATTGCTATTTATTACTATCAATTTGGTTTCTATCTCTAATAAAAACTTTCATGTTTTTGATTAATTCCCATTTCACCTCCTTCCTAGCTTCTTCTACATTTTGGACCTCCTTTCTTAATTCTGTCCGATCTTGTGGAATGAGGTCTTCATTTATAAATATCACTGATCCTTTTAAACTTGATGTCTTACTAAGTATGTTGTATTTTTTTCAGTAGAGCTAACCTTAACCCCTATTAGCATTTCTTTATTCTCAATTAGTTTCCCCAACTTGTTTGCTTCTATGAGACCAATAGTTTCAATTTGTAACCTATTGTGAAGTTCTGTCTTGACAATGGATACCATATCCTCTTCTTCCTCCTCTTTTAAAACAAAAAATATGAGGTTTAATGCTCTTTTTTTACACTCATGGTCTAAGTCTATGAGTGTAAAATTAAACACACAAAGATAACATACAACAATAAGAGGACAAATAGCATATACCAAAATAATATTTTTCTTTATTAACATCCAAAATGAACAAACTAGACATAAATTTATTTCACTCATTATAATCAACACTTTTTTATCACTATTGACCCTATAACTTATTGATAATGGTTAGGGTAATGGCATATGAGCACCATCATACAATGTATTGATCATGTTTAGGGTAATGGCATATGAGCAACATCATATAAGTATTCGCTTAAGTGTTAGTTTTTAATTTTTGTAAAAATTTTGCAATATAATATAATTGTTGTTGATAGTGTAATTTTCATAGTTGAAGATGTTTTGACATTTTGTACTTAAAGTTCTTGGTATACTATGTTTTTTATTAAATCTAAATTTAAAAAAACAAATACCTAACAAATAAGAATAATTTTTCCATTAAAAACAAAATATACTTCTCATTTAATTTGAAAGTCATCATTAAATCATAAGATAAGATTGAATAAAATTCCATAATAAAATCAAGTAATTTAAAAAAAAAAACATATACTTAAGTATACATTGGCTTTCATTTTCCTTGTCCTTACATTACAAGAAACTATTCCAAAAGCACCAAAAATTATAAACTATCAATAACAACCCTTCCATACCAATATACTAAAATAGCATGTCCATCAAACTAGCAATAGCATCCCTTCCATACCAACATACTAAAATATCATGTCCATCCTCTAACTCAACCTTATAGAATATGATTAGCCTTCCAAAACCCTTCAAAAAAACACTTCCTCATTTAGTAGTTCCTTGAAAGAGAGAAAAACTTCTTATGAAAGAAAGTTTGCCAAGAAATTGAATTCGAAAAAGAAACAAAAATCCAAAATGAAATATTGTGTTGGGCATCCATCCATCCGAAGCCAACACTTCTCTTTTGGTGCTAGAAGCAATCAATAATAACTTTTAAATCACTAAACCCATTTAAATTTACAATATTCCTCTAATTTGCAAAAAGCAATAAACTTTATACTAAAATCAATTCTTCTCTAAAATTTGTTCTAAAGACACAACCAAGCATAATCTTGAAAAATTAACCACTTCTTCACAAAAAGTACCATCCAAACTCCACAATGCCTCAATTGACATGCCCCTTCAAAAAAACCAACTAAAACTTATTTTTTTAAAGAAAAATCCAAAATTTTTCACATAAAGTACATGCTCATCAATAATAATAATAGTAATAAAAAAAACTTTATAAACTCATGACACTTCCTTACTAACCAGTTTGCAACATTATTTTTTTCAAATTCTATACATCCAGATACACGAGTAATAAAAAAGAAGATTGTTTATTGCATGACTCTGCAATCCAGTTTGAAAGAAAGACTGGAATCAAATGTTATAAACAAAATAGAGCTTCTATTTAACTTCGAAAATCAATAGTTAATAGAGCTTCTATTTAACTTCGAAAATCAAAATTAAATATCCCATTTCATTAAAACAGAAAATTAGCATTCGAACGCCTCACTTGTGAGTGAGGATCAGAACAAACCGGCCAAATTTTTTAATCCTTTGAATCAAACTTGAACCATAAAACTCTAAGCATGAAACTTGAACCATAAAACTCTAAGCATGAAACCGGCCAAAGATACAGCTTTCTATCAAACTAGAAGCATCAAACTCAACGTGTGTAGGCCAACAGACAAGATACAGCTTTCAGAAATTGAAAGCTGTATCCATTATAAGCTACCCAAGTTAGGGTTTCGATATGAATAGGCATTTCTGTATTCTTCATAGTGCGAGACGACCCCCAAATTTCGGACGTCCTGTGTATTTACAGGCCTTAATCTCAGAGCATAGCTGAGGTCCTGTGTAACTACGGGCCCTTCTACCTGAGCATATTCTCCCAGGCCTTGAGAGCACATTTGTTGATTTCGGAGGTCCTGCCCTTCTCCCAGAGCATAGCCTCCCACGTCTTGATAGTGCATTTGTTGACTCTGGAAGTCCTGCATTTCTCCCACAGCATAGCCTCCCACGTCTTGATTGTACATTTGTTGATTTCGGAGGTCCTGGGTAATTACGGGCCCTTCTTCCAGAGGATAGCCTCCCACGCCTGATAGCACATTTGTTGTTGAAGATTTAGCGAGTTCCTTGACATGTCAGCTCTGTTATCGTAGATATTGTGCGCAGGCTGCTGAATTTCTCCAGTATAACGGTAGTCCTGTGGAAGATCTCCAGTAGATCGGTAGTGCTGTGGAATTATGGGGTCTTCTCCAAAACCATATAGTGGACCCAAATTACGATTTTGAAATGAATAACTATTTGTGTATTCATGGTGAGAGCCACCACCCATATTTGGGAGGTCCTGTGCAATAATTATGGGCTCTTCTCCCAGAGCATAGCTTCCCACGTTTTTAAAGAAAAGTTGTTGTTGAAGATATGGCGAGTTCATTGTGTTGGGATCGTTGTCCTGTGCAATAATTATGGGCTCTTCTCCCAGAGCATAGCTTCCCACGTTTTTAAAGAAAAGTTGTTGTTGAAGATATGGCGAGTTCATTGTGTTGGGATCGTTGTCACTATTGATATTGTCTGCAGGAAGCTGCGTTTCTCCAATATATAGTTGGTCCTGTGGAATTATATTGGACCCTTCCCCGAGACCATTGTCCCCACCGGCTTGATTGAATGGTTGAGCATATTCCCAGTTTAATGGGATTCCACTGCTGTCGTTGTTGATTATACCGTAGTTTGCAGGCTCTCCAGTACCGTTATGAAAGAAGCTGGAAGTGGAATAATTAGGTGCTGTGGTAGACTCGATAGGCTGGTCTAGGCTTATTCTTGATAACCAATATTTTGTGAATAGCCATTCAATGGTCTGACCCTGCGATTTGAGGGCGAGCTTTTGAGTTAAATGGATAAGCCGAGATACGCAGTTCTGAGGCACTCGAACTCTACGATCGCGCCCGTCCTCCGATCGGCGGTGCCTGTCTGATGTGATCCTGCCCGGCTCCCGCCTCTTTCGTGGCGGTGTCGTCATTGTGATCCTGTTTTGGGGTGCCCTCATGAGCAGCTCATCAGCGCGGGGATCCCTCTCATACTGTTGGATTAGCCATTCCACAGTCATTCCATCTCGTCGGAAACCCAGTGTCTTCGTGAGCTCAAAAAAATGCTTTGCAAATCTGGCAGGTAATCTAATGCTACTCCGAGGTGCTTTCTTTTTCTTTTTGGCAGCAGATGAAGAAGAAGGAGAAGATTCTTTCACATGAACTTGATAGTTCGTTTCGTCCATATTGAATACCTGCTGCTCTTTTTAGTCAAGAGCTCACAAACCTGTTAAGGTTGCTGTGATTCGAGCGGAAACATGTTGCCTTCTTGTTAGTTATTTTGAATATATATAAAAGTTTTGTTGGCATAGTTGGGTTGGTGTGGTTGGTAATTTGTTTTGACGGTTTTGATTTTGAATATTTTGATTTTTTTTTACGGCATCAATTCCTATTTTTAAGGATTTAAACCTTTATACTCCATCTTACTTAAAAAAAAAAAAAATAGCCCCGGGTAAGAAGAAGCCGATATAATGGCTGAGAAATAAAAAAAAATTGCTCGCCATAAGAAATATAATGGCTGGGAAAAAGGGTAGTTAAAGCTGAAGATATGAAGAAATGGATATAATGGTTAACTAATTGAGTGATTAGGTTAAAAGGTTAGTTATAAAAAAGTGGTCTTACAGTTTTAATATATAAAATATATAAATATCTAAAATTTATATTATTAAAAGTTATTAAATATAATGGTTAAGTTGTTGAGTAATTGGATTAAAAGGTTAGTTATAAAGAGATAGGAGGGATTGTAGTTTTAATAAATAAAATTAATATATTATTAAAAGTTATTAATAATTAATAAATATAATGGTTAACTTGTTGAGTAATTAGGTTAAATGGTTACTTATAAAGTGGTCATTTTCAGGGATTGTAGTTTTAATAAATAAAATATATAAATATCTAAAATTAATATATTATTAAAAGTTATTAAAAGTTTTGTTGGGAGAGTTGGGTTGGTTGGTTCGTTACTCTATAATGGTTTTGATTTTGAATATTTTTAGATGGTATCAATTCCTATTTTAAAGGATTTACATAAGGTTGCTTTCTTTTTCCTATTTTTTTGGCATTTACATTGATAAGTTAGAAACATGTTTGTACCTCAAGAGATTTGATCCCTCTCGGTGCTTGATAGAGCTTGGGATTACATATTTGACGATTATTATATTGTAAGGAATATGTTAAGTTGAAAACACATATATCATTCTCAATCTATCTTCTTTACGTGTTCTTATCTTCACACTTCGTAGTTTTGACATCTTCTCATATCGATCATGTGAGAAGGGGGTTGAAATCGTATACCTATCAAACCTTTAACTCAAGATATTGTTGTAAATGTGATAGCCTACCTCTCTTGCTTTCCAATATTAATAGTATTTTTCTCCAATGTCAATCCTTGTGACTTATGGATTGTCAAGCCCCAAGTGAATTTCAATGGAAGTTGTTTTTTATTACCTCTTTCGATAGGTGTAATAGGAATAACTTGAGGAAACGATTCATACCATGGAAACCCCATATAATTATCAAATTTTATTAAAACCTATGTGGGTGGTTCTAGAGGCGAACTTCCAAGGTTATATACGTGTTGTATAACTCCAAGAGAACCATTGACGAGTCCTCCATGAGTCCATAGGTTTGATGTGAGCATTGCCCTTGCTCCTACGGGAATAAGTAATTCAAGTTCCAAGAAATTTTCATCTCTTTCCATAGAACAGTTGCTTTTATAGATGTAGGAATACTGGTGGTAGTAGGACAGTTTAGGCTTCTTATTAAACGCTTGTAATGACATTTGATATCGTCATTTGTCACAAAAAATTGTATCTCCTTATCGAAGGAATTTTTCATTGAAGCATCTAAGGAATTATTTGTATGAGTAATCAATAATTTCCAATCCTCTATTATTGGAATTGCATCTCCAATATTCATTAACAAATTCTAAAAATATTTTTTTCATTGCTTTGTCCACTCTGTCAAAACACGATATTGAGGGTCACAACTACTATGAATGTG
Source organism: Pseudotsuga menziesii (assembly GCA_001517045.1). Lineage (NCBI taxonomy): Eukaryota > Viridiplantae > Streptophyta > Pinopsida > Pinales > Pinaceae > Pseudotsuga > Pseudotsuga menziesii. The sequence goes on along the minus strand of LPNX010620071.1, from coordinate 1,057,401 downwards.
TTCCACAATTCTTTCGCAACACCTTCAGATGAATATACATGATTATCCATGACAGGTGGCAATTGTCTTAAATCACCAATCAATATAATTGATTTGCCACCAAAAGGTATATTAGCATTTTCTAGTAAGGCTTCATGAAGCCTTGAATCTATTTTGATTAATAGATATTTTCCAATAACAATCATTTCATCGATCAAAATGTATTTGACATTCCTCATCTCTTCTTGTAAGTTAATTAAACTTGGTCCTTATAAATGTTTAATTTTTTATTCAGTATATGAAGTGAAGAATGGGTTGCTGTTGTGAATATGTTGAAAGATGCAACCCCTGTAGGAGCTAAAATAAGTAATGGAATTTTCCTTAGACGTGAGACATTTTCAAGTGTCTTTTTAATATCTCCAATCAAATATAACTTTCTCGTACCATTATGTAGCCTCATGAAAATGGTAATATGTAGCCTGATGAAAATGTTTGAAAACTTCTTCTCAAAACATTTTATGTCTCAAGTGCATATAATGTGATACGATGTGAGGATTATCAATTACATTTTGAGGTCTCCATTTTCTCGCTTCATGTGGATCTGTAGGACTTGTGCATGGCATTAATTTATGCAAATCAAGAGATTGCATATTTGTTGCACTTAGTGTGAATATTATTGCCAAACAACCAATCTATTGAATCAAGTCAGATAACTCTTGATGACACTTGCTCCAATATGCACATATACCTCTTAATACCATTTCGAATTTCATTAATCTTTCTCCTAATCTTGAATTTGGAATATTTTGTAAATTTTGTTGTAACTCTTCCATTGTTGTGGGTCGTTTAGTAATATTTTTTTTTGACAAAAACTGTTGAGGAATCTTGAGCACGAGTCTCATTATGATATTTAGTAAAAAATATCTAAAATTAGGGTTCCATCCAAATCCGTGATCATGATATATGAGAAGATTTTTTGCATACTAATGCATATGGACATTTCACATTCACTGTTGTAACCAATATGCCTCTTCTTTATGGAACAATGCTGGAAATTGCATATCAAATAATCCCATAGTGTTATACTCGTTAATTGGAGATGAGTCAATCCGAGGCCATTTAAGCACATTAGTCAATTCATCATTTAAGTTATTTTCATCCATATTAGGATTATTTTCCCATTCTCTAATAATTTCAATTTCGCATGGTGCACTTGAAAGCCTTGATGCAAAACAAGATGTTTGTAAACCATCTAACATGTCGTCAACCCCGTGTATCCCTTCCAACATTACAAATTCTATTTCATTGTTAATATGAGGAAGAATAACAAAATTAAGCATATGTGAGATATCTGTTGCATTTTCAGGTAACTCTTCTACTATGTCATAATCAACTCGAACATATCAATAATATGGATCATTCTTGATCTTACAGAATAATGCATCCATAACTCTTTGTTTCCTAACAATGAAATCATAACTGGATCTTTGTCTCCCTTTTTTCCGCACAACATCCATTAATTCCAAGTTGTTAATATGTTCTGGCAATATCTTGGAAACATATTTAACCTCTTGCGGAAAACTAATGGTTTGTCCTCAATATTTTTATTGTCCACCTATTGAATGCATCACTTGCAAAATTTGACTTGCACACACTATCAACATCTCTTCAACTTGTGTGAGAAATTCAAGGACATGAGGTTGAGTTCCTAGATTCATGTGGTTCCCAGCTAGGAATCTATGATTATTTCCCTCTCTTAGACATCACATGCACATTGGAACTGTATTTGTATTATGTACTTGTATTCCAGTATATTGATGAACCTCCATTTTTTCATCTTATATCTACATGTTTAACCCGACATTTAAGTATTTTATATGCATTTTCTCTTATACACCGTCACTTAGACATCATTTGCATGGGGTTAAAGAATATTCAACAAAGAATCAAAATCATATATAATCTTGTCATTTATCCCATTTTAATTGTTCAATTTGATATAAGTTTTAGAGATTGTATTAATTAATAAAATGTTTATGTTGTAGGTTTCTTTCACTATCTGATACTCATTCCTACACCTGATCGGGTACCTAGATATGCACTTAATCCGGTACCCAATTTGGTACACAATCCAGTACCTTCACCAGTGTAGCCAAATGAAATGATAAATATTTTAGGGATAAGGCGAGATTGAAATAGGGCATCTGTGTGACTTAGTCATATAATTCCCATGACGATTGGTAGCCAAAGCCCTGGTTAGTCGAATCCCTTGAGGAGCTGTGATTTCTCTACCAATTTCGTGACCGGGTATATGGGATATTCTACTCAGGTTGGAGTGTATTGGCTTGAGAAAATGCCATTGATGGCGTCTATTACTCTTTAGTAGTTATGATCATTTGAAGGGTCGACCCTTTCATTTGTCAACACATATTATGTAACCTATATATATTTGACAGTAGTATTAGCACACACAGAGAGACGAAAAATCATTTCGATGAAACTCATTTTCATTTTAATCAAAATATTGTTTTAAGTTTTTACTCATAGTCTGGAGAAACGTTTGGAGGGGGGCCCACCTTCACACGGTGTTGATATGTTGTTTATGCATCTTATTCTTTGTTGTAAGGATTTTTGTTTACATGTTGATTATTTGTTACCGTTATGCATCTTTTACTAGAAATTTCAGAAGTTAAACAAGAGCCAATATGTATCGAATAGATCACGGAGTAGTGCTATAAATGTGGTCTTCATTCATGGTTAGCTGCATTGCGTTTTCAATTCGTTTTCTTTTAGCATAAAGGGTTAAATTCATGCTAAGGTTTTAGATCTACAAAGTAGAACATAGTAGCTTGAAATGCTTTCTTTTCATCTCAAGTAGAGTATAGGAATGCTTTATGTTTGAATGATGGCCATAGTTTAGGGTTTGTATGTGTAACATATTTATTTCCTTGTATGTAATAAGTTTTTGAGCAAGATTTATTGATTCTAATGCTTTCATAGTTAGTTCTAAATTGAATATTAATAGAGCAGTTTGATGAGTAGGTTGATTCCAAGTTATATATATCTACCTATGATTTATATATATAGTGAAGTTACAGTTATAATTCTATTTAAATTACTCATTGTGAGGGAGTTTTGATTTTCTAATTATCTCTGTTACTTTATTAGATTAGTAATTCATTAAAAGTGATTAATATTTCCTTTTTGTTGTTCTTATTTGAGCTTAGAAACATACCTATTATTTATATCTAAAAAGATAGTTAATTTGATCATCCTTTCTATTTTACATAACATATTGAAAGTTGACTATTTTTCTGTAATATCCTTAATTTTGGACCTAACACTTATAGGCATGTGCCTATTGATTATGATGATGATCTTGATGTTTTATTTTTATATTGGGTTGAAGACCCCAGTGCATATGAACATGATGATTTGTTTTATATATTGGGTGTAAGCCAATTATTGATGATATATGTATATGCTTGTTTGTGTTGGGCATGGACCCTGGAGCACATGATTGATGAGATGTTTTTTTATTGAGATAGGAGCTCTAGAGCACTTGAGTGATTGATGATTTGTGTTGAGCGAGAATCTCTGGAGCACATGAGTACTTACCTTTGTGTTAAGCGAGAAGCTCTGGAAAACATGAAAAGATAATTGGATGTGTTGGGAATAAGCCCTGGAGCCTTCCATATTGATGTTGAGAATAAGCTTTGGAGCATTGGATCCTTGGCCATTGTATCCCTAGGTGGATCGTACAAGTACATCCTAGCACTAGTGTCGAGCGAGGAGCTCCAGAATTGTATTGAATTGTAACGCCTTGTTAAAGCGTTGAGTATGAACTCTAGTAAGCGCTAGGGGTTAATGAAAAGAGTTTAATAACTTCTAAGTGAAAACGACTCGAGAAAAATATTGATCTCATCATACTTATATATAAGTGATTAAATAAAATTTTGAATTTCTGTATTCTCATCAAAGTACCGAAGAGACACCACGTTATACGAGGGAAATACAACATGTAAGGATGTTTAGAGTTGCCTAGCCTAGTAGACCTTAATTATCTATCTACTTGACCTTAATGAAGAATTGTCATTAAGTCTAGGGATCATAGTATATGATGCCCAAAGAAAAATGTTAACAAAATGCTATATTATTATGTACTTTATATATGGTATGGATAAAGAATTAAATATATTAATAATATAAATAAATGAAAGAAAGAAGAGAAGCTCCATCAATTACTATCTATTATTAAACATTAATAAATAATATAATGTCTATGAAAATTCTAACTAGGAACTAGTAGAAAGTTCCTAAGTTAAAATATTAATAATTACCCAAAGTAATTGAAAAGGGTTAAATCAAGAAACCAAGGTTTCTTGATTTAAATGTCCCTTTGACTGAAAAGTCTGTCTATAAAGACTCAAGCCAAGGAAAGGCTTGGGGTTCTGATCTATTATTAGAGGAGTCATTTTCTGCGTATTTGCTCTCAAGTAAATTCTTGAAGGAACACTTCTTGGAAGGAAAAGGAGAACTGATCCAGATCTGATACACCAAATAGGAAACCCTACCTTAGGAGCTCTAAGCTACTTGCATGTTGGAGTCCAACTCGGGGATCCGGATTTGAACCGGGAATAGTTCCAGGTCATGGTTGGGAGGAACATGGTAGTTCCCAAGTGATTTGGTCATCAAAATCAGAGGTCATATCTGTCTTAAATTGTTACTGTTGGTTATTTAAAAGTGTGTAGGTTCATCCATTAAAGGAGCTTCTAAAAATTACATGTATGAGTTCTTAATATGTCAAGTTCATTTCTAGGGTAAATGCTGGCTACTTTATGTAAATGTTCCTTACATATTTATAACCCTAGAAATGATGGCTCTCTCCATATCTCCTAGTGTTACATTTCTTATGTTTCAACCGTAGAGTGTTTATTCTATTTTCTAGATTAATTGATGGATATGTTAGGTAAATGATTTAAATGCATCTCCTAACCCTATGTGTTTGGTTCTCTAGTTAGAATACGCTAAGGTTCATATTTCTTAAATATTACCCTTAGGTTGTAAATGTTATCATATGTTGTATATTACTAGGATTGTATCTTTAAGTTTGTTTCTGTATTACTTCAGTATTCATATTTTGTTACTATAAAATAGGGTTTTATTTCCAGTAACTAATTAATCATTCTCTAGGCCTTATTACCCTGTTGACATATTTCATTTGTCAGCAGAGGATTGTCTAAGTTTACTTCAAACTAGTTGAGAAGTAGGAATTCATATATTGATATAGAATTACTAGCTTCAACCTAAAAGTACAATAAAAAGAACTATGATAGTATGCATCTAATTATTAACAGCAATAAGTAAACCAGAAATATTAAATATAAGTAGTTAGTAACAGAACCAGAATATAAATTAAATCAAAGAATAAATAAACCATTAAGACCTTTCAAGTTCTGTCTCATTAACTATAAACTAAATAGAAAATCAACTCCATTAAATAACAACATCATAATTAAATGAACAGAGGAGGCATCATGACCATCCATTTGTGTTACGGAGAAAACTTCCTATGGCTTGGGGTACCACAACAGACAGAGTAAACGCAAAACTCAATCCCATCCCAATATGCAAGAGAAATAAAACATCTAACACTAAAGGATATCGAAACATACCTTATTCCTGATGGTTGATGTAGATCCCCGTTGAGCTTTTCCAATCCTGCTTGTCTTAACAATTTTCTCTCTCAACAATCAGCAAACAAGACAAGCATGTGATATAATGGTGTTAGACCTACTCTAGAATATATATAATAAATAATGTATAATCAATTAAAATCATCCATGGATTCAATATTCATTTAAATGCACATCATTGGACATGAAAAGATATTTCTATTAATATAAATAAGAGATTACAAGAATGACAACCTCTGTCGGCACGTCTGCGAACCAAAGAAACTGAGTCCTCCACTTGGGCCTCCACCACCTCAATCCTCCATCTCTCGATAGCAAGCTCACAAGTAAAGGAAAGCTTGGGAATAACACAAAGTGCTCCAAGGGACAAAGGAATGCAGACGAAAGTATAATCAAGCTACGTCAACAATGGACTATAGTTTTCTTGCTCTTCAATTCCTCTCCTTTCAATGTATCCCAAGGGTTCCTTATATAGTGCTTCAATGGGGTAATGGAAGGTCAAATCCGAGTGATCTCAAGGCATATGAAAGTCCAAGAGACAAGTGACTTGGATCCACATCAAGGAAAACTCCAAAACTATTTGGCCTTTTGCACACATCTCGATGTACACAGGTTTAAGGGTCATATCCGCGTATATACGCGAGAAAGGGTTTAAAAGTCATGTATGGAAAATAACATGTGTTTTTAGGGATGATCTTGGAAACATAAAAGGTACAAAAATAGTCCATGGGGCCCAAAAAGTCTGTAGAGGGATAGGGAAGGCCATAAATGTGTGATCTACCATGTGTGGTAAAATCAGTTGTAATGGATGCCCGCTAATGTGTGAGGTTAGAGGGGTGATACGATGGTCGAAATACATTATAAGTCCATCCCAAAAGTGGGGTGATGAAGAACTAGGTGGAAGAAACATCCTTCCAACAATACAATACAAATATCTCTACATATGATTGCAAGTACATATAGCAATCCCAGATACATAAGAGTACAATGGCCATGAATAGGCATGATACAAAATATGACATGTGTGGTCATCACCACGTATGATATAGATAGATCAGAATATTCATGATGAATATATACAAAGGATCATGATCTCCATGAAATTTAAAGATATACAATGGATCAAGATCTCCATAATGGCTGAAGATATTTGACATATACTGGAATCAAGTCACGAGAGTTTAAATATCATGAACACTGGCACGATCAAGGAGGTAGCATATCTGGAATGCCACCAATATGGAAATTCTTCTACACAAATCGCTACAAGTACATGTCATACTATGTGAATAAAGGTTTTGAGGTCAAACATAGTAGTCCATCGTTTGATTGCCAGTCATTGATTTATACAGTTAACAGATGCGAGATCACCCACCGATAATGAAAATGGGAATCAAGGTACTAGAGTGCAATCTAACAAGTGTGAATAAATGTGTTGAGGTTGAACACTTGAAAGAATCCATCGATCAGGGGACATTGATGTATTCCAAAAACTGTCGATGGTGAGAGAACTTGCCACTGATGACTGCAAGTCTCAAGGCACTCAAAATAACTCTAGACTCCTATCCCAGAATAAATGATCTGAAGTCGATGGGATGAAATCCATTGGAAGGAGGGAATTAAGGAATTCCCCATCATCCAACATGAGGTACTAAGCAAAGATGTATAATGTGGAAGTACTTGATCATAATATGCACAAACCAGTACCGGTACCGGGAATGACCGACATGCAATGTCAAGAAAACTGAGGAATGGATGACTCAGGCTTCAACTTCCTTTGAAAAAGAGCATAAAGGTGAATGGTGACTAAATTTAGGTAGTATAGACTCAATATACAAAATTGGGACATCTCTGCGAAACATGAGGCATCCACAGAGGCTCCATAGGCACTGGAAGCTTAACCAGTTGGTGGAGATAAACACAGAGAAATGAGTACAGCTCCTAAATTAAAACTATTAACCCAACCAACGGATGTGATATACAATGTTCTATTTGAAGGAAACATGACTCAATTGTTGCCAAAGATAACATCTTTTCTTGTCTGGATTTTTGGTTTTTTGATTTTTTTTTTTGGGAAATTTTCAAATATTTTGAAAAGCTTGAAAAAAAATCAATGTTCTTTATAGTTACAGACTAGGAGGAGATGAGTGTCAAGGGGAAAACAAACTAGTTCCAAGCAACGAAAAATCGCTATGCTCAATGCAAGGAAACATGTGTAGGATAATGACACTTAGGGGAGAGTCCCCTCCTAATAAAAATGGGGAATCAAGCTGCAAAAGATATATAAAATGGATCTACTTGGCTAGACATGAGACAAGATTGGGCTATATGGCTAATAATCAAAGTCAAGGAAGCCGGCATAAGGCTCAATAAGGTAAGAAAAACTCATGATAATGCAATTACAACTTGAAACAAGGGAGTCCCGGGAAAAAGGCCAGCAAAAAGATCAAGAGGAGTATGAGGCTCTTGCACAAAGTCATGGCAATACTATACAAAGGACTCCCACACCCTAAAGGAAAAATGTCGGCATGGACACCAAATGCAAAACATGAGCTAACTAGGGTACCCATGTATGGTCAAGCTCCACCATTCACATCATGTCACTTCTGAAAGCAACAAGGAGGTTCCGTGACAAGATAGAATGGGTTCGTACTTAAGGTTATAATGAAAAGGTCATAAGGTCATGCAAAGTGCAAACGGATGTGAAACCTAACCTATATGCTAGTTTAGACATAATACCTGAAATCGACATGAACGGGTCAAAACCACGATCAAACCGCGCTCAAAACAGATTCCTACATCATCAAATTAGTTCAAAAAGGTCTAAAATGGTCAAAAATAGTCAAAACTATAGAAAGTGGGTAAAACTTTTCAAAAAATTTCTATAAATAGTGAAAAATTTAAAAATTCCATATCATGTGAAATTTTTACCCATTTGAGCTCAAAACTTCCAACTCAAATTCTGGGAGCATCGTCCAGTGAAATTCGACACCGTTTGATCTAGGTAACTCCTCATGTCCTCCTCTTCCTATTTCATAGAAATTTTTTAAGTTTTCATGGTCCATTTAATTTTCTAGGCCATCCTAAATTGTGCGTTTCATCCCACGTGGGTATTGGCATTTTTTCTGCATATAGGGCTGGCCATACATAGAAAAACTGCCCAAACCTGCATACATATGCGGCTGTTTTGCAAACAGTCACGTATGAGCCCGCAAATGAGGTTTTTAAGAGAAAATAACAAGCAAATCTCTTGTTTTTTGTGCAGTATGGTTTTGGAATTGAGGGAGAGGGAACATGTTGATGTAGAAGAGGCTGTGCAAGGTGACTTAATGGCCCAATAAGCATTGCATGCATGTGGTTTGTATAATTTTTGGTGTCCTGGTAGCATGAGGGCCGAACCAAGACTCCTCTAGATGCTAGTGGATTACTAGGATCCAGAGTATGAGATTTTTCACATTGACGGGATGTTGCTTAGTATAGAAATTGAGGACATATACTTTATCACTGGTTTATCCCAACGAGGAGAGGTGGTAAATCTCTGATCTCGCGGGCCAGGAGGTGGATTGACTATTGATGAGTACATTGTGGTGTATTGCTTTTTGGACACGGAAAAGGTTGGGAGTCAAATCCTGACAAACTCTATCTAGGTACTAGGACTGAAGGCCATACTATTGGCACTTAATAGGATAGCCGGATTAGCTTCACTCCACCAAGCCTTTCGGTCACTGATGTTCTATGCGGTGGAGTGTATGAGACCCACAGTGTATGATTGGAGCACTGTGCTGTTGAGCAACATGAAACAACAGCTCAGTGACTATAAGATGGGAAGGGTGAGAAACTTTGGTTTTGGCAGCATACTAATCATGTTCTTCTTTAAGCATGTACCAGGGCTAAGCCCTAGAGTGGACATTCCTTCACACGGAGTTCAAGATCTAGCCCAATGACATTGGGAAAATGTTATGCGCAGAATGGGCAGAGGTAGGGTGGATAACCCTTACCCAACAGACTTCTTTCCATGGTGGTGGAGGTAGATCATTACCATCGATGACTACCCCTATGTAGGGATAGACTTCCGTGGAGATTCGGACATGCCCCTACCACCAACAGCAGCATATGGCAACATAGGCAACGAATCCCAACCCCACTTTTTAAGTTTTTTGAATTATTAAATTTTTTTGTGTTTTTTGATATATTGACTCAAAAGACATGTTTTGGTGTGACAACACATAGTGACAATCTATCATGTGTATGTAGATGTTAGACCATGAAAACTAGATGGGTTCCCTCTTCATAGACGAAAGGGAAGAGGAGACAATATTATGGTTGTGGATGTGGAGCGGACGCTGCAAAGCATTCACACAAACTTCGTATGCTTGACACACAGGGTACCCATGGCGCAAGTTGAGGACTTTTCTGAGGCCATGCAGTGCCAGGTGGTTGGTGTACCATGGGCATGGGTTCAATTATTTCGATGGATAGCTAGAGCCGTGGTGTGTTACCACGATCAGAACCCCCATCCTTCTCCTTAGGCTTAGAGACCTGAGAGCATTTCTTTTTGTACTACTGTGTATTATATTTTGGTGGCTTGGAAGCCCCAATTTTGTATTATGAAACTTATGTATTATTACATCACATTTAGGATGTTAATAGAAAACTTTTATGATGATCGATTTTATTTATTTACATGTGTGCAAAAATGTATGTTTGTGATATGCTTATGGTCTTTGAAACAAATGCCAATCTAACACATAGTTAGCATATGAGTCAACAGCTTGATTAAAAATTCTTGAAACATGAATGTATGTTATATTTTCAAATTTCCGTTCTAGCAATATCACATGTAAGAATCTTCATAATAATATCAGATCCCTAATACGATACGAGCCATTAAGCTGTGAAACCACTAACTGCGAATCAAGACGTACCTCAAGAGAGAGAACACCATGTGAAATGACATCATGCAATAACTCAATAACGACACTATATTCAGCAACATTGTTCAAAGAAATCCATAAACATATGCCTCCTGAAGAGAAGACTTGAGCTATAGGAGTATAAATCTCCCAAGCAGCTGAAGTTGAGTTTTGAGTGTGACTGCTAGCACCATCGGTGAATCCTATGTAAACGAAAGACTCCATCAACATTTTCCATAAGAAATAGAATCTAATCAACAAACCCGATCACCATAAGAAGACCTAACTATGCAATTGAAAGATTGTACAATAATATACAAAAATCATCCTTGGATGAAGATCATGCATAGTATTTTTTGAGATAGAGCCCATTTCTAGGCTCTGCCAAGGCTGTCCCTTCATAATCAACTAGCTCGAAGGAGCCTTTCTCTAAGACTCATTTAACCATGTAAGGACCATGCCACATGGGATTAAATTTTCCTGCACCCAAGGGTTCTTTCACTTGATCCCACAAAAGGACCAAGTCACATTCACTAAACTTCCTCATATGGACAGGCTTATCATACTGGACCTTAATGCGACACTTATTTACTTCTAGAGCCACTAAGGCATCTCGGCACTGCTCATCAAGCTGCTGTAAGTGGACCAAATGTTCCTCCAATGTGGAAGTGTCTGGTAAAAGCTATATAGCTAAATTCAACGAAGGGATTTCGCATTCAACCGGTAAGACAGACTCCACCCCATGCACAAGCTGATATGGAGAGAAACTGGTGGCAGTCTTAACCGCGGTTCTAAAGGCCCACAAAGCAGGATATAACATGATATGCCAATTTTTCTTGTTTTATGCAATGGTTCGTTGGAGAATAGGCTTAAGTGATTTATTCACTGCTTCAACCTGTCCATTCGCCTGAGGGTAATAAGAAGAGAAATGCTCCTGATTATATCCTAACTTTGAAGCCAACTCTTCCATCATTTTATTCTAAAAGTGCCTACCATGGTCAGTGACAAGCTCTTTCGGAATGCCGAACTGAGTAATAATTTGGTTGAAAACAAAATGCACGGCTATCTGACCGTCAAATTTAATCATGGGCATAGCCTCTGCCCATTTCTTGAAATAATCGACAGCCACTATAATGTGATGATTCCCCCCAAATGAAGCTGTTTTGCAATCCATAAAGTCAAGCCCCCACTTGGCAAAGGGACTGACGGTGATAATAGGATGTAATGGGGTTGGATGCGAGCGTATATTGCATGTAAACACCTGGCAAGGGTGACACGTCTTGATAACATTAACACAATATTTGAAGATTGACAGCAAAAAATATCCTGCTCTTAATCTTTTTTGGGTTGTAGAAATCCCAAATAAATGACCACCACACGCCCCTCCATGGCAATCATTCATCATAAGCTCAGCCTCATCAAGGGTTAAACAACATTGTAAAATGGAATCTACCCCATGGCGGTACAAAGTGTTATAAACTATAAGGTAGTTCTTAGCTACATGACGTAATTGTCATCGCTCATCCCGTGAAAGGTGAGTAGGGACCTTCAACGTTTGCAAATACACAATGATATCCCCGTACCATGGGTCCAAAGTTGAGATAAGGAAAATATTCTCATCGAAAAATGTATCCTCATAAACCTCTTCCTCCTCCGAACTTGGAAAATCAGATATGAGCTCCGCAAAGATCAATGATTTCTTTGATTTCACCAAAACGAATTCGACATCGAACTCTTGCAAAATAACAATCCATTTATTGTATTTTCCCCCAATCATCCTTCTAGTTAGGATGAACTAAAACGGATTGATATGAGCTACAAAAAAGGTTAGGCAAAGGAGAATGTAATGTCTCAATCCCTGAACCGCATGAACGGTGGCCAAGGTAAGTTTCTCCACATGGGAATAATGGATTTCTACATCAATAAGGTTTCATTTCAAATAACATATGACATGCTTGTGGAGCTCCTCATCCTCCTGAACCAAAACTATACCAACCGTCTCCATGGACACAGCCACATAAATCAAGAAATCATGGCTATAGTCAGGTGGAATGAGCATAGGGGCCGATGCTAAGGCTTTCTTAAGAGCATCAAAGGACTTCTGGGTTCACTCATCTCAACAAAAATAGGTGTCCTTCTTTAAAAGATACATAAATAATTTAGACAAGTTGGCAAAATTAGCTATGAATCTTCACAAGAAATTTGGCATACCTTGCAAACACTGAAGATGTCTAATATTACGCGGGGGAGATAATTGAAGTATTTCCTCAACCTTTAAGGGATCAAATCTTATACCCTCCCTGGATATGATGAACCCTAGAAAACGACCAACAGTCACACAAAAGATGCACTTTTGAGGATTTAATGTAACCTGGTAATGGCGACATCTTTCGAATACTAATCTCAAATGGTATGGATGACACACTCTCAGACAAGAATGAGTAGCAAGGTCATCCAAATACACTTTGATAATCATTTTGAGATCATGAAAAATTAAGGTCATAACGTACTGAAATGTAGCTCCAACATTTTTAAGGCCGAAAGACATCTTTTGATATCAAAAAGTACCCCAAGGACAAATAAATGCAGTCTTATGTTGATCCTTAGGTTTGATCTAGGTCTGATTATATCTAGAAAAACTGTCCATGAAGGACAATACCTCGCTTCCTGCACACTCATCCAAAATTTGATCAATAAATGGTGTGGGAAAATTATCCTTAGGACAAGCATGATTTAAATCATAGAAATCAGTGCATATATGGATCGCTCCCTAATTCTTATCATCAGGAACGGGATTTGAAACCCACTCCATCAGGGGAACGAGATAGATAAAACCAACTTTTAACAGTTTCTCTATCTCTGCCTTAATGGCAGGTGCTTTTCTAGGATTCACCGCACACAAGCGTTGTCAAACCAGCTTCGCATCTGGATAGGTCTTAATCTCATGTTCAATAATATGAGGGTCAATACCTAGATCTTCCTCATATGACCAAGAAAATATGTCATGAAAATATTTAAATAGCTCAGTATACTCCTTGATCTCAATCAGGGGAACAACTCGCCCCAATGTAGACGTTCTCAACTTTGCCATGATCGTGAGAAATATTGATAGGAATAGTAGGTGATAAATTCACCATGTTCCCATTGGCCATCTGACCAGGAGAGATCAATGGAACCATGGGACTACCAATATTCTTGCTAAGAATCTCCCTAAAGTCATCACTCTCCATACGATCGAGTTCAGGAAGAAAATATGATTGATGATGTAATTATTCCCAAGGTGGTTCAACCCCAGACATGGCCTCAATAATGGCTTCATCCGATGGAAAAAAATCATTGAGGCAATCATGCGCGTGAGAGGACTCAACTTCCCATGCAGGAAGCATATATGGGCCCTCCTGCTTCATCCGTGAAGAGCAAGGACTAGGCTCTGCAACTTGATAAAGTTTTACTTGATATGATACCATCATTGCAGGAAACGACACATCCATTTTGATAGGGCCAATCAAAGGAATCCATGAAGGAAGAATCCGAGGATATTTCATATGGGTAGTGCGAAAAGACATTGAATTCAACAAGGATGAATCCCCACCAAAACTAGATCCGATCATAAGAACGGGAGTAGGACAGCTAAAGGTTCCCATAAGAGATGGATACATACCCACACCCATACTCCTAGTTGTCGTCTGATAATGATCCATAATTGGGATAGAAGTTCCTAATGATGCATTAACACTCGGATTATAGAAAGATGTCTGATCAATTGTAATGATCTTCCCATTAAATGGAAATCATACCACTCGAAAGAGAGAAGAGGCTACGGCTTGCATACTATACATCCAATTCTGTCCTAGCAAAAGATTGTAGTCAACGAGCGCATCAACCACCTTGACCTCGATTGCGACGGTCTTCCCTCCCAATTGGACCTTAAGAGAAGGAAGAATCCTGTGTAGCTAAAAATATCTACCATCAAAAACTGTCAACATCGTAGCAAATTGAGACAACTCAGGAGAACCCAAACCCTTCCAACATGACAAAGACATCACGGAAGTAGCAGTGCCTTCATCAATCACAGTGTGTTTGACGGTCATATTAAGACATTCGAAATGAATCAAAAGAGACACGTAGGAAAATGAGGTTGTATTCCCATGGTTTCAAATTTGATAATGGAAGAAGAGTTATCATCATCCACCCCAAGAACAGAAAGCAAGGCTCTCCTTTGTGAAGGAAAAGTGTGACGTACTTCAAGCGTAGACATTGCACAAGCTGTTTGGCCCAAATCCTCGACAACGAAATATTTTTGGGCGGCTCGAGCATTAGGATTGTGCCTTGAATGCTTTAGGACTCCCTTAGGAATGCGAGGTGCAACTTCAGGTTTATCCGTAAATTTTTCGGTACGCAAAGGGCTCTCGGGTGGAGCGGGTTCCTTTCCAAGGTCCAGTTTTGATGAACCATAATCCTTTGCATGAGTCACAACCTTAGTAGCATGCACGATGTTAACACAACCATGACCACTATTGGCTTTCGGTAGACTTTTATCTCCACCCGATGCACAATGAGGATCAATTGTCCTCGAGTTCATATTTTGATTGTTGGGTAAAGGATTAGTTAACACAGCTGGGCCCTATGCTATGAACCTCGAGGCATCTTCCATATGAGGGCACAAGTGAGTGAGGTGGTCCTCCTTATATAACTAGTAAGGAAACTTTACCCTTATGATTATTTTTCCCTTTTTTCTTATTCCTTCCAGGCTATTGGTTTCTCTTCTGGTTCGACGATTGCACGGAAAGTACACTCGCCATTTGGGTAGGTTGAGGTGAAGTCATGGCTTGTCCCAATGCGGATTAATTAATTGACAATTGGCTCACTTGTTTCACAACCGAATCCGCAATTTTGGCACTTCTACAACCCACAATGCCATCGGCATGTGGTCCAGGCTTGATCTTGGGATCAAAACTAGATCGCGAAGCATTAGGTATAATCTCATACAAAAGTCCGAATTGAGCGTAAATCAAATCCAACTCTTGCTCCCTAAAGATTGCTTGTTCCTTGTTTTGGACTCCGGATGTAGAAACACCCTTCATGATGTAAGGTAACAACGACTTGAGGAACCACTCAAGGAGAAATTCTAGTGGTATAAAGGCTTTAGTCAACTGTTTTCATCTACGCCACTCTTGAATATGATCCGAGATATGTGTGGCTTTGTCTTGCCAAAATGTCGACAAGAGTTCGGTACCAACGTCATAACGTACGGGTAGCTGGAAGTGATTGAGGAAATTCATGGCAATGTCATCAAATAAAATGAATGCCCCCCTTGGTAAATCTATATACCATTTCGCTACAAGCCTGGTGAGGGTGCATTGAAATAGCCTCAAACAGATTGAATCCTCATGTAAGGAATTGGAAGAGCACCAAAGGTGAAAAGTAGTGACATGCTCACTAGGATCTTCTCCAGCTTTTCCCTTGAACTTGGGAATGTCCGAAGGAATCTTGTTAGGGACAGCCAACCAGGATAGGTCATGAGATACTAGATCATTCATAAGTCTCGATAAGTTAGGTAAGTTCAAGGTTGGGAGGAAAGGGAGCCTAGGTTGAGCTGGTCTATTCCATGCTCCCTGATAGTTCTGGTTCATGTAAGGCTGATTTCTATAAATACCATGGCCTTGGCCATTATAACCTCCTCCCATTTGACCCATATAGGGCTGCATGGAAGCATTCTGATGTGGTGTACCTTGAATATGAGGTACTATAAATCCATAATTGGAAGAGTAAGTAGGTTGTTGATACCCATACACATAGGGTTGATATTTCTGTCCATACTGCAGTCCATAAGACTGTCCATGAGAAGCTCCATAATGTGTCCCATGGGATGTCCCATGAGAATGTCCATAGTTAGGGATGTTGGGAACTCCTTGTGATGGACCATAATATGATCCAGAAATAGGGATATGACCTCCCGACACAATAGGAGGTACTTGACTCTGAGATACTATCATGTGAGCAGTCGCAGTACGAACATGGCTAGTAGCAATATTTCAGCTCGAAGGACCACGTGAATGAAGGGGAGGAAGGGTAGTAAAAAATGCATTCGAAGGAGTAGGGTTTGAGGATGAAGGGACATGTGAAGGGATGTAAGTGGTGTTCCCAATGGTCACTCATTTCGGTTCTGGTATCCGCATATGATTACTAACACTAGGTCTAGGACAGGCATGTGAAGTTGCTTCCACCAATAGGATGGAAGGTGCAATGTGATTAGTGCTCCCAAATATCTCAGCATGGAAAGGAATAGGAGTGCCCCTAGGCGTAGTGCTAGGTTCAACTTTCGACTCAACATGATGTGCCAGATTAGGTGTAGGGATATCAGACATGCCATAATGAACATGACTAGTGCTTGTGGGTTCATGATGAGTCTCGTAGCCTGGAAACCAATACCGACGACCTGTGAATGAGGGATCATAACCAGAATGTGAAGGTATTTCCAGTGAAGGATCATATACGGGATCTTCATCCCCAACCTCATGAGGTGGATAGGACATCTCATGAATCTCATCCTCATGATCTCCCATCATGTGTGAATCAAAGTGAGAAGTAGTCTGCTTGGACTATCTGTTTCTCTCTCCAAAAGGAGGAGGAGACGTGGAAGGAGAAAGCCCTACCAAATGACAAGAACGGCGAATTGCCGCATATGAATCCACAATGACTCAAAAAATGAAAAGACTTGATCTAATTACGCAAACCATAGGAAAAATAGCGTGCACAGAGCATACACCTATAAAATGTAAAGCCAAATTGCAAGAAAACAAGGGTAGGATATCTGAGCTCCCGAATGAAGTAGGTATTTCTCACCCAAGAGAGGCTTGAGACTCCCATACACAACAAGTGGAGGTCCGTAACCAATTATAGTGGCCCTCAGCTTCAACGCATATAGCGACTGTGCTGTCCAACCCCTACCTAGCTAGGAAACCTGCAGAATAACCTTTGTGAAGTACCCCCTCTATAACCTAGGTAAGGAAACTAAGGTCACCTCAATATAATCAATGCTCAAGTAGACAGTTGCAGGTAGGATTGATTGTATGGGCAGGGTAGAAAAGCCCAAAATTTTTGAAAGAGCCCCCAGATACATATACAATCTTGAAAATATCTCCAGTGGTACTCAGTTACAACCAGGGATCATCCCAATCATAATCGCTCACACTGCCTCATGCTTAACTCCCTTGTAAGAGGAGAATCATGAGAAACACTAAATTATAGAAAGGAATTTCACACTTTCACATGGACAAACACATAAATGTTTCGTTTAGTGGTCTTGAAGAATTTACTCACAATGAACTATTCCAAGAACCTAAAACCTAATCTTGTTGGTGCAGCCTATAAAAGAAAAGCGTGTAATTCATTTTATTATGCATTGATTTTAATTGGATTATTACTCAAAAGGGAAAATGGTCGTGCAACTAATGATGTCATGACACAACAAGAAGTAAAATGCACACCTAACAATCAATGCAAATGCACTGTGTCAAATGAAAAACAGGGTATGCTACTGCGTGAAGTGAAAAGTTATCCTTCAAATGAATATGCAATCACTCCTATATGAAAATATGACTAATAATCTCCAAGCAAACATACTGCAAGTACCATGCAAAATGCAAAATGAAAACAATGCATAATGATGCAAAAAGCAAATGTTTTTGTATTTTTTGAATTAAATGAGATAAAAAGCAAAAGTGTGACTCTAAAAACCCCAGACTTTGCAAGTACTATTAGACAACACCCAAGCAAAGCACCAAGGTAAAAGAGACCTAATGCACTAATCCCAAAACAAAAAATAGAAAATGAAATGACAAGAACATTCTCAAAAAATTGAAACTAAAACGCGTCTTTGGTCAGAAATAGGGGTGTATACAAAATCCAGAAGCATCCAAGAAGACTCAACAATCATCCAAACTCACCCAACAACACTTAATATTTCCCCAAAAGGAAAAACTTAGGGCATACACAACTTTAAAGGAAAAACCCATGCGACTGTGAAGGAAAAACCCACGTATAGGAAGAAAAAGAGATTAAAAAGAAGGCAAATAGACAAGCTGAGACAAAATTTACTCCTATCAGACACTACTAGGAAAACATGCCCCCATACCCGACTCAGAAACAAAGAAGTCAGAGCAAATCAAGAACATTGAATGCCGATAAAACCCCTAAAGGAAATGACTAGGAACTCCATAGTGGAGTTGCCAATTCTATGACAGGGAAAACTTTCTATGGCTTGGAGTACCACAACAGACAGAGTAACCACAAAAATCAATCCCTTCCCAACATGCAAGAGAAATAAAACATCTAACACTAAAGGATCTTGAAACATACCTTATTCCCGATGGTTGATGTAGATCCCTATTCATATTTTCCAATCCCGCTTGTGTTAACAATTTGCTCTCTCAACAATCAACAAATAAGACAAGCATGCCATATAATGGTGTTAGACCTACTATAGAATATATAATCAATAATGTATAAGAAATTAAAAGCATCCATGGATTCAATATTCATTTAAATGCACATCATTGGACAGGAAAAGAGATTTCTATTAATATAAATCAGAGATTACAAGAATGACAACCTCTATCGGCACATCTGCGAACTAGAGAAACTGAGTCCTCCACCTGGTCCTCCACCACCTCAATCCTCCATCTCTCAATAGCAAGCTCACAAGCAAAGTCAAGCTTGTGAAGAACAAAAAGTGCTCCAAGGGACAAAGGGATGCAGACTCATGTATAATCAAGCTATGGCAACAATGGACTATAGTTTTCTTGCTCTTCAATTCCTCTCCTTTCAATGTATCCAAAGTGTTCCTTATATAGTGCTTCAATGGGGTAATGGAAGGTCAAATCCAAGCAATCTCAAGGCATATGGAAGGCCAAGAGACAAGTGACTTGGGTCCACATCAAGGAAAACTCCAAAACTATTTGTCCTTTTACACACATCCCGATGTACACGGGTTTAAGGGTCATATCTGCGTATATACATGAGAAAGGGTTTAAAAGTCACGTATGGAAAATAACATGTGTTTTTAGGGATGATCTTGGAAAAATCAAAGGTACAAAAATAGTCCATGGGGTCCAAAGAGTCTGCACAGGGATAGGGATGACCATAAACGTGTGATNTATATATATATATATATATATATATATATATATATATAAGCACCCATAGTTCTATCTAATCCATCATAAATAACCAAATTTCATTTATGCATAACCATGAAAAAAAATTACATAACTCATTAAACATTACACATAACCAATTAAACAATATTGCAATCATATTATAAATCCATGTATTACAAATAGGGACATGAATTGAATCTTGTGGGAATACAAGCCTAGCCCCTTTTTATTAATTGAAATACAACTCATTACATTAACATCCAAACCGATTCGAGCCCTGTTGGGTTTGTTTGCATCCACACTACGTCCACACTATACTTTAAATTATGTGGGTTACATCGTTTAAAATCAATCCTATCAAAAATAAACAATAAACAAAGAATCACGCTACAAGCGAGGTCATGAGACCCTATATCTCACCACCATGCTGATAATAAGAACTACAATTATGCTACAACATGGCCTTAGCCAAAATTTTAATACACAGAGTCCATTTACAATCTAATCACAACAATGAAGGCCATCGTGGGCTTATAACTCCTAGCTTCTAGAAAATCCACAATATAAACAAAACCCACAAAATCATAATAGTAAATAACCAATAGATGCTACGCATAGCATTCACCCAAGCCATGACAATGCCAAACTAAAATTACTCGGTATGATTTTAATAACAAACTACTCTATTAACGAATCAACCCATTAATTATTTAATAGAATATACACCGTAAATAAATTACATCAAAGACAATCGTAGCCACGATGGGACAGGTTCAAGACATATACGGCATAGCCATACCCCATGCTATTCACCATTACAACACATTTAAATTCTCAAACACACAGACCTCAAAAGAAGGAGAATACCCGTGTTAAAACCACCTTAATAAACCATTAACGTAGTATAAAACCCACGACCATTCTATTAAAACACAGGGTATTTACAATGCATAGTATTTCCATCATCACAACATCTACCTTATACATAGTTTTTCCTTTCACAGTATCTGCTACACAGTCGCTATTAAAGGCCGATAATGGAGTTGCACAGGCATGCTAATGGGATATAGCACCATTGCAAGTAATGGTGCAGCCCATGGCTGAAAGGAAAAAAATCAAAAAATACGATTTACATAAATGCATACACAGAGCTTAATGGCTTAATGTTTTTCTCCATGGCTTAAGAGACTTAATACTTTTAAACCCGAGTCTATTTCTTTACAAGCTTGAAGGCATTTTCAAATCAACACAGTGAAACCCCAAAACCAAACAATGAAGACATCACTTATTCAGGTCGAGAGATGACAAGCATTGGCTTGTTGGAAGGCTTACTTTACACCATTGAAATCATACAGGATCCAGTGATGAGCTTTGAACCACGACACTCTCCAAAAACCCCAGAACCTGCAACCATCCAAAAATATGGTGAGCAGTAGGATAACATGTAAATACATCATTGTTAAGCCATTGAAGTGTTGTGAATCAAACACGTTCTTACCTTCGTGGCCATGGAGGTCGCCTCCATTTTCCCTTGTGCTAAGAAAGACCAAACCCCAAGTCAAAAATTGGAAATGACAAATCCATTGTGAGCTAATCCCTAAGCTTGGGGCTTCCACAATTACCAAGAACATTAAATGCACTATCTAGTGACCATTATCGAAATACCAGACCCACTCTCCATAGTTAATTTTCATTGCATTCGTGACCTCTATTTCCCATGCAAAAGCTTAAACCCTATTGACATAAGCTTCAAACCATATGTTATATGGCCACCCCAAGGCATATCACCATGTAACATTACAACGCTTATGTTATAACAAGGCTTAATAAATTATAATGTTATGGTTTAATGCATAGATAAGGCTTGGTCTACTCTAGTCTCAAGACAAGCCACAAGACTTATACTTTAAACATAACATGTAAACCTTAGGCTTTAATCCATAACATAATACAATACATTTAAGCCCTAAGCTTATGCTTAGTAAACATGGAATATGTAATATGCCATGTTAACCATTTAAATCTCATAAAAATCAAGGGTATGTTCATAAGCCAAGAAAATAACCTACAAATAGAAAACATAGGAAGTATTAAAAAGACTTAATAAAATACACATGGAACGAAGTTAATACTAACATGTAAATCGACAAATTACAATTTTGTAATGAAGCATAAGCAATGTACAGGAAATTTAGCAGTAAGAGCTAAATTAACAAGAATGGTATTTTACCTGGTATAATTCTATGTCGACAAGGAACCAAATTCAACCAGCTGAATGTTCTTTAAGATCAAGACGTCCAGTACTTGTTAAACAAGATTCCATTGCAAGTATGAACTGCATGTGAAATATAATAGGTGTGTTAGTTTAGAGAACAAGGTAAGCCTGCTAACAAGTAAACCCCTTTACCTCTCAAACCGTCATGGGAGGAAGAGTCTTGCGACTCGGCCCACTTTTTTTCCACAAACAAAGTTAAGTTAGGACTCCATAATTAACAAATGCGACAATGCAAAAAGGACGAAGCATATAAATCTAGTGACGACACATAAGCGACAAAAGTATCAACATAATACTACAGAGTAAACAATAGTATGACATCATAAGTAAAATACATTAAAAAAATAATGACTGAAAGTAAAAGATAGAATGTAAGAACAACTTATGAATAAACCATGGTACATGAAGTGTACGATAGAGTTCCGCAAGTGAATAATGTTCCGTCTAGGTAGTTTTTACTATCGTATAATTTATTTTTTCTATTTTTGGGGGAATTATAAGTGGTATCAAAGCCAAGTTTCAATACTAAGAGATATATGGGTGCACCAAGCTATTACCGCAGAGAACGTAAAGTATTATATTAAATTTTGGTTACTAACAAAATATTTTTCCTGCTATTAAATTTTTTTACAGTTACAGGAATTTTTACAGCACTGTTCAGTTAATGAATACTGAGGAAGAAAACAGTCGACAAGGAAAGATAACCACCCCCACTCTAGAAGCAAAGTTGGTGATAGAGATAAACTATAATGTTTTAAAAACTTTACACATTTTTCAAGCTGAATTTAAAAGTTTCAGAGAAGACAACTTGAACAAAAGGAAGGAGCAGCAAGATATAAATGAATCCTTATAGAGAAATATGATGGGAGGAAGCCTACAAGGTAAACCTACTTAGTCCACAAACAGTTCCAAAAGAGAACCTTACCCAAAATGGGCTGGAAACCCAAGAGGAGAGGAAAAAGAATAACACACCCCTGAAGCACCAAAAGGAGACCATCACAGTCCTTCTAGTGGTGATTCAATTTCTTCACAGAGAAAGAAGCAAAGGAGTGGTGATAGTCTTCAGGGGGAGTTTCAAAAAATAAGATCCCTGAACTATGAAGGTGAAGTAAAAACTAGGGAAAAGGATGAAGAATGGTTTCTAGGCATGAGTAAGTATTTCCAGGTTCATAACTACTCAAGCAAGATGAAGGCTAGGCTTTCAATCTATAGATTAAATGGTAAGGTAGCAAGATGATGGAGGGATTTAAAACACACCAAGAAAGATGAGTTGGGGGAAATACACTGGGATACTTTACGAAAACATTTCCAAGAAAAATATATGTCGGAAAGGTTCTTTGATAGAAAAGTGAAAGAGTTTCATGAACTACGCATGGTATCCATGACTATGGATGCGTTTACTAATAGATTTCTAGATATGTTCCATTATGTACCATACATAAAGGAAGAAAAGGTAAATATCCAATAGTTCCTAGGATGTCTTCCTCCCAATTTTTGGGACAGGATTGAATTCGACATGCCTAAGACTTTGGAGACCACGTTGCACAAAGCTAGGCTCTATTATGAGCATGGACATCTGAGGCAAGAGAACCTAAACTGAAACCGAGAAAAGTCTAAGAACTTCTCTAATAACCACAAACTTGGGTCCAACCAATAGCCATACAAAAAGAAAAATAATAGCTTTCAAGCCAACAATAACTTTAATAGATCTAGTACAAAGCCTTATGTACCAGCTGTTAATGTTAACAAACCAATAGCGAGTGGATCTAATGCTACCCTGCTATAGATCAAGTGCTAGAAATGTAGCAGGCCTCATTATGCCCGATATTGTAAGAACAAGACCAGTGGGGTCTTGCACAACTTACAAGAAGAACCAATTGTCGAGGACATAGCTCGAACACCCTGGATCTATGCAGCATTGGATGGGTGACAGGAAGATCATCAAGCTACGATGATTGAGATAGAAAGTAATATCTTGAATGCTTCTATTTCGATACTTATTGATCCTTGTGCTTGTTGGAGCTATGTTTTTCCTAAAATTGTTGATGAGTGCAAATTAGGCAAAGTAAAACATGAAAAACCTTGGATGGTTTAGTTAGCCACAGGTATGAAACAGAAGGTTTTCGAATTTGTTAAAGAATTTGAGGTAAAATTGAATGGTTTTCTTACAAAATTAAACCTGAACATCCTACCTTTACGATCGTGCGATGTACTTATCATCATGGATTGGCTGGAACAACACCATTCCATGCTCGATTGTTTGCACAAGTCTATCTTATGTACTGATAGCCTAGCGAACCAAGCGAAGGTTTAGGGAATTCCAAAGAAATTTTCTGTAAGACAAATATCTTCCTTACAAGCAAAGAAATGTGTTCTAAAAGGCTCCAAGTTTTTTTCAGTAAACATCTGAGACATAGAGTTTGATAGGGAACAACGCATAGAAGAATTTCCCATTCTTGAAGAATTCAAGGATTTTTTTCCCAAGGAAATCCTCAGATTACCTCCAAAACGAGACCTATACTTTTCCATCGAACTGACCCTAGGATCAGTTACAGCCTCCAGAGCCCCTTACCACATGAGTGCACCTGAGTTGTTGGAACTCAAACTACAGTTGCAAGAGTTGATACATAAATGGTATATCCGACCCAGTGTGTCCCCTTGGGGAGAACCGATATTGTTCATAAAGAAGAAAGACGGTACGATGCGGATGTGTATAGATTACTGTTAGTTGAACAAAATGACTATAAAGAACCATTACCCACTCCCCAGGATCGATGACTTGTTCGATCAGGTGGGAGGAGCCAAAATATTTTCAAATATTGACCTATGATCCAGATACCATTAGATACGGATTCACGATGAGGATATTCACAAAACCGCCTTTCGTACAAGGTATGGGCACTACAAGCTTGTAGTGATGTCGTTTGGGTTGACCAATGCACCCGTGAAATTTATGTGTATGATGAACAACATATTCAATAGTTATATGGATAAGTTTGTCTTAGTCTTTATAGATGACATAGTGGTTTATTCAAAGAATAAAGAAGAACACGAAGAACACCTTCACGTAGTACTACAAGTGTTGAGAGAACACCAGCTTTACGTTAAATTTAGTAAATGGGAATTTTACAAACCACAGATATAGATTCTAGGTCACATTATCTCCAAGACAAGGATATGTGTGGACTTAAAAAATATTAAAGACATAAAGGATTGGCCTACCCCTACTAGTGTCACCGACATTAGGTCATTCTTGGGATTAGTCGAATATTATCGAAAGTTCATTGAGAAATTTTTGATAATTTCTGTCCCCATGACCATTTTATAGAAGAAAGCAAGTAATTTATTATGGACCACTAAGTGTGAATAAAGCTTTCAAAATCTTAAGCATCTTTTGATGACTACACCAATATTACGAATTGCAAATCCCAATGGGGATTTCGTTGTTTGTACGGATGCAAGCAAGGAAGGACTTGGAGGAGTCCTCTTGTAGAATGATCACGTGATATGTTACAAATTGCAGAAGTTGAAAGACCATGAGAAGAATTACCCTATGCATGACCTTGAGTTATCTTCCATCTTCCATGCTTTGAGGATGTGGAGGCACTACCTCATGGGAAGGAAGTTCCTTCTGAGGACAGACAATATGAGTCTGAAGTATTTATTTGATCAAATGGATCTAAATGCGAGGCAAGCTAGATGATTGGCTTTCATCAGCAAGTACCATTTCGAGCTTAAGCACATTAAGGACAAAGAGAATAAGGTTGCTGATGCTTTGAGCCGATGAACTCATATGATTTATGAGGTGACCTTGAGTCAAACTGATGCATATTTTCATGAGAAGATTAGAGCGACCAACAGAGTTGACCCCTTCTATGCAGATATCATCAAGAAAGTCAAGGAGGACAGGTTGTTTCAAAAACAAAAAGAATACAAGGTAGATGAATCCGGACTACTATGGTCCAAAGATCTCTTGTATGTTCCAGAAGGAGGGGACCTTCGGTCTAGCATCCACATATAATTCCATCGAGCACCCTACTCAAGGAACCCAGGATATCAAAAGATGATATCTGATGTCAAGAGACACTTATTCTAGCCTAAGTTAAATGCCGATATTGCAATGTTTATTGCGAAATGTCAGGAATTCCAGCTAGTCAAAGTTGAGCATCAGCATCCTGCAGGATTACTGCAGCTATTTCCCATTCTGAAATGGAAGTGGGAGGTCATTAGTATGGAATTTATCACTGATTTACCAAAAAGTAAGAATCAAAATGATTCTATTTTTGTGGTCATCGACAAGTTGTCGAAGGCAACACACTTCATTCCTGTGAAGTCGACCTATAAGGCCATGAACATTATTGATATCTTCTTGAAAGAGATATTTAGATTGCATGGGATACCCAAGGCAATTATCTCGGATCAAGATGTTAATTTTATAGGAAACTCTTGGAGATATTTATTCTTCATATTGGAGACGTAGGTGAACTTCAGCATTGCATATCACCCGCAGACAGATGGGAAGACAGTGAGAGTAAACCAAATTGTTGAGGACATGCTTCGAATGTATGTCATGAACAATCCCATGAAGTGGGAGGATTACCTACACCTCGTAGAGTTTGCATATAACAATGGTTATCAGAATTCTACTAAGATGAGTCCATTTGAGGTACTCTATGGATGAAAGTGCAGAACATTGGTTACTTGGGATAGCCCGATGGATTGGCTCATGTTAGGGCCTGATTTGTTGATGGACTCAGAACAGTTGGTTACCAAGGTCTAGGTGAACCTTAAAGAATCACAAGACTGCCAAAAAAGTCATGCGGATCGGAAAATAAAAGCTAAGGAATTTCAAATAGGCGATCATATTTACTTGAAAGTAAAATCCAAATGAAGCTCGTTGAGCTTGGATAGGTGTGGTAAGTTAGCACCTAGATTTTGCAGACCTTTTGAAATACTGGCTAAGAAAGGGCCAATGGCTTATGAACTAGCATTTCCCACACATGTAACAGTCCATAATGTTTTCCATGCATCTTTGTTAAAGAAATATGTTTATGATACTAAACATGTTGTTGATTGGTCCCTTTTACAGGTGGAACCTGAAGGGAAGTTTTCCCCTGAGCCTACTCATATACTAGACAAGAGAGAAGTGGTGCTTTGGAAGCACACCATGGTCCAATTGAAAGTGAAGTGGAAACACTTTGAGGCTGATGAGTCTACTTGAGAGAACGAGGACACCATGAGAAAGGCTTACCTCACCTTGTTTCATGATGTCGTTTCGAGTCCCTAGAACACCAAGGATGATGTTGTTCTAAGTGGGGAGGCATGTAATATCTTGAATTTTGGAACTAACACTTATAGGCATGTGCCTTATGATGATTATCTTGCTTTTTTATTTTTATATTGGGTCGAAGACCCTATTGCATATAAACATGATGATTTGTTTTATATATTGGGCATAAGCCAATTATTGATGATATATGTATATGCTTGTTTGTGTTGGTTGTGGACCCTAGAGCACATGATTGATGAGATGTTTTGTGTTGAGCGAGGAGCTCTGGAGGACTTGAGTGATTGATGATTTTTGTTGAGCGAGAAGCTATGGAGCACATGAGTACTTACCTTTGTGTTAAGTGAGAAGCTTTGGAACACATGAAAATATAATTGGATGTGTTAGGAATAGGCCCTAGAGCCTTCCATGTTGATGTTTAGCATAAGCTCTGGAACATCAGATCCTTGGCCATTGTATCCTTAGGCGTATTGTGCAAGTACATCCTAGCACTAGTGTTGAGTGAGGAGCTCTGGAATTGCACTAAAATGTAACGCCTTGTTAAAGCATTAAATATGGGCTCTGGTAAGCTCTAGGGGTTACTAAAAAGAGTTTAATAACTTCTGAGTGAAAACGACTCAAAAAAAATATTGATCTCATCATACTTATTTATAAGTGATTAAATGAAATTTCAAACTTCTGTATTCTCATCAAAGTACTGAAGAGATACCACGTTATACACGGGAAATACAACATGCAAGTATGTTTAGAGTTTCCTAGCCTAGTAGACCTGAACCATCTATCTACTTGAACTTACTGAATAAGTGTCATTAAGTCTAGGGATCATGGTATATGATGCCCAAAGACAAATGTAACAAAGTGTTATATTATTAAGTACTTTATACATGGCATGTATAAATAATTAAATATATTAATAATATAAATAAATGAAAGAAAGAAGAGAAGATCCATCAATTGTTATTTATCATTAAATATTAATAAATAGTATAATGTTTATGAAAAGTCTAACTAGGAACTAGTAGAAAGTTCCTAAGTTAAAATATTAATAATGACCCAAAGTAATTGAAAAGGGTTAAATCAAGAAACCAAGGTTTTTTTATTTAATTGTCCCTTTGAATGAAAAGTATATCTATAAAGAATCAAGCCAAGGAAAGGCTTGGGGTTCTGATCTATCATTAGAGGAGTCATTTTCTGCCTTTTTTCTCTCAGGTAAATTATTGAAGAAACATTTCCTGGAAGGATCAGGAGAACTGATCCAGATCTGATACACCAGGTAGGAAACCCTTGCTTAGGAGCCCTAAGCTACATGCATGTTGGAGTCCAACTCGAGGTGATCCATATTTGAATCAAGAATGGTTCTGGGTCATTGTTGGGAGGAACGTGGTAGTTCCCAAGTGATTTGGTCATGAAAATTAGAGGTCATATATGTCTTAAATTGTTAATGCTGGTTATTTAAAAGTGTGTAAGTTCAACCATTAAAGGAGCTTCTGAAAAATTATAGGTATGAGTTCTTAATATGTGAAGTTCATTTCTAGGGTAAATGCTGGCTACTTTATGTAAATGTTCTTTACATATTTCTAACCCTAGAAATGATAGTTTTGTCCATATCTCCTAAGGCTACATTTCTTAAGTTCTAACCTTAGACTTCTATTCTATCTTCTAGATTAGTAGATGGATATACTAGGTAAATGATTTAAATGCATCTCGTAACCCTATGTGTTTGATTCTATGGTTAGAATCCGCTAGGGTTTGTATTTATTAAATATTACCCTTAGGTTGTAAATGTTATCATATGCTGTATATTACTAGGATTGTATCTTTATGTTTGTTTCTGTATTACTTCAGTATTCAGATTTTGTTACTATAAACTAGGGTTTGATTTTCAGTAACTAAGTAATCATTCTATAGGCTTTATTACCCTGCTGACATATTTCATTTGTCAGCAGAGGCTTGTCTAAGTTTACTTCAAACTAGTTGAGAAGTAGGAATTCATATATTGATATATAATTACTAGCTTCAACCTAAAAGTACAATAAAAATAACTATGATAGAAAATCAAATAAACCATTAAATTAAATAAATTAAATAAAAGAATAAATAAACCATTAAGTCCTTTCAAGGTCCGTCTCATTAGATATAAACTAAATAGCAAATCAACTCCATTAAATAACAACATCATAATTAAATGAACAAAGGAGGCATCATGACCATCCATTTGGTCCTATATCAAATATCTGATCATATATATAAATATATATATAAGCACCAATAGTTCTATCTAATCCATCATAAATTACACGATTTCATTTATGCATAACCATTAAACAAAATTACATAACTCATCGAACATTACACATAACCAATTAAACAATATCGCAATCATATTATAAAGTTCCCATGTATTACAAACAGGGACAAGAATCGAATCATGTGGGAATACAAGCCTAGCCCTTTTTTATCAATCAAAATACAACTTATTACATTAACATACAAACAGAGGCGAACCCTATTGGGTTTGTTTGCATCCACACTACGGCCACGTTATACTTTAAAGTATGCGGGTTACATCATTTAAAATCAACGCTATAAAAAATAAACAATAAACGAAGCACGCTACAAGTGAGGTCATGAGACCCTGTATCTCACCACCATGTTGATAAGAAGAACTGTGATTACACTACAACATGGCCTTGGAAAAAAATTTAATACAGAGTGTCCATTTACAGTCTAGTCATAGTGACGAAGTCCATCATGGGCTTATAACCTCCAGATTCTACAAAATCCACAATATAAACAAAACCCACAATATCATAAGAGTAAATAACCAACATATGCTACGCACAACATTCACACAAGCCACGACAATGAAAAACTAAAATTATTTAGTATAATTTTAATAACAAACTACTTTGTTAACGAACCAACCCATAAACTATTCAATAGAATATCAACCATAAATAAATTACATCAAATACTATCGTAGCCACGATGGGACAGGATCAAGCCATATACGGCATGGCCATACCCCAAGCTGTTCACCATTACAACGCATTTAAATACTCAAACAAATAGAAATCAAATGAAGGTGAATGCCTATGTTAAAACCACCTTAATAAACCATTAATGCGGTATAAATCCCACGATCAGTTTATTAAAATGTAGGGTATTTACAATGCACAGTATTTCCATCACCACAACATCTACCTTATACATAGTTTTAACTTTTGCAGTATATGCTACACAGTCGCCATTAAAGGTTGAGAATAGAGTTAGAAAGGCATGCCAATGGGCTATAGTACCATTGCAATCAATGGTGCAGCCCATGGCTAAAAGGATCAAAATCCAAAAATACGATTTACATAAACACATAGATAGAACTGAATGGCTTAAAGTTTTGCTCCATGGATTAAGAGCCTTAATACTTTTAAAACTTGAGTTTGTTTCTTTACAAGCCCGAAGGCATTTTCAAATCAACATAGTGAAACCACAAAACCAAACAATGAAGACATCACTTAGTCAGGCCAAGATATGATAATCATTGGCTTGTTGGAAGGCTTACCTTGCACCATTGACATCATATAGGAGCCAACGATGAGCTTTGAACCATGACACTCTCCATAGACCCCAACTCATGCAACCATCCACAAATCTGGTGAGAAGTAGGATAATGTGTAAATGCATCATTGTTAAACCATGGAAGTTGTGTGAAGAAAACCTGTTCTTACCTTCGTAGCCATGTAGGTTGCCTACATTTTTCGTCTATGTAGAGAAAGACCAAACCCCAACTCAAACATTGCAAATTAAAAATCCATCATGAGCCAAGCCCTAAGCTTGCGGCTACCACGATTACCAAGAACATTAAATGCACTAGCTGGTTACCATTATCGAAACACTAGACCCACTCTCCATAGTTAAGTTTCGTTGCATTCGTGACCTCCATTTCCCATGAAAAAGCTTAAACCATGTTGACATAAGATTCAAACCATATATTATATCGCCACCTCAAGGCATATCACCATGTAACATTACAACTATTATGTTATAACAAGGCTTAATAAATTACAATGTTATGGTTTAATGCATAGATAAGGATTCGTCTGCTCTAGTCTCAAGACAAGCCACAAGATTTATACTTTAAACATAACATGTAAACCTTAGGCTTTAGGCCATAACATAATACAATACATTTAAGTCCTAATCTTATGCTTAGTAAACATGGCATATGTAATATGCCATGTTAACCATTAAACTCTCATAAAAATCAAGAGTCTATTCATAAGCCAAGACAATAACCTGCAAATAGAAAACATAGGAAGTATTAATAAGACTTAATAAAATACACATGGAACGAAGTTAATACTAACATGTAAATCGACAAATTACAATTCCGTAATGAAGCATAAGTAATGTACAGGAAATTTAGTAGTAAGAGCTAAATTGACGAGAAGGGTATTTTACCTGGTATAATTCTAAGTTGACAAGGATCCAAAGTCAACCAGCTGAATGTTCTTTAAGATCAAGATGTCCAGTACTCGTTAAACAAGATTCCGTTGCAAGTATGAACTACATGTGAAATAGATTAGGTGCCTTGGTTCAGAGAACTAAGTAATCCTGCTAACAAGTAAAGACCTTTACCTCTCAAACCGTCATGGGAAGACGAGTCCCGCCACTCCACCCACTTTGTTTCCACAAACAAAGTTAAGTTAGGACTCCATAATTAAAAAATGCGACAATGCAGAAAGGATGAAGCATATAAATCCAGTGATGACACATAAGAGACAAAAGTATAAACATAATACTACGCAGTAAACAATAGTACGACATCATAAGTAAAATACATTAAAAAAATAATGACTGAAAGTAAATGACAGAACGTAAGAACAAATTACGAATAACGGTGGTACATGAAATGTATGATAGAGTTCCATAAGTGAATAATGTTCTTTCTAGGTAGTTTTTACTAGCCTATAAATGTTTTTTTATTTTATTTTCAATTTTTGGGGACATTACATTTTCATACATCATTGATTAGATATACATGCATCTGTTACTTATTGAATGAATGGTAGAAATCATAGGCTAGGTTGTTAATAATTTGGGAGTGTTCAAAGTGTGTTTTATCTTTCAACCTGCACATTTCCAATCAATTGTAGGATAGTCCATCTTTCCTAGCACTAGCAGTGTAACAACTCAAAGTTTACTAACCTCGGTTGATAATTTAATTAAGGGTGATATCATTTGCGTGACATTTCTGGTGCTGTTTCCATGGATTTGTTCGAAGGTAATATAGTACTTGAGGGTTTATTAAATGGATAATTAGTTTAAAGTGTGATTAGGTTCTGTATAAGGAGGAGGACGAGAGGTAAGAACCTGGGCATCTATTATAACATGTTCATTCAAATCCATTTGCAATATTCAGTATTCCAGATTTGATTTGTTATATAGAATAGTTATATGTTTTTATACAATAGAAGTTTTTGATGAGACATAGGGAACATAGTAGAGGTAGATTCACCAAAATTAGTTCTCACAATTCTTCTATTTTTTGGGATAGAATCCCATCATCATCAAGAAACTCTAGAGAGAGATACAAAAGAAAAGAAAGTGACATACAGTTAATTGTAGGACAACAACTGGAAGAAACTTTCAAATCAAATTCAATAGGATAAAAAACTAAATCACCCCAGAAAGAATTGTTATGGTGGCATGTAGCCACAGGTACCACCACCTGTTCATTCTTACTCTCCATATCCACCTAATTCCCAACAATTTCTACTCAGTTTTACCCCACCATCGTTACTAGCTCCAGATATTCCTCAACAGTACGATAATGTAAATTCTCCTCGATAGACCTTATTGCTTGCCCAACCTATTCCAAACCCTAACAATAGGGTTCCTAAACCTCTTAACAATTCCTATGTACCACATTCCCCAACATTTTCTATCAATGTAATACCAATCCATGATATACAACTTAGGTCAGGGAGGACTGTGAATAGGGAAAACCATGCTGTCATTATCCAAGAGGAATTTGAGGAAGAAAATGGGGAAAATCAGCCAGAAGAAGGAAATCCCAGTATCTTGGAAAATACTCACACAACCAAGTTGTAGCCTACACCTAAACCATAGACATCAGGAATTCCTAGATATCCAGAAAGGCTAGCCAATGAAAAACCTGTTGTAATACCTCAATTTGATTTTGAAAATGAACTAAGGAATGTCTACATTCAGATTCCTTTGCTTCAATCTATCAGGGATGTTCCCATTTACTCCAAGATAACCATATAAATCTATTTAAATAAACTCAGAAGAAAACAAAAATATCCACTAGGTATACATGTGGTAGAGAAACTATCTGATTATATATCAAATCAACCCCCGCTTCCCAAGTTTGCAAATACTGGAAATCCTATTTTAACTGTATATATTAATAATTTTTTCATAGGAAATGCATTAATTGATTTGGGGTCGGCAATTAACATGATTCCCATGTCCACTTTGTAGGTATTACATTTAAATAGCATGCTCATACCTACTCCAATAGTCTTGTAGCTAGTAGATAAAAGCATTGTAAAACCTGTAGGGGTACTTGATGACATCATTGTTACTGTGGTGTCCTGGGAATACCCAATAGAATTTATGGTTCTTCAGACTAGGGATCCTACCAATTAGAATCTGATCATCCAAGGGAGTCCCTGGCTTGCAACAACTAATGCTTTTATAAGGTGCAGGGAAGGAATTTTAACAATATCAAATGGCCCTTCTCTACAAAATCTTACCATGTATCCACCAGCCCAACCTATGGCAGAAATGTTATGGCTGGAAAACCCATATGGAGATGAGCAAGTTGAACAACCATTTCTATCTACCAGTTAATCTAGGGGATTACAATATTAAATAGAGGATAATATTTTAGATCAATTTATTTCTCCCACCACTAGTGTTGATTTTCCTCACTCTTTTTCTGAATTTGATTATTTCCTCACAAAGGAATTCCAAGAACATTTTGATCTAGTAAATATATCTACACCAGTACTCCTTTTTGTGAAAGAGAAAATGGAATCTTTCACAGTTCCAATTGAAGTTAGTATCGGGAAGTCTCTAATAATTAATGCTAAATTAAGTCAAGATCAACAATACCAGCTAGTCCATGTATTGCAGGCATAGTCAAGAGAATTTGTGTGGACATATAAGGATATGAGGGGAATACATCCTGACACTTGTATTCATCACATATACACACAGAAGAATATTCACCTGGTAAGACGACCATAGAGGATAATGAATCCTGCTTTAAATGATATTGTGAAGGATGAACTACAAAAATTACTTGATGCATATTTTATCTACCCCATTTCTTATAGTAAATGGGTTTCCCCTATGGTATTTGTCCCTAAAAAGGGAGGAAAATGGAGAATATGTGTGGATTTCCATGAGTTTAACAAAGAAACTCTGAGAGATTATTTTCCCCTTCCCTCTATAGATAAGGTTTTAGACACTTTTTTGGGCAAGCAATATTTTTCATTTTTGGATGAATATAGTGGATATAATCAAATAAGAATAGCTCCCAAATACGAGGAGAAAACTACTTTTTCCTGCCCATGGGGGACATATGCCTACAAGGTGTTACCCTTTGGACTGTGTAATGCTCCTGCTACTTTTCAAAGAGAAGTCTTGGGAATTTTGACCAACCTGATTCATGATTGTGTTGAAGTCTACATGGATGAATTTACAGTTTATGGAAACAACTTTGAAGAAGCACTTGAAAATTTGGAGAAGGTTTTAATTAGATGTTAGGAAACAAATATTTCCTTCAGTTAGGAAAAATGAAAAATGTTATTAATTGAAGGTATAGTTTTACGACATAATATTTCTTTGAAAGGTATGAAGGTTGACCTTGCTAAAATTAAGATCATTAGCAACCTAAATCCTCCCAAACACAACAGAAAATTAGGAATTTTTTAGGGCATATTGGTTATATTCATAGATTTATTGCGAACTTTACTAAGATAGCAGCTCCATTATTTAAATTTCTGGTTAAAGATGTTAATTTTTGTTGGGATTAGCATTGCTATCTTGCTTTTGAAACTCTTAAACCAGAATCATCTTCAACACCAGTTTTGAGAGGGCCAAATTGGTCCTTTCCTTTTCATATATAAATTGATGCATATGACACTGCCTTGGGGGGAGTCCTTGGAAAAAAGGAGAATCAAGATTACTATTCCATATATTTTATCATAAAAAATTTAACAACAGCTGAATTGAATTACACAGTAACTGAAAACAAATTCTTAGCAGTAGTTCATGCTATTAATAAACTTCCACATTACATTACAGGTTATGATGTTTTTGTTCATACTGATAATTGTGCTATCAGGTTCTTAATGAATAAATTTATAACTAGTGGAAAGGTAACATGATGGATTTTATTACTGTAAGAAGTTAACATTACAATTATTGATAAGCCTAGGAAAGAAAACCTAGTTGCAGAATTTCTTTCCCGGCTTACTCATGATAGTGAATATATTCCCATAAATGATGATTTTCCTGACGAACATTTGTTTTCTATTGCTGTTAAAATGCCTTGTTTTGTAGATATAGCCAACTATTTGGCCACATGTAAGATACTAGTTCATTTACCAAAAAATGAGAAGCGAAGAGTTATTCAACAAAGTGCCAATTACTCATGGCCAGGTAATGATCTATTCCGAAGAGGTCCAAATTTAATTATTCGAAAGTGTGTAAGGAAGATGAGATGCATGACATCCTTCAAGCTTGTCATGATGGGCCTTGTGGAGGTCATTTCTCAGAAAAATACACAACCTATAAGGTGTTACATCAGTGCTATTATTCGCCCACACTCTTTAAAGATGATGCAAAGTATGTAAGGACCTGTGATAGTTGCCAACGAATGGGGAGACCTACAACCTCTAATGAAATAGATCTGCAAGCATAGGTAATGATCAAACCATTTGAAAAATGGGGGTTAGATTTTGTTCTATCAATCTCACCTATGTCATGAAAAAATAAATATATCCTAGTTTGTACTAATTACGTGACCAAATGGGTTGAGGCAAAGGACTTGTTGAGGGCCACTAAGAACTCAGCCATATAATTTATTTGTGCATAAATATTTACTCATTTTGGACTAGCCATTCCACATTAATTTCATCTTATCTGAAATCCAGTGTCTTCATCAACTCAAAAAAATGCTTTGCAAATCTAGCAGGTAATCTCATGCTACTCTGATTTCCTTTGTTTTTCTTTTTGGCAGCAGATGAAGAAGAAGAAGGGGAAAATTATTTCACATGAACTTGATAGTTCGTTTCGTCCATATTGAACACCTGCTCCTTTTAGTCAAGAGATCACAAACCTGTTGAGGTTTCTATGATTCGAGCGAAAACATGTTTCCTTTTGGTTAGGCATTTTGAATATATATAAACGTTTTGTTGGCATAGTTGGGTTGGTTTGGTTGGTTACTGTTTTTACGGTTTTGATTTTGTATTTTTTAGAGGGTATCAATTCCTACTTTTAAATATTTAAACCTTTTGACCAAATATTACCATAAAAAAATAGTTGAGGATAAGAAGAAGCTGATATCATGGTTGGGAAATCAAATAAAGTAAAAAAAAATAGCCCGCGATAAGAAGATATGAAGAGATGGATATAATGGTTAACGTGTTGAGTAATTAGGTTAAAAGGTTACTTAGAAAGTGGTCTTGCATTTTTAATAAATAAAATATATAATATTTAAAATTAATATATTATTAAAAGATACCCCCAAGGGGTTTGGCTTGTTGGCTAACTCTACGTTTTGTTAAGGCGTATAGGATGTTAAGTAGGCCGGAGGTTCAAATCCCCCTGTGCAAAAAGGCAGCCACTCGTGCTGTGCCGGAAGGGTCGAGTAGGCTGCCAAGGGGTTATAGTGGTAGCGACGGGAATCGAACCCGTGTCACACGAGTACGAAACCTGTGAGTTGTTGATTCCTCTGTAATATATATATATATATATATATATATATATATATATAATTAAAAGCTATTAATAGTTAATAAATATAATGGTTAAGTTGTTGATTAATTAGGTTAAAAGGTTAGTTATAAAATGGTCATTTAGTAGGGATTGTAGTTTTAATAAATAAAATATATAAATATATAAAATTAATATACTATTAAAAGTTATTAATAATTAATAAATATAATGGTTAACTTGTTGAGTAATTAGGTTATAAGGTTGCTTATAAAGTGTCCATTTCCGAGGGATTGCAGTTTTAATAAATAAAATATCTAAATATCTAAAATTAATATAGTATTAAAAGTTTTGTTGGCATAGTTGGGTTTGTTGGTTGGTCACTCTATAATGGTTTTGATTTTGAATAATTTTAGATGGTATCAATTCCTATTTTAAAGGATTTAAATAAGGTAGTATTATTTTTCCTAATTTTTTTTTTGCCATTTATATTGATAAGTTAGAAAGGTGTTTGTACCTTGAGAGATTTGATCCCTCTCGGTGCTTGATAAAGCTTGAGATTTGGATCTAGGTTGGTTCCCGTCGTGGGCGGTGACACAAAATTGGATTTTGATAATCATTATGTAATTATATATATTTGACGATTATCATACTGTAAGGAATAGGTTAAGTTGAAAACACATATATCATTCTCAATCTATCTTCTTTATCTGTTCTTATCTTCACACCAGGTATTTTTGACATCTTCTCATATCGATCATGAGAAGGGAGGTTGAAATCGTATACCTATAAAATATTTAACTCGAGATATTGTTGTAAATGTGATACCCTACCCCACTTGCTTCCCAATATTAATAGTAGCTTTCTCGAATGTCAATCCTTGTGACTTATGGATTGTTAAGCCCCAAGAGAATTTCAATGGAAATTGTTTTTTATTACCTCTTTCTATAGGTGTAATATGAATAACTTGAGGCAACGATTCATCCCCCATGGAAACCTCACATAATTATCAAATTTTATTAAAACATATGTGGGTGGTTCTAGAGGTGAACTTCCATGGTTATATACTTGTTGTATAACTCCAAGAGAACCATTGACGAGTCCTCCATCAGTCCATAGGTTTGATGTGAGAATTAACCTTGCTCCTATTACTATAAGTAATTCAAGTTCCAATATTTTTTCATCTCTTTCCATAAAATAGTTGCTCTCACAACTGTAAGAATATTGGTCACAATGGGAAAGTTTAGGCTTCTTATTAAACGCTTGTAATGACATTTTACATCGTCATTTGTGGCAAAAAATTGTATCACCTTATCGAATGAATTTTTCATTGAAGAAACTAAGGAAGTATCTGTACGAGTAATCGATAATTTCCAATCCTCTATTGCTAGAATTGCATCTCTAATATTCATTAACAAATTACGAATTTTTTTTTATTGCTTTGTCCACTCTCTCAAAACACGATATTGAGGGTCACGAATACTGTGAATGTGTTCCGCAATTCTTTTGTAACACCTTCAGATGAATATATATGATTATCCATGACAGTTGGAAAATTTTCCCAAATCATCGACCAATATAATTGATTTTCCACCAAAAGGTATATTAGCATTTTCTGGTAAGGCTTGGCAAAGTCTTGAATCTATTTTGAATTATATATATTTTCTAATAAAACTGATTTTATCGATCAAAATGTATTTGACATTCCTCATATCTTCTTTTAAGTTAATTAAACTTGGTCCTCCTAAATGATTAATTTTTTTGATCAGTATATGAAGTGAAGAATGGGTTGTTTTTGGTAATATGTTTAAAGATGCAACCCTTGTAGGAGCTAAAATATGTAATGGAATTTACCTTGGATGAAATACATTTTAAGTGTATTTTTAATAGATCCAATAAAACATAGCTTTCTCATACCTTTTGTTCCATGTAGTATCATGCGTAGTGGATCGACACTCGATCTATAATGCTCAAGAATAACATCAAACTATCAATTGAGTAAATGACTTTGCATGTTGATTAGTAGAATTTTTTTTTCCATTTTTGCATCTTAGAGATGAAATGAATTGCACGATTGGAAGTATCTTCATCTACAAAAGAAGTGTTCCAATCATGCATACGATCACGATCTCTATGTCCAAGCATCTCAAAATCATTATAATTTTTAAGCTGAATTTTATATAATCCACATGTAATTTCTCATTCATGTTGCCTCAAATCTCTCTATGGATTTGGGTGTTCTTCTTCTTCCTTGGATTCAACTCGATGAACTATAGGAACTGGTTTGCGATCATCATGCCAAGGTATTTATTGCAAATTTTGTCAATTCTGTACTATTTCATCAGATGTGTGGCCTATATATTTTTGAAAGTTACAGAATGTCTTGTAAAAAATCAACTTGGACCAACATAATTCACCAAACTTCTCATCTTTTTTATCAGGAATGGAGTTAAATTGAGAAGATACACACACAATAGTTACATTATTTTGTGGTAACCATTCCCCCCTATCGACATTTTTCTTATGAACACTATTTTGCAACATCTATCAATGTAAGTTGCTTCATATTCTCAGGTCACTTAGTATATATGCATAAATCAGGGAATTTTCATTATCAGCATTATACATATCAACTTATAGTTGTTTGAAAACCTTCATACCAACATTTAAAAACAAAAAATGACGACTATAATATGAAAGAGGAAGCTCTGGAACCAAATGACATGTCTCCTATGCACCTATGTCCTTGTCAATAATGAATTCACACAACAAACTTTTATATGCATGTGATGTTGGTTGGTTTAGATTCGAGATAAAACGGACATGCATCAACATATCGTGGAAAGTTTCAAATCATTTTTCATATTTAGTAGCGTATTTTTCTATGTAATTAATAACCACATGCTTGGAAAGTACTTGCTTCCAATATATATCAGCCCTCCACATGATTAGTGTTTCACAACATAATTTAAACTAGTGCAAAGTGGTAGTTTCAATGTGTGCAAGGTACTTGATCATTTATAATTTTAATTTGCACAAGAACATAAACATAAGGCTTTTAGAAAGCCACAAAATTTCGCAAAACCTCTCTTTTTTCACTTTTTTCTAATCTCATCATTCATATACCGCAACTCCATTAAAAGAGCTCCTGAAACAATCAAATTTACTATTTCAAATGTATTATCATGTCAATGCTCAAGGAAATTTAAATACTACTTTGGTCATGCAATGCTTCAAGGGATTCTATAATTGACAATGGTCTTGGCATGTGAGAAACTAGTCATAATTCCCAATGGCAACCATTAACCAGTTTCAACTCCTTGCAAGAATTATGACCCATTGAGGAGATATGCTACATGATAATGAATCAATAATCAATGGGAAGGGACAATATAATATTCAAGATTTATTGTTTATAAAAGGTCCTGGAAATGGAAAGGAAAGACTACATATGGAACAGTTTGAAAAAACTATAAGTTATTCAATCACTAATTCAACCATCCAAAATCCTTGAAATTAGCAAAATATTTTGGATATGTTAGACTACCACTAGAAGAAGATGTGAATTACAGGGTAATGTTAATATTGCATATGCATGCAACAGACTACAACCTACACCATCTAGAACTACTTACAGAGACTTCAAAAATGCATGACGTCCACTTGTATTGACAAGAATACCAGTCACAAGTACTCACCTGAAACTCCAGTCAAAGTCAAAACATGGCAATCTTAACTGACTTGCACACTTAGGTGAATATTTATCAATATCAAAAAAATTGTTTGAGTGCATAGACATCAAAATAGAAGGTTCATATAACCTTGAAAAATAGAATTTAAATCCTAAGAGATTTATTATTTCAGTGTTTTCTATTGTTGTGTGCTTCAATAGAGCTCACGCTACTACAATGTGTTGCAGAGTTTAGGATCATCATAATCAAGTGTGTCAGTCAAAATTAGTGGGCACTGTGTCGACAGTTTGACACCTTTAGTGTGCCTTATATTTGGCAATATCTTCAATCATATCATTCTATTTGAGACATATAATAGTATATGGCAACACTTTATAGTAAGATATGACTTCATTAGAATTTTCAAGGATTACGAGAAACATTTCCAAGAGAAAATGTTGGATTGGCTACCATGGCTAACAATGGGTAACCCATAACAAAATACCACCCTTTGTGCAAGTAAATAAGAAAACTAGAGCTATTCTTTAGAATTTTGGTGGTTTCTTGGGTAGTTTGAAGCTTTTAATGTTATTGATAAAACACTAGATCTTTAGCAAGAGAAATGTCTTTAGCTAAAGAAATGTCTACTAAGATGATTTCAGGTTAAATTACTTGGGTAGGTATTCAATCCTAAGGTGACTTTGACATTACATATTTTCCTAACATAGTACAAATCCCAAGGGATATCACTATCCATAGTAACAAGCATTATTTTACTTTGACAGAATATTATATATATATATATATATATATATATATATATATATGGTAACATGTTCATCGAGTGGATCATATATGTATTTTTATACACTAAACAAATAAGTATGCCTTTCTCTATTTCATATACTTAGACTGGGCCTTTTTTTATTTAACAGTATTAGCTAGTAGAGGGTCTGTCCAAACATTGTCTGGCGTCAATGATGAGCTGGGTTTAGAATTCAAAAACCAGTAGTCTCACTACCTGTGCTAGCGCAATCTACTATTCATATGATTTTAGGTTCAAGTCACAGAACATATACCCTCTATAAGGGCTGGTAGTAAAAAATATCCCTGTTATAGATCCCACCAGGGCTCAAGTCTCCCTCTAATATGTTATGCCCATTGTGAGTCATGCTTCAGATCTGAATGTTGTAATCTGACGACATTGATTTATATTCTCCCAGATTAGGGAAGGGCTAAGTTTCAAGATGAAATACTACCCAAAAATATACCATGTTTGTAATACAGATCTTGTATGAAGTTTCATACCCTAAACAAGTAATTTATCCTCTTCTGAATCACAGTGAGTTGATTAATATGGGCCAAAAGTTTTATGGTTATTTAACAATAAAATCAAATAGATAAGAATAGAATAGAATACCTGATTTGGCATTAGAACACTAAATATTATATATAATATATATTGTTATAATTTAAAAAATTAACAACTATATATATTTTAAAAAACATAAAATATAACATAGCAAAAATTCGTTAGCATTTAGATTTTCCCATTAACTATGAAAAAGGTCAATGGCGCCAAATTTTGGAGAGTTCTTGAAAGAAGAAATTGAAGAGTTTGGATTTATGTGCCTTTTTAGATATTCAGATTCGGGATTTTCTAAAATATTATTCCCTAATGACATACATATATGTATGCATGTACTTTTAAAGAAGCTAGGCCATTGTGATCATGATCAGACATAACACTAATTTGGTGACAATTCGACTGGTGAACACATCCACCAATATATGAATCTATAAGGACCTCACTGCATGTATTGACTAGAGATGCCCAGGTAGAAGGGGCTCTATGAATTGATATGAAATGATAAAGGGCCTTTAATATTGATATAAGCCATAGCTTGCTAGGACATCGTCATGATAGCTAATTTGGTGTCAATTTGATGATGATGATGGTGAGGATGATGATGGTGATGACGATGGTGATGGTGATGATGATGATGATGATGATGATGATGAAGATGTTGATGAGGAAGAGGGTCATGATGACGAAGACGACGACGACGACGATGATGATGATGGTAATGACGACGATGACGACGACGACGACGACGATGATGATGATGATGATGATGAATATGGTGATGATGATGAAGATGTTGATGATGATGATGACGATGATGATGACAATGATATTGATGATGATGATGAAGAAGATGATGATGAAGATGATGATGGATATGATGATGATGAATATGATGACGATGACGACGATGATGATGATGATGATGCTGACGATGGTGAAGATGATGATGATGATTATGGTGACGACAACAATGATGATGATGATGATGTTTATGATCATGATGAAATATGCGTTTATTTATCATTTCTAGCAAATATGTCGGTCATTGACCCTGAAATTGTTCTCAAGTCCACAAATCATAGATCTAAGGAAAATCCATAGATCAAGGACCATAAATAGAAAAGGGGATGGGAAAACACATTAACATATAAGGAAATCAACTTAAATCTTAGTCCCCTGGTGGGAAAGACACAATCATACACCTAAGCTAAGGAAAATGCTTCTTATGGAAAGAAATTTAACACGTTCTGTCAATGATAGTGGGAGGTTATAATCATGACATCAATGATTATGGCTTTCATGGTTCTATCACACATAAAATTAAGTTTGACAGTACCATGTTGAAGATATGTGCATAATTATCCTTGAGTGTGAAAATACATGCACTACAAGTGTGCCTTGGTATAAAAAATAACCTTTATTGGCTATTAGGCCATGAATATACTATGAGACCCAAATATATAACATATACAATAAGTATATGAATGAGTTTTGTAATTATTCCAGTCTTTGGTTTCATTAGGGACACAACATACCCTTATTTCCAAAAGTGCTTTGAGCTCAAATCAAGAAGAGTTTGGGTTGAACAACTAGCGGTACTTAAATTCAATGTTGCTTACTACACATAAATGACCTAGTATTGCTACATTCTCTCCCTTCACAAGGTTTGTGATCTCAAAACCATGGTATAGATTAACATTACTAGTGACTAAATTAATGGGATCTTAGGCCCTATTTATGCATTTATCAATATGTTGATCTTCACGATTCTCTTTTACTAATGATGATGATGATGATGATGATGATGAATATGGTGATGACGATGATGATCATGACGAAGATGATGATCATGATGACGATGATGATGACAATGATGGTGACGATATTGATGATGATGATGAAGATGACAATGATGATGATGAAGATGATGATGAAGATGATGATGATGATGATGATGATGATGATGATGTTAACGATGATGAAGATGATGATGATGATGGTGATGATGTTAATGATGATGGTGATGATGTTGATGATCATGAAGAAATATGAATTTATATTATCATTTGTAGCAAATATGTGGGTCATTGACCCTGAAATTGTTCTCAAGCCCACAAATCATAGATCCAAGGAAAATCCATAGATCAAGGACCATAACTAGGAAAGGGGAGGGGAAAACACATGATGATGATAATGACTGACGATGACTATGCTGATGATAAAACAGTGATGATGATGATCAGGATGATGATGATGGCCACTATACAAATAGAAAGTAAATAGAAAGTAAATAGAAAGTGGTGTAAATGGAAACACACCATTGTGTAAAAAAGAAAAAGTTAAGCACCTAAAGTTCCTTTGTCATGGTCATAAGAATATTAATTTTATTATAGTGTGATATAACACATTAGCACATATTGCATCGCATCATCAAGGAATCAGCCTGAACACACACATAGGCACATAGTTGGGCTATAAGGTTTGTTTTACAATTATT
Organism: Pseudotsuga menziesii; assembly: GCA_001517045.1. Lineage (NCBI taxonomy): Eukaryota > Viridiplantae > Streptophyta > Pinopsida > Pinales > Pinaceae > Pseudotsuga > Pseudotsuga menziesii. The sequence continues at coordinate 1,012,584 of LPNX010620071.1, read as the reverse complement.
TTCAAGGTTTTTTTTTCTTGAATATTAAGTACTTTTTGTTATGATAATTATCTATGGGATTGCTATGTGTGACAAAATTTAGATTTACAATTTAAGGCCTATGACCGAATATTTCTGGTCAATGGTCATTTAAGATGTCAAAATGTATTATTTGGTTTTATAAAGGGATATCGGATATGACATAGTTAACCACACCAATGCTAATCACATGAATTCAAGTCATTTGGATAGAATTTGGCCATTTCATAAGATCATTGCAAATTATTAGATCTTGATCATTAGAGAGATTGATTAGCTCAAAACCAAATAAAATTTCCCCGGAATATTTAAAACTTCTTTAGCAAATGTTGGCTAAAGAAATCTATTCATCTGAGTATATTAGAGGATCATAATTTTAATCATTTATGAAAGAATAGCTTGGTTACTTGTTTTCCAAGCATTAAAGTTACCCATTAAGAAGAAATTCCCTCCATTTCTTAAACTAGAAATATAATGTTCTAAGCCATTATAAGGACAAATTTTATCTAAATTGTTATTCTCATAATAGTTAGGATTAATAAGCACAAAATAAATAATATATATATATTATAATTAATGTTATAGCTGATTTTACCACTCCAGGTGAATCACACTTGTATGGCCTTCCCCTGTCCCTCTGTAGACTCCTTAGACCCCTTGGACCATTTTTTTTCCTTTGATGTTTCCTAGACCATCCCTAAAAACATGTGTAAATCCATATACGCGACTTTTAAACCCTTAATCACATATATACGCAGGTTTGACCCCTAAAAGTGTGTACATTGGGATGTGTGCATAATCTAAATCCTTTTGGAGTTTTCCTTGACATGGATCCGACTCACTTGACTCCTAGCCTTCCCTATGCCTTGAGATCGTTTGGATTCAACCTTTCATTACCTCTTTGAAAAGCTATATAAGAAA
>LPNX010620071.1:976842-1011620 GCA_001517045.1 Pseudotsuga menziesii | reverse complement strand
AATTGAGAGCAAAGAAACTATAGTCCATTGTTTCCAGAACTTATGCTTGAGTCTGCATCCCTTTGTCCCTTGGAGCACTTTTGTGTTCTTCCCAAGATTTCCTTTTGTTTGTAACCTTGCTATCGAGAGATGGAGGATTGAAGTGGTGGAGGCCCATGTGGGGAATTCAGTTTCTCCGATTTGCAGACATGCCGACAGAGGTTTGTATCATTGTAATATCTGATTTTATATTAATAGAAATATCTTTTCCTGACCAATAATGTATGTTTGAATGAATATTTTATCCATGGGATGATTTCAAATGTTTATACATTGTTGATTATATATGCTAGAATAGATCTAACACCAATATATATAATATGTTTGTATTGCTTACTTGTTGTTGAGGAAGTAATCTATCAATTCAAGCTGAAGTTGGAAAGCTCAACGGGGATCTACTTCAACCATCCGGAATAAGGTACAAGGTTAGATCCTTTAGTGTTAGATATTTAATTTCTATTGCATATTGGAAAGGATTGATTTCTGGAGTCAAGATGTCCGTTGTGGTACCCCAAGTCATAGGAATTTCTCTCCATAATAGAATTGGCGACTCCGCTGGGGAGTTCCTAGTAGTTGTCCTTTGGGGGTTTTCTATAGGCATTCAATGACTTTGAAATGCTCTTTCTCTCATGTTTCTATGTCAGGTCTGGGGGCATGTTTTCCTGGTAGTGTTTGATTGGTGTGAAGTTTGTCTCAGCTTGTTTGTTTTCCTTGATTTTTATGCACATTTCTTTCCTATACGTAATTTTTGACCTCACAGTCACGTATACATGTAGTTTTCACTGCAATTTATGTGTATACATGCGGGTTTAATGCGAACAGTCATGTATGCCCTTAGTTTTTCCTTGTAGAGGAAGTTGAATGGTTGCTGGGTGAATTTTGATGATTGCTGAGTCTCCTTTGATACTGCCAGAGTGTGTATACACCTTTGTTTCTGACCAGAGACGTTTTTTTTAAAGGGTAAATTTCTCTTTTTTAAAAGAATGTTCTTGTCATTGCATTTTCAATTTTTTGTTTTGAGATTAGTGGATTAGACTTCTTTTACCTTAGTGCTTTTCTTGGGTGTTGTTTGAGTGTGTGCTTGCAGAGTCTGGGGGTTGTAGAGTCATTCTTTTTCTTTTTATATCTCATTTTATTTCAAAAAATTCAAAAATATTTGTTTATCATCATGCATTGCATTTTGCATTTTACATAGTACTTGCACTAGATTTTCTTTGGAGTATTAGTTAGGAGTTCATATAGGAAATCTTGCATTTATCATTTGAAGAAAATTGTGCATTTCACGTAGTAGCATAACCTGTTTTCATGGACATAATGCATTTGCATTGATTGTTAGGTGTGCATTTTACTTCATGTTGTGTCATAACGCCATTAGTTGCATGGCCATATCTCTCTTTTGAGTAATAAAGCCAATTAAAATCAATGCTTAATTAAAATGAACTACACTATTTTATTTGATAGGGTTCACCAACAAGATTAGGTTTTAGGGTCTTAGAATAGTTCATTGTAAGTAAATTCTCCAAGAGCACTAAACAACAACATGTATTTGTCTGTCTAGGTGAGTGCGTGAAATCCTTGGTATAACCAGTGTTTCTCAGGATCCTCCTCTCAAAAGGGAGTTAAGCATGAGGCAGTGTGAGCGGTTATTGATTGGGATGACCCCTAGTCATAACTGAGCAGCACCGGAGATATTTCCAGGATTGTATTCGTATCTGGGGGCTCTATCGAGAGTTTCGGGCTTTGCTACCCTGCCCATACGGTCAATCCCACCTACGACTGTCCACCTAAGCAGTGATTATATTGAGGTGACCTTAGTGGCCTTACCTAGGATATCGAGGGGGTACTTTGCAGGGTTTATTTTGCAGGTGTCCCAGCCAGGTTGGGGTCGAAAAGCATAGTGACTTTACGCGTTGAAGCTGAGGGACACAATAATTGGTTACATACCTCTGCTTGTTGTGTATGGGAGTCTCAAGCCTCTCCTAGGCGAGACATACCTACTTCATGGAGCTCACTTATCCTACTCTTGATTGCTTGTATTTGGATTTAGATTTTATTGGTGATTACTCTGTGCATGATAACTTGCCTAGGGTTTGCGTAGATAGATAGTCTTTTATATTTTTTGAGTCATTATGGATTCGTGTGCAGATCCTCATCGTTCTCATCGTTTAGTAAGGCTTCTGCCTTCTACGTCTCCTCCTCCTTTGGGAGAGAGAAATAGATAGTCTAGGAGGACTAGTTCGCACATTGAGTCACACACCATGGGAGACCACGTTGAAGGTATTCCTGAACCACCTTCTCCCATTCATGTGGAAGATGGGGAGTTTAATCCTAACTATGATCCTTCACCCAACTTGACTGAGTTAGGTCCTGTGATTGATGAGATAGGAACCTTTAATGATAGACCTACTTACTCTAGGGTTGATTCCCCATTGACACATCGCCGGTATGGTATGCCGGAGGATGATGAGACTCATTTTGAACCTGTGAGCACTAGTTATGGTAGTTATGGTATGTCTGGTTTTCCCACACATGATTTGGAATTTCATGTCGAATCTGAGTTCAAGCCTAACACTATGCCTGGGGGCACTCTCATTCCTTACCATGTGGAGAGGTTTGGGAGCACTAGTCACATTGCACCTTCCATCCTGACGGTGGAAGCTACATCACATATTCCTCCTAGGTCTAGGGTTAGTGATCCTATTAGGATACCAGATCTGAGACGAGTGACTATAGGGAACAGTACGTGCTTAATTACACAAATCCCTTCATCCTCTGTCCCTAGTTCTTTGAACGTTCACCCTCCACCTCATTCACACGGTCCTTCGGGCCGAAACGTTGCTACGAGTTATTTCCATACTACGGTTACTAGACCAGTTGTGTCTCAAGTTTACATACCAATCGTTGCTTCGATAGGTTATGTTCATACTTCTAGAGCTCGTGTTACTACTTCCAGAGCATATGATCCTACTTTCAGTATGTATATTCCTACTTCCGGAGCATATATTCCTACCTACGGAGTGTCTCATGGGACATCGCTTGCGATGACTTATGGACCTTATTATGGGATGGAGTATGGACAGGGTTCTTCACCTTATGGGGGCATGTATCAACAACCTACTTACTCTCCAAATTATGGCTTTGTAGCTCCAAATAGTCAAGGTCCACCACATTATGGTGCTTCCATGCTACCCTATACAGGTCAAACGGGAGGAGGGCACTATGGCCAAGGCCATGGTGGTAATTAGACCTATGTGAATCAGAACTATCAGGGAGCAGTCCATCGACCTTATCGTCCTAGGATCCCTTTCCTCGCAAATCTAAATATTCTTGACTTGTCGAGATTAACAAATGATCATGTAGCTCATGACCCCGCTTGGCCGGCTATCCCTACTAAGCTTCCCTCGGACATACCTAAGTTCGAGGGAAAACTAGGAGAGTATCCAAGCGAACATGTTACTACCTTTCACCTATGGTGCTCTTTGAATTCCTTACATCAGGACTCAATCAGTTTGAGACTATTTCAATGCACCCTTATAGGTCCTGCCGTGAAATGGTATATAGAGCTACCTAGGGGGGCATTCGCTTTGTTCGATGACCTAGTGATGACTTTTCTTAACCACTTCCAGCTACTAGTGCATTATGACATTGGTACTAAAATCTTGTCAACATTTCGGCAGGATAAAGCCACACATATCTTAGATCACATCCAAGAGTGGCGTAGATAGAAGAGGATAATTAAAGCCTTTATATTGCCAGAATTCCTCCTCGAATGGTTCCTTAAGTCGTTATTGTCGTATATAGCAAAGGATGTTTCTACATCCGGAGTGAAAAATGAGGAACAAGCGATTTTTAGGGCGCAGGAACTGGACTTGATTTATGCTCAGTCCGGTTTGTTATATGAGATCATTCCCAATGCTCCATGTTCTAGTTTCGACCCCAAAGTTAAACCTGGACCACATACCTATGGCATTGTGGGTTGTGCGAGTGCTAAACCTATGGATTTGGTTGCAAAACAAGTTATTCAATTGTCACTCAACCAATCTACTTTGGGACAAGCCACGGCTTCATCTCAACCAGCCCAAACGGTGAGTGTGCTTTCAGTACAATCGTCGGACCGGAAGGGTAACCAGCAGCCTGGACGGAATAAAAAGAAGGTTAAGAATAATCGTAAGTGTGGGAATAGGAATGAGAATGCGAATAATGGCAAGAACGCCCGTGATGCTGGGGGGCACAAGAAAGCTAAACGTAAGGTTAAATTCCCTTGCAAGTTGTGTAAGGATAATCACCTCACTTACTTGTGCCCTTGTACCAATGAAGACTCAAGATTCTTGGAACAGGTCCCAACTGTGCTAACTAACCCTTTACGTCACAATAAAAATATGAACTCAAGGACCCACGACCAGTCTGGTGGTGATCAAGATCCGCCAGAGGGTAGTGGTTGTGGTTGCATTAACATGGTATGTGTTGCGAAAGTTGTGACCCATGCGAAGGACTATGGTTCGTCACAACCTAGCCTAGGAAAGGAACCTGATCCACTAGGGTCTCCTTTGGATATTGAGAAACCTGTGGATAAACCTAAAGCTGCACCTCGCATTCCTAAGGGAATCCTTAAGCATTCAAGGCACAATCCTAATGATCGAGCTACCTAGAACTATTCAATTGTCAAGGATTTGGGCCACACTCCTTGTGCGATGTCTGCATTGGAAGTGCTTCAGAGTTGTCCTTCGTAAATGAATCCTTTTCTTTCTGCCCTTGGTGTGAATGATGATGATTCTTACTTCGTGATTAAATTTGAAACCGCAGGACTTCAGCCTCGCTTGCCTTACTATGTGTCTCTTTTGATTCACGTAGAATGTCTTAACATGACCATCAAACACACTATGGTTGGCAAAGGCACTACCGCTTCTGTGATGTCTTTATCGTGTTGGAAGGGTTTAGGTTCCCCTAAGCTGTCTAAATCAGCGACCATGTTAACTGCATTCGATGAGAGATCGTTTAGGCCACACGTGATCCTTCCTTCCCTTAAAGTCCATTTGGGAGGGAATACTGTTGTGATAGAGGTCGAGGTGGTTGATGCACCCCTTGACTACAATCTCTTGCTGGGTAGGAATTGGATGTACAGTATGCAAGCCATAGCTTCTTCCCTATTTCACGTTGTATGCTTTCCATTTAATGGGAAGATAGTCACGATTGATCAAATGACATTCAAGAATCTATTTGTTACCACATCTTCGGGAGCTTCGATCCTGATCGTTGAACACTCTCAACTGGAATCTAGGAGTGTGGGTGTAGGCATGTATCCATCCCTCATGTGAAGCTTTAGTTGTCCTGCACCGATCCTTATGATAGGGTCTATTCCGGTGAGGCTTCAACATCTATGAGATTGGTGTCTTTTCGCACAATTCATATGGAAAATCCTTGGAGTACTCCGAGTGAGCCCATCATGACAAACATGCCATTGCCTACAAGTATGATAGCTTATCAAGCTAATCTAGAGTGTGTTGTAGAGCCCAGTCCTTCCTCTTTGTGGATAGAGGAGGAGGACCCTTATGTGCTGTCGGCATGGGCAGTGCAGTCTTCTCACGTGCATGAATTCCTTGATATTGTTTTCCCTTTAGATGAAGCAATTATTGAGGCCATGTCGGGAGTTGAGCCACCATGGGAAGAACTCCATCATAGATCTTACTTTCTTCCCGAGCTTGACTGCTTGGAGTGTGAGGACTTTAGGGTGGTTCTTAGTGAGAGAGTTGGTAGTCTTATGGTTCCATTAAGCTCTACTGGTTAGATGGCTGATGGAAACAGGGTAAACATATCTTCAATGATTCCTATCAATATCTCTTGCGATCCTGGCAGGATAGAGAATGTCTATATTGGGGCAGAATGTTCCCATGCTGAGATTCTAGAATACACCGAGCTCTTTAAAGAATTTCATGATATCTTTGCTTGGTCTTATGATGAAATGCCAGGTATCAATCTGTGTATTGTCGAACACAAGATTAAGACTTATCCCAACGCTAATCTTGTTCAACAGTGTAGTAAATCCTAGGAAAGCACTCGTGATTAAGGCAGAGATAGAGAAATTGTTGAAAGCCATTTTTATCTATCCCGTTCCCTTGACGGAGTGGGTTTCAAACCCGATTCTGGTGGATAAGAAGTAGGGAGCGATCCGCATATGTATTGATTTCAGTGATTTGAATTGTGCCTGCCCTAAGGACAATTTCCCCACAGTGTGTGGGTAGCGAGGTTTTTTCCTTTATGGATGGATTTTTTGGATATAATCAGATACAAATTAAACCTGAGGACCAACATAAGACTGCATTTATTTGTCCTTGGGGAAATTTTGCATATTGGAAAATGCCTTTTTTCCTTAAGAACGTCGGAGCTACTTTTCAGCAGGCAATGACCTTGACCTTCCACGATCTCAAGTCAATTATCGAAGTATTTTTGGATGACCTTACTGCTCATTCTTGTATGAGAATGCATCATTCCTATCAATTGATATTGGTATTCGAAAGATGTCGCCATTATTTGGGTAGGTTAAATTCTCATAAGAGCATCTTTTGTGTGAAGTCAGCATGCTTATTAGGATTCATTGTTTCTAAAGAGGGTATAAGAGTCAACCCTTTGAAGGTTGAGGCAATACTTCAGTTGTCTCCCCCAAAAAATATTCATCATCTTCAATGTTTGCAAGGCATGGCAAACTTCTTACGAAGATTCGTTGTCAATTTTGCCAATTTGACTAGAGGCTTCATGCGTCATTTGAAGAAGGGCACTACCTTTTGTTGGGATGAGCTATCCTAGGAGTCCTTTGATGCACTCAAGAGAGCCCTAGCATCAGCCCTGGTGATTAGTCCCCCAAACTATAGCCGTGATTTTCTAATTTATGTGGCTGCGTCCATGGTGACGATTGGGATAGTTTTGGTTCAAGAGGATGAGGAGCTCCAATAGCATGTCATATACTATCTGAGTCAGAAAATTATTGATGCAGAGATTCAATATTCTCATGTTGAGAAGCTTGCCTTAGGTACCGTACATGCAGTTCAACAGTTGATACATTATATTCTCCTTTGCTAGACCTTGGTTGTAGCCCATGTCAATCCATTTCAATTCATCCTCACTCGAAGGATGATTGGGGGAAAATATAATAAATGGATTTTCATTCTACAAGAGTTCATTCTCGAATTTGTTTTGGCAAAATCGAAGAAATCGTTAATTTTTGCAGAACTTATATCGAATTTCCCAAGCGAGGGCGAGGAGTTGGTTTGTGAAGATACGTTTGTCGGTGAGCACATCTTCATAATCTCAAATTTAGACCCATGGTATGGGGATATAATTATATATCTACAAACATTGAATGTCCCTACTCACCTCTCATTGGATGAACGACGACGATTACGTCACGTGTCTAAGAATTACCTCATAGTGGATAACACTTTATACCGTCATGGGGTAGATTCCATTTTACAACATTGTTTAACCCATGAAGAGGCTGAGGTAGTCCTGAAAGATCGCCATGGAGGGGCGTGTGGTGGTCATTTATCTGGGCTTTCTACAGCCCAAAAAATCTTAAGAGTGGGTTATTTGTGGCCATCGATATTTCAAGATTGTGTAGATGTGGTCAAGAGGTGCCACCCTTGCTAGGTGTTTGCACGTAATATGCACTTGAAAACTAACCCATTACATCCCATCATCACCACTGGACCCTTCACTAAGTGGGGGATTGATTTTATGGATTGCAACCCAGCTTCAGCTGGGGGGGATCATCATATGATAGTGGCTGTTGATTACTTCATGAAATGGGCTAAGGTTATGCCTACGGTTAAATATGACAGTGAGATAGCCATGTGCTTCGTATTCAACCAGATTATTACTTAGTTCAGGATTTTGAAAGAGCTTGTCACTGACCATGGCTCTCACTTTCAGAATCGTATGATGGAAGAGTTGGCATAAAAGTTAGGGTACAAGCAAGAGCATTCCTCCTCTTACTACCCTCAAGTGAATGGATAGGTGGAAGCAGTGAATAAATCACTCAAATCCATTCTCCAACGAACCATCGCACGAAGTAAGAATAATTGGCACATTATGTTATATCCTTCTTTGTGCGTATATAGAACCATTGTTAAGACTGCCACGGGTTTTTATCCATATCAACTTATACATGGAGTGGAGTCAACATTGCCGGTTGAATGCGAGATTCCTTCTTTGAAGCTAGGCTTAGAACTCTTACCAGACACTTCACCATTGGAGGAGCATTTCGTCCACCTTGAGCAACCAGTGATGAGCAGCGTCGAGATGCCTTGGTGGCTCTAGAAGTAAATAAACTTCACGTAAAGGTCCAGTATGATAAGTCTGTCTATCCAAGGAGGTTTAGTGAAGGAGACTTGGTCCTTTTGTGGGATCAACTGAAGGAACCCTTGGGGGCAGGAAAGTTTAACCCCATGTGGCGTGGTTCTTACGTCATTAAACATGTGTTAGAGAAGGGCGCTTATGAGTTAGTGGATTATGAGGGAACGGCCTTGGCAGAGCCTAGAAATGGGATCTATCTTAAGAAGTACTATGCATGATTTTTAGCCAAGGCTGGTTATTTTATATTATTGTACAGTTTTGCATAGTTAGGTCTTTTTCTTATCATGATCAGGTTTGTGATTAGTTTTCGTTTCTTTTGGCAAATGTCAATGGAATATTCCATCTACATAGGATTCACGGATGGTGTGAGCCGTCACACTCAACACTCAGACTCTGTTGCTTGGGTGATTTATACTCCTATGGGTCAGGTACTGTCTTCAAGAGGTGTATGTCTATGGCCATCTTCTAACAATGTTGCTGAATATAGTGCCATTATTGAGCTTCTACAGGATGCCATTTCATATGGCATTCTTTCTCTTGAGGTACATTTTGATTCGGAGTTTGTAGTGTCACAGCTTATTGGTTTGTACCATGTCAAAGATCCAACATTATTAAGAAGATTCTTACGTGTGAGATTATTAGAACGGAAATTTGACAATATAACATACATACATATTCCAAGAATTAATAATCAAGTTGCTGACTCATATGCTAACTATGTGTTAGATTGGCATTTGTTTCATACACAATAAATTTATCACAAACACAAATTTTTACACATGTAAATAAATAAATTGATCACCATAAAGTTTTTATATATAACATCCAAAATGTGGTAATACATAGTGTCATGATACAAAAATGGGGCTCTCGAGCCACTAGAATATAATACACGGTAATACAAAATGTGTCACTCATAAGTCTCTAAGCATGTGGAGGAGGGGAGGGGGGGGTTGTGATCATGGAAGGTCACTACGGCTCTAGCTAGCTATCAGAATAATCACACCCATGCTCGTAGTACACCCACCACCTGGCGCTGCATAGCCTCAGGCAAGTCCTGAACTTGTGAGATGGGAACTCTGTGTGTTATCCTAACAAAGTTGGTATGAATGCTCTGGAGCATCCACACCCGTGATATCATCTCATTTTCCCCTCCGCCTGTGACGAGGGAAGCCTTTAGGCCACCGTGGTCTCACATCTGCATACAAATGGTAGATGTCGCTATGTATTGTCACCCCAAAAAAACATGTCTTTTGATTTCATATAATCAGAAAACACAAAAAAATTAAATAACTCAAAAAATTAAAAGAGAGGTTCGAGATTCGTTACCTATATCGCCATATGCCGATCCTGGTGGTAGTGGCATGTCTGGGTCTCCCTGGAAATCTATCCCCGCATAGGGGTAATCTTTGATGAAAACTATCTGTCATCACCACCATGGAAAGAAATCAGCTGGATATGGGTTGGCCACCCTACCTCCCCCTAGTCTGCGCATCGAATACGCCCAATGCCGTTGGGCCGAATCTCAAAGCATGTGAAGAGGAACGTCAACTTTGGGGCTCAATCCTGGAACACGCTCGAAGAAAAACATGGTCAGTATGCTGCTGAACCCGAAGTTCCACACCCTTCCCATCTTACACTCACTGAGCTGATGTTTCATGTTTCTCAGTAGTGTAGTGCTCCAGTCATAGACCATGGGTTTCATGTACTCCACTGCATGTACATACGCGGCTGTTTGGCTTCACTCCACCAGGTCTCACATCCTCTGATGTTCGTGGGGAGGGGGGGGGTTTGATCATGGAAGGTCACTACGGCTCTAGCTAGCTGTCGGAATAATCACACCCATGCTCGTAGTACACCCACCACCTGGCGCTGCATAGCCTCAGGAAAGTCCTCAACTTGTGAGATGGGAACTCTGTGTGTTATCCTAAAAAAGTTGGTATGAATGCTCTGGAGCATCCACACCCGTGATATCATCTCCTTTTCCCCTCCGTTTGTGACGAGGGAAGCCTTCAGGCCACTGTGGTCTCACATCTACATACAAACGGTAGATGTCGCTATGTATTGTCACCCAAAAAAACCATGTCTTTTGATTTCATATAATCAGAAAACACAAAAAAATTAAATAACTCAAAAAATTAAAAGAGAGGGTCGAGATTCGTTACCTATATCGCCATATGTTGATCCTGGTGGTAGTGGCATGTCCGGGTCTCCCTGGAAATCTATCCCTGCATAGGGGTAGTCATTGATGGAAACTATCTGTCATCGCCACCATGGAAAGAAATCAGCTGGATAGGGGTTGGCCACCCCACCTCCCCCTATTCTGCGCATCGGATCCGCCCAACGCCGTTGGGCCGGATCTCGAAGCATGTGAAGAGGAACGTCAACTTTGGGGCTCAATCCTGGAATACGCTCGAAGAAAAACATGGTCAGTATGCTGCTGAACCTGAAGTTCCACACCCTGCCCATCTTACACTCACTGAGCTGATGTTTCATGTTCCTCAGTAGTGTAGTGCTCCAGTCATAGATCGTGGGTCTCATGTACTCCACTACATAGAACATTGGAGGTTTGAAATCCATTTTTATCTATCCCGTTCCCTTGACGGAGTGGGTTTCAAACCTCATTCTGGTGGATAAGAAGCAGGGAGCGATCCGCATATGTATTGATTTCCGTGATTTGAAATGTGCCTGTCCTAAGGACAATTTCCCCACAGTGTGTGGGTAGCGAGGTCTTTTCCTTTATAGATGGATTTTTTGGATATAATCAGATAGAAATTAAACCTCAGGACCAACATAAGACTACATTTATTTGTCCTTGGGGAACTTTTGCATATTGGAAAATGCCTTTTGTCCTTAAAAATGTCGGAGCTACTTTTCAGTGGGCAATGACCTTGATCTTCCACAATCTCAAGTCAATTATCGAAGTATTTTTGGATGACCTTACTGCTCATTCTTGTATGAGAATGCGTCATTCCTATCAATTGAGATTGGTATTCGAAAGATGCCGCCATTATTTGGTTAGGTTAAATCCTCATAAGTGCATCTTTTGTGTGAAGTCAGGATGCTTATTAGGATTCATTGTTTCTAAAGAGGGTATAAGAGTCGACCCTTTGAAGGTTGAGGCAATACTTTAGTTGTCTCCCCCGAAAAATATTCATCATCTTCAATGTTTGCAAGGCATGGCAAACTTCTTACGAAGATTCGTTGTCAATTTTTCCAATTTGACTAGAGGCTTCATGCGTCTTTTGAAGAAGGGCACTACCTTTTGTTGGGATGAGCTAGCCTAGGAGTCCTTTGATGCGCTCAAGAGAGCCCTAGCATCATCCCTGGTGATTAGTCCCTCAGACTATAGCCGTGATTTTCTACTTTATGCGGCCGCGTCCATGGTGACAATTAGGATGGTTTTGGTTCAAGAGGATGAGGAGCTCCAATAGCATGTCATATACTATCTGAGTCAGAACCTTATTGATGCAGAGATTCATTATTCTCATGTTGAGAATCTTGCCTTAGCTACCGTACATGTAGTTCAACAGTTGAGACATTATATTCTCCTTCGCCAAACCTTGGTTGTAGCCCATGTCAATCTGTTTCAATTCATCCTCACTCGAAGGATGATTGGGGGAAAATATAATAAATGGATTGTCATTCTACAAGAGTTCATTCTGGAATTTGTTTCGGCAAAATCGAAGAAATCGTTAATTTTTTCAGAACTTATATCGAATTTCCCAAGCGAGGCCGAGGAGTTGGTTTGTGAATATACATTTGTCGATGAGCACATCTTCTTAATCTCAAATTTAGACCCATGGTATGGGGACATAATTATATATCTACAAACATTGAATGTCCCTACTCACCTCTCAATGGATGAACGACAACGATTACGTCATGTGTCTAAGAATTACCTCACAGTGGATAACACTTTATACCGTCATGGGGTAGATTCCATTTTACAAGATTGTTTAACCCATGAAGAGGCTGAGGTAGTCTTGAATGATTGCCATGGAGGGGCATGTGGTGGTCATTTATCTCGGCTTTCTACAGCCCAAAAAATATTAAGAGCGGGTTATTTTTGGCCGTCGATCTTTAAAGATTGTGTAGATGCGGTCAAGAGTCGCCACCCTTGCTAGGTGTTTGCACGTAATATGTGCTTGAAAACTACCCCGTTACATCCCATCATCACTGCTGGACCCTTCACTAAGTGGGGGATTGATTTTATGGATTGCAACCCTGCTTCAGCTGGGGGGCATCATCATATGATAGTGGCTGTTGATTACTTCATGAAATGGGCTAAAGTTATTCCTACGGTTAAATTTGATAGTGAGATAGCCGTGTGCTTCGTATTCAACCAGATTATTACTTAGTTCGGGATTTTGAAAGAGCTTGTCACTGACCATGGCTTGCACTTTCAGAATCGTATGATGGAAGAGTTAACATCAAAGTTAGGGTACAAGCAAGAGCATTCCTCCTCTTACTACCCTCAAGTGAATGGATAGGTGGAAGCAATGAATAAATCACTCAAATCCATTCTCCAACGAACCATCGCACGAAGTAAGAATAATTGGCACATTATGTTATATCCTTCTTTGTGGGCATATAGAACCATTGTTAAGACTGCCACGGGTTTTTCTCCATATCAACTTATACATGGAGTGGAGTCAATATTGTCGGTTGAATGCGAGATTCCTTCTTTGAAGCTAGCCATATAACTCTTACCAGACTCTTCACCATTGGAGGACCATTTGGTCCACCTTGAGGAACCAGTGATGAGCAGCGTTGAGATGCCTTGGTGGCTCTAGAAGTAAATAAATGTCGTGTAAAGGTCCAGTATGATAAGTCTATCCGTCCAAGGAGGTTTAGTGAAGGAGACTTGGTCCTTTTGTGGGATCAACCGAAGGAACCCTTGGGGGTAGGAAAGTTTAACCCCATGTGGTGTGGTTCTTACGTCATCAAACGTGTGTTAGAGAAGGGCGCTTATGAGTTAGAGGATTATGAGGGAATGGCCTTGGCAGAGCCTAGAAATGGGATCTATCTTAAGAAGTACTATGCATGATTTTTAGCCAAGGCTATTTATTGTATATTATTGTACAGTTTTGCATAGTTATATATTTTTCTTATCATGATCAGGTTTGTGATTAGTTTCCGTTTCTTTTGGCAGATGTCAATGGAATCTTCCATCTACATAGGATTCGCGGATGGTGCGAGCCGTCACACTCAACACTCAGACTCTGCTGCTTGGGTGATTTATACTCCTATGGGTCAGGTACTGTCTTCAAGAGGTGTATGTCTATGGCCATGTTCTAACAATGTTGCTGAATATAGTGCCATTATTGAGCTTCTACAGGATGCCATTTCATATGGCATTCTTTCTCTTGAGGTATGTTTTGATTCGGAGTTTGTAGTGTCACAGCTTAATGGTTTGTACCATGTCAGAGATCCAACATTATTAAGAAGATTCTTACGTGTGAGATTATTAGAACGGAAATTTTACAATATAACATACATACATATTCCAAGAATTAATAATCAAGTTGTTGACTCATATGCTAACTATGTGTTAGATTGGCATTTGTTTCATACACAATAAATTTATCACAAACACAAATTTTTACACATGTAAATAAATAAATTGATCACCATAAATTTTTTATATATAACATCCAAAATGTGGTAATACATAGTGTCATGATACAAAAATGGGGCTCTCGAGCCACTAGAATATAATACACGGTAATACAAAATGTGTCACTCACAAGTCTCTAAGCCTGTGCAGGATGGTGGGGGGGGGGGGTTGTGATCATGGAAGGTCACTAAAGCTCTAGCTAGCTGTTGAAATAATCACACCCATGCTCGTAGTACACCCACCACCTGGCGCTGCATAGCCTCAGGCAAGTCCTCAACTTGTGAGATGGGAACTCTATGTGTTATCCTGACAAAGTTGGTATGAATGCTCTGGAGCATCCACACCCATGATATCATCTCCTTTTCCCCTCCATCTGTGACGAGGGAATCCTTCAGGCCACTGTGGTCTCACATCTGCATACAAATGGTAGATGTCGCTATGTATTGTCACCCAAAAAAAACATGTCTTTTGATTTTATATAATCAGAAAACACAAAAAATTAAATAACTCAAAAAATTAAAAGAGAGGGTTGAGATTCGTTACCTATATCACCATATGCCGATCTTGGTGGTAGCGGCATGTCCGGGTCTCCCTGGAAATCTATCCCCGCATAGGGGTAGTCATTGATGAAAACTATCTGTCATCGCCACCATGGAAAGAAATTTGCTGGATAGCGGTTGGCCACCCTACCTCCCCCTAGTCTACGCATCGGATCCGCCCAACGCAGTTGGGCCGGATCTCGAAGCATGTGAAGAGGAACGTCAACTTTGGGGCTTAATCCTGGAACACGCTCGAAGAAAAACATGGTCAGTATGCTGCTGAACCCGAAGTTCCACACCCTGCCCATCTTACACTCGTTGAGCTGATGCTTCATGTTGCTCAGTAATGTAGTGCTCCAGTCATAGACCGTGGGTCTCATGTACTCCATTGCATAGAACATTGGATGTTTTCCAAACAGCCGCGTATGCACGGGGGTTTGGGGGCATTTTCTGCGTATAGCCAGCCCTATACGTAGAAAAACCATCGATTTCCACGTGGGTTGCAGCACCCTTTTTGGATTGGCCTAGAAACCTCAAATGACCATGGAATTTTATAAAAATTGCATTGAAATGGAAGAGAAGAGCATGGGTAAATACCTGGAAGAAACGGTAGTGGATTCCGCCAGCTGGATCTCCTGGAATTCGCTGCTGAAAATTTGAGCTCAATTGGGTAAAAATTTTAAATGTTTTATAATGTTTTGAAATATTTACTATTTATAGAAATTTTTCAAATTTATGAAAATTTTTACCCCCTTTCCTATAGTTTGGACTATTTCTAATCGTTTTGGACCGTTTTTGACATAATTTATGATGTAGGAGACGTTTTTGAGTGCCGTTTCAGCTGTTGGATTGACCCGTTTGTGACGATCTCAGGTATCATGTCTAAACTAGAATATAGGTTAGGTTTCATCACTATTTTCATTTTTCATGACCTTATGACCATTTCATTATAGCCTTAGGTACGAACCCACTCTATTATGTCACAAAACCTTCTTGCTGTTTTAGAAGTGGCATGGTATGAGTGGTAGAGCTTGACCTTACATGGGTACCCTAGTTAGCGCCTTATTTGCATTTAGTGCCCATGCTGATGTTTTGTCTTTTAGGGTGTGGGAGTTCGTTGTATAGTATTGCCATGACATTTCGCAAGAGGCTCATACTCCTCTTGATCTTTTGCTAGCCTATTTCCCTCAGGACTCCCTTATGTCAAGTTGTAATTGCATTATCATGAGCTTTTCCTGCTTTATTGAGCTTTACGCTGGTTTCCATGACATTGCATTTCAGAGCATATAGCCTGTGGTTGCCTCATGTTTAGCCATGCAGAGCCATTTTATATATCCTTTGCAGCTTAATTCCCTTTTTACCGGGAGGGGATTTTCCATCGAGTGTCGCTATCCTACACATGTATCCTTGCATTGAGCATAGGTATGTTCCACTGCTTGGAACTAGTTTGTTTTCCCCTATGACACTCGTCTCCTCCTAGTTTGTAATTATAAAGCAGTTTTATTCTTTTTCAAGTTTTTTAAATATTTGAAAAAGTCCAAAAAAAATCAAAAAACCAAAAAGTCGGAAAAGGAAAGATGTTATCTTTAGTAGGTATCGAGTCGTGTCGCCTTCAAACAAAGCACTATATATCACATCCATTGGTTGGGTTTATATTTTTACTTTAGGAGCTCTACTCATTTGTCTGAGTTTATCTCCACCGACTGGTTAAGCTTCTAGTCCCCATGGAGCCTTTATCGATGCCTCTTGTGTCATAGAGATGCCCAGTTTGTATATCGAGTCTATGCTGCCTTTATTCAGTCACCATTCACTGTTATGCTCTTGTTCAAAGGAAGTTGAAATCTGAGTCGGCCATTCCTCAGTTATCTTGACTTTGCATGTTGGCCATTCCCGGTACAGTTACTGGCTCGTGCACCTTATGATCAAGTCCTTCCACACCATACAGCTTTGTTGATTACCTCGTGTTGGATGATGGGCGATGTCTTAATTCCCTCCTTCCAGTGGATTTCATCCCATCGACTTCAGATCATTTATTCTGGGATTGGAATCTAGAGTCATTTTAAGTGCCTTGAGACTTGATGTCATCAGTGGAAGGTTCTCTCGCCATCGACAGTCTTTGGGAATACATCAATGTCCCTTAATCGATGGATCCTTTCAAGTGTTCGACCTCAACACATTTTTTCACACTTGTTAGTTTGCACTCTAGTACCTTGATTCCCATTTTCATTATTGGTGGGTGATCTCACGTCTGTTAATGGTATACATTAATGACCGGTAATCAGATAATGGACTACTATGTTTGACCTTGACACCTCTATTCAAATAGTAGGACATGTACTCGTAGTGGTTTGTGTAGAAGACCTTACAGATTGGTGGCATCTCTTATATGCTACCTACTTGATCATGTCAGTGTTCATGAGATTTCAGCTCTCCTGACTTGATTCCAGTATATGTCAGACATTTCCAGCTATTATGGAGATCTTGATCCATTTTATATCTTCATCCATTATGGAGATCATGATCCTTTGTATATCTTCAACATGGAGATTCTGATCTATGTATATTGTATGTGGCGATGACCGCTTATGTGATATATTGTATCATGCCTATTCATGGCCATTGTACTCTTATGTATCCGAAACTGCTATATGTATTTGCAGTTATGTGAAAAGTTGTATCATTGTACTATGTTGATTGGGTGGCTAGTATTCCATTTGGGATCCTTCATCACTCCACTTCTGGGATGGACTTATAATGTATTTTGGCCATCGTATAACCCCTCTGAGCTCACACATTAGGGGGCATATGTTATAGCTAATTCTACCACTCTAGGTGAATCACACTTGTATGGCCTTCCCCTGTCCCTCTACAGACTCCTTAGACACCTTGGACCATTTTTTGTCCTTTAATGTTTCCTAGACCATCCCTAAAAACATGTGTAAATCCATATACGCGACTTTTAAACCCTTAATCACATATATACATGGGTTTGACCCCTAAAACCACGTACATCGGGATGTGTGCATAATCCAAATCCTTTTGGAGTTTTCCTTGACATGGATCTGACTCACTTGACTCCTAGCCTTCGCTATGCCTTGAGATCGCTTAGATTCGACCTTTCATTACCCCTTTGAAAAGCTATATAAGAAACTCTTTGGTACATTGAAGGCATAAAAGAGAATTGAGAGCAAAGAAACTATAGTCCATTGTTGCCGAAACTTATGCTTGAGTCTGCATCCCTTTGTCCCTTGGAGCACTTTTGTGTTCTTCCCAAGCTTTCCTTTTGCTTGTGATATTGCTATCGAGAGATGGAGGATTGAAGTGGTGGAGGCCCAAGTGGGGGATTCAGTTTCTCCAATTCGCAGACGTGCCAATAGAGGTTGTATCCATTATAATCTCTGAGTTTATATTAATAGAAATATCTTTTCCTGTCCAACAATGTATGTTTGAATGAATATTTTATCCATGGGATGATTTCAAATGTTTATACATTGTTGATTATATATGCTAGAATAGATCTAACACCAATATATATAGTATGCTTGTATTGTTTACTTGTTGTTGAGGAAGTAATCTATCAATTCAAGATGAAGTTGGAAAGCTCAACAGGGATCTACTTCAACTATCCAGAATAAGGTACGAGGTCGGATCCTTTAGTGTTAGATATTTAATTTCTATTGCATATTGGAAATGATTGATTTCTGGAATCAAGCTGTCTGTTGTGGTACCCCAAGGCATAGGAATTTATCTCCATAACAATTAATGTCTGTAATGCCCATAAAAATGTATTAGTTTAAAGGGTCTTTATTCTAAATCCTAATACGAGGGGGGATGTTCTTCCTAATGTAACAAGTTATTCCTCTAATTCTTAGTTGATAGGATCTCAATATGTGAAGTGTGGGAATTCCCCGAAACAAAGGAGTGGATATAGAGGTTTTAATAGGTATTGATATTATAGGAGAGGGATTTTATCTTATAACTAGAAGTGATTGGTGAGGGTTGTGAGCCCATGTGACCCCTAATATCTAATCCATATAACCCCTATCTATCCCTAACACTTATAACCTATAATATAACCCACTTAGTATAAGTTTTAATATGTATAACCTCAAAATTTTATTACTCACTCATAACCCTTAAATATTATGACTCTTGACACGTAGCCACTATAAAATATAGCATAGCTATTATGAATCTAATACTTAACCACCTATAGCTCATAAAACTTTAATCCCTTAACACATATGACTCTCTACACAAATAATCTCTAACCCCTATTTGTCACAGCTCGTTTACCCCTACAATCATCCACATTGATAACCATTATGACCGATAACCAATGTACCACTAATAGAAACTTTATAACCCCTAATATATTATTGTGATAACACATATGACCTATAACCCCTAATGTAACCACTATCTATTAAAATGTCTAAGTCATATAAAGTCTAACATTTAAAACATCTAGAATCTAGAAATTTAAGAAATCCCTTATTTCTAACTCTAGATTTACATCCTCCAATTCCTATCCCATATAACAACTTCACTCCTTATATAAGATAACATTCTTAATTCATATAATATATTTCCACTAATACATATAAATTTATAACTCTAACCCTTGAAGATGATTTTTCACAACACCTAACTCTTATAACCATAACCACTATCCCTCGTAACCTTTATCCTTAAAATTTATTAATTCAAACATCTAAGACTAATAATAATAACCATTATCCCTCATAACCATTAATGGAACAACTAATACCTAAGCCATATCACTTTTATCACCTATATCCACTTACCACCAAGCCATATTAACCTATAATATATCATTAAATCCATGTAAACCCTAACCCTTATGACCATGAATTCATAACCCCTAACACCTATAATATATAATTTTAATCCTTAATCACAACACTTATAATACTTAACATCTAATACACACTCTGTCCTTCACCCATTTAACATGTAACCCTTAACATTGATACTTCTGTCGCTATTGCGACATTATTGACCTTTTGTTGCTATAGCAACATTCTTGAACTTTCGTCACAATAACAATGAAATTTCATCGTTATAGTGATGAACATCCATAGACCTTTCGTCACTATAGCGACGTTCTTGAAATTTCATCGCAATAGAAATGAACTTTTGTCGCAATAGAGACAAAGATTTGTCATTATTCCAATGAATGGCATGTTTTCGTTGCTATTCCAAGGGATGCCATTTTCATCGTGATTCCAACAAAAGTTCATTGCTATAGTGAACAAAGGTGCATAACGTCGCTAGAGTGATGATCCTCAGGTTCATTTTATTAATTTTCCAAAAACTTAAACTATTTTTCCATGAAAAATGCGATTTTAACTTTTTTGTGGCAAACTTTCGTGGGAAAATTGAGCCATATGTAGTAGTGTTGTCTAGAAAGAGAGGAAACATGAAATTGATGATGCTAGAGTTGGGAATGATCCCGACACTGCACGACCACTCTAAGGGGTTGTGGACATTTTAAATTTTTCAATGTACCTAGCATGAGATACCATGTGATATTGTTGGAATATATAATGAGAATGTGGAACCCTAAACAACAATATTTCCAAGTGGGGGCTCACATTCTGACTTTGGAGGTAGAATATATCTACTTCCTTATGAGGTTTTCTAGACGCAGGGTTCCCTTCTCACTAACAGGCCATCACTGGGAAGGAGCTATTACTACACAAGAGCTCATTGACCTTCACTGCTTTCCAGATACTTAGATGTGTGGAAAGAAAATTCCAATCAAAGAGCTAATGGATCTGCCTCTTCGCACAGTTATTTTAACTATGCAGCAAGTTTCAGGGAGACAAGGGGCTCATCTGGACATCAATACATTTTAATCACATGGATAGAATCGTACTTTGTGGAAAACGAGACAAAGAACCTTGGTATCTATTAAGCACTCATTGCTTTCCCCCAGGTTGTGATGGAATATTTGTATGAGTCCTACCATGGATCCACATTTGTATGGTCATGGTTGTGCTCAAATTTGTGTACATATGACATAGATATACATTGTATGTATAGTAGCTATGTCTAAGTTCGGGTCTTCTTCTCATGGATCTTCCTTGTATTGGTTTGCAGCGATGATGAGGTGTCATTTGGATATGAGTCAAAGTATTAATGTATTGCAGAAAAACCAAGTTGATGAAGCTCTTTGATCACTAAATTCTTGACTTGAAGCGATAACTTGTTCTTACAAATCTTTCACCTATCCTATTCCTCTAGCCTCATGCTTTGGGGGAATTATGTTACACACATTTCTCATCATCACCATGTAATGAGAATCAAAACATCATAATTTTCCTCAAATCCTCAAGATATGAAGTTAGACACATGCCAGGACACATAATTTTACACTTTTGTCCACCACTGCATTTCCCCTTTGGACAATGTGTGTTACCCTTGGTAGTAATGTCATTTTTTAGTTAGCAATGAGTAGTGCCACCACATTATCCATTTGAGCAATAAGCGGTGTAGCGATGGTAATGATCTATCTCAATAGAAAAAGACGAGTGCTCTTGTTTTAAAAGGAAAAATATAGGATTCACGAAGCTTCTCGAAGATATGCTTCGTGGCACCCTCATCCCTACAATATTGGACCACCTCGACTTGACATCACTCCTTCTAGGATCTCCATTCCACCTCACCCATGAGAATCTCAACCATTCCTATCCTCCCAAGCGCTATAAGTAGTGGCTCAGCCCCCATGGGTAAGGAGAGGAAGATTATGATACAACACCAAAATCTAGCCAAATCTATCTAAGGAGAGTCAGCATTAGGAAGACAAGTTGAAGCTTTGGAGGGAATACCTTGCTTGAGAGGAGACATCTCAACACTAAGGCATATCGGTTGTAATCTCTCTCTTATTTTTACTATGCAATGAAAGTTCCTTTCCCATAACTCCTATTGTGTATTAATCACTAATTTTATTATGAAATTCCTTAGTCATTGTGGAAATTGAACCCAAGAGATAGAACAATTACACTCACAAAATTGCTAATCAAACATGCAAAATTCACACCAAAGGAGACTGAAATTGGAGCATAACACTAATCTGTATTCAATAAGTGTACATTAGCCAACCTTGTGAAGTAATAGGATTCTGCAATATATCATTACATGAGAGAATCGAATGCATACAGATTCCATTCAAAATAGTCAGAAAGTAGGCTTACTAAATCTAGTCAAATCCCCCATAGGTGCATAAATCAGTTTCCAAATCTATGAAGATGCTCATGAATTTGCTAAGTCAAGTGGGAAAGCTAAAGAAGGATGGAAAGACAACTCATACATGCTTTTATTTGGAGAAAAGGAGGGAGGATGACATGGAAAAAAAACAATTCAACCACACCTAGTCTAGCTTTTCCTTTTGCCTTAAATCAGAATAAAACAAAGACGCTTTTCAGAAAAAGAAGATATGCACTTTGGAGGATTTGGAATAAAGAAGACATGCTAAATTGGGTTTCTAGGATGTTTCCCAAGCGCTCCATGACTTAGTTTTATCATGTGTTGACTTCTAGGACTTGTAGAAGGTAACTAGCATAGAATGGAATCTAGGAAATTAGGTAATAAGACAAAAATAATTAAATTAATGTCTAAAGTAGGTAACTATGGGAAAATCCTCCCTTAAACATGAACCACTTATACTATGAAACAAGAACTTTATACTAAGAACGAGAACTCTAGGTATAAAAACGAGGATTTTTGCATAAAAAACACCAAAAACACCCCCGAAATAGAAAAGTGTTGATACTAGTATACATGCTTTTTTTTTCGGGGTTAAAAATAGAGCCATGGCCTAAACATCCCATAGTGTTGTTTACAAAAAAATTGAAATCAACTCCTAAATCAGAAAAGCATTTTTTTATTCGAGAAATTTAAGTCACAACTTTTTTTAAACTTGCATATTAAACAAAATCAAATATTTGATAAATAATTTCACCACTCTAACCATATAAAATTAAACCAATTATGCTATGATTCATAATGAAATCATATATTAAACCATACAAGAACAAAATATTCATATAAATATTCAAAAACTCCTTTATAGGTTCAATTACAAACATCGTATTGATAAAAAACATCTAAAATGTTTCATGTGAAATTATTCAAATTCATCTATAGAATTTAGACACCGCATTATAATCTATATTTTCTCCAGATGAAGGACTACATATAATAATAATAATAATAATAAACCCTAACCTATTAACCCCTCATTACATTACATTCAAGAAAAAATTAAAATGAAAACACCCACCCTAACCCCATAAACCCCAACACCATTACATTAAAAAACAATTGACCCCCCAACCCCCTAAATCCACCAACAACATAAATATAGGTTCTTCATCCTAAAGTTACTATAAATAGTTTAACACTAAGTCATGTAATAAAACCATAGAAACCACATTGTGTCCACAAATGAGTGTGCATAGAAGATATAAGGGGCATACTTCCTTATCATATTGAGGAAATCTTGTAGAAATTATTTCTTTCATCATGTCCAAAAAAATATCTAAAATATAGTTTGAAAAAGAATTAAAGAATTTTGAAAGGTTGTTTGAGTAATAAAGCCATAGGCATTACTTTATGTTAAGAAACAATGGTTGAGAGTGTATTGTGGAGAGAACATTGAAAAAGACATAATTTGTTATCCAATTAAGTAATCTATATAGAAATATTTCCCATAACAAATGGAAAAAAATAAAGGAAAACCAACAATTAAGTAATCTATATAGAAATAATTCCCTCAACAAATGGAAAAAAAAATAAAGAATTTTTTTTTTTTCAAACTATTATATTATCATTAAAAATAAAAGATTTGTTTAGGCTGTCCAGTGATTTGAGAACCCAATTCATTCTTGAGGAAATTATGACTGTAAGTCAAATTAAATCCAAATTTAGAAATATTTTTTCCTCTCATTAGAAACTGAACTAGTAATTCTATCTCTTTTTCGGATATATCCATGCTAGAACACAATCTGTTCAACTCTTTTATTATAGTTATGGGCGAATTAAGCTTTCTATTCTTCATCTTCCTCTTCATAGACGAAGAGCTGGATGTGTCCCCTATATCAGAGAACAAGCCAAAAAGTTAGAAATGTTAATACACATTTTATCATCAAACTATCTATTAGTTAATCACAATTCACAACACACTTTGGAAAGGTATGAGTGTATATTAAAAAGATATTCAAAATGTATAAAAAGAAATGCAATTTGGATATGATAAATAAACAATTTTGATTTCAAGTTTGGAATAAAAAAAAATATGTTTTGGTAAATTGCATAACAATTCTCCAGATTATTTATATTTAGATGTAAATTTTGGATATATGTTTATGAAAATGTATAAAAAGAAATTCAAAATTTGCAATTTGGATAAGATAAATAAATAGTTTTGATTTCCAGCTTTGATTAAAAGACATAAATATGTTTTAGTAAATTGCATAACCATTCTCCAGAATATTTATATTTAGATGTAATTTTGTATATTTTATGAAAATGTATAAAAAGAAATTCAAAATCTGCAATTTGGATAAGATAAATAAACAATTTTGATTTCCAGTTTTGAATAAAAAACATAAATATGTTTTAGTAAATTGCATAACCATTCTCCAGAATATTTATATTTAGTTGTAAATTTTGTATCTCTGTTTGATAATAATAACAAGTTAGAAGGTAAACATTGTGAACAGAATATAGTCAGCTGCCTTATCAATTGTGAGGAGCATAATTGTAAACATTAGTTATTATCATGTGGAGCAGTTCAACAAAGTAAAAGCATTAAATAAGATTCAGCAAAGTTCGAAATCAGCATACCACATCTAAATCGCATATATCATCCAGAAGAAAAGACGCAGAGAGACTTTCGACGTAATAGGTTGTGGTACCCATATCCTTCCACATAGTTATATTTTTTTTAATCCATGCATTTAAATCACTTTTTTTTAATTCTTTCTTTTACTTTCATTTGACACAACTTAATTTTTTATTATTATTTATGATCCATATACCTTCAAACATAGAGTTGCTTTCTCTTAACATAAAATATATTTTAGTCAACATCTCCATCAAATGCATTCACCGTCAATAATTGCGGGCTCCCATTCACACGAATCAAAACAACAATGCTATACACAACAATCCATATCGCTCATTTGTTTGCACGATTTCTATTTGAGAGTTCTATGTGCAATGCCAAGTGAAGGCACATATAAGATAGAGGTATTCTTATTCCCATTCATCCCGATCTTGTGTTTTATTATACACTGGTATGGACTCAATACTCAATACTTAGTAGTACGGTAGCTTTGGGACACGGAATGAATAGGTATGGTATGAACCAATAAAAACAGATAGCTCCTTGTTGGAAATATTAATCGGTCGCAGATCGTGACTCTAGCTCATTCTGTTAAAGTGTGTATCAGTCAAGATCTTCTCGGTCAGTCTAACAAGAGGGAAGAGTCCACGATTCGACAATGTAATTTCTGAAGTTAAGTTGTTAGGTAGATAGTTATTACAATATTTAATGGAGAGTCACTCGATTCATGTGGAAGCAATTTTTCAGGTTGCCTATAAATAGAAGAAGGAAATTGTAAATCAGGTTAGACACAAGTCACTAGACATAATAGAGAGATAGAGGAACTCAGGGTGAGAAGAAGAGAGAAAGAGAAGTTGAAGCTCAAGCTTCTGTGTATGTGATTCACTCAAAGAGCTGAAGCTCTGTAAAAGGATCACTCGGTGAGCCCACAAGTCTCGACAGACAAGTTTGTAATATCTTTGTTATTTCCACATAGTTATATATATGAAATAGTTTATGGTTGAATGTATGTTTATTTGGCTGTACATTATTTCCAGATTTACTTATGTAAATGTCTTTCACAATTACAATTGAGTGAGAGAACATGAATCCTTAAATCTCTCATTCTGTGAAGGTTCCAGGTTTTACGACACATTGGTCGACTCAAGTCTTCCTACATATTTGGGTATATGTTTTTATAAGTTATGTTGGATTTGTTAATGTGTCCATTTTTACTTCATTTTACTCACAGGTGAAAAGCATTTGTAATTTCTTAAGTCTTTTAGACTAAGAAACATACTTTGTAGATTTCGACCAAAGTGAACCGACAAGGTCGGTTGAGTAAGTCGACTATAGGTTGAAGTGATCAACCCACTTGAGGTCGAAGTAATCAGCCGACTTATGGTTGAGGTAAAACAAGTCGGTAGAACTGACAAGTAAGTCGAAGTAAAAGAGTTGAGTTGAGAGTCTGCCCAAAGTTGATAGACTTGTCTAGCGGGGAGATAGACAAGTTTCACCCGACAAGTGAAAAAAAAGAAAAAGAGGTTGGCATGAAAATATTTAATTTTTAATATTAACTAAGCAGTAAACTCAAGTTTAGTTGGCTTGGTTTTGGCTAACTGGTATCAGAGCAAGGTTTAGGAAAGAAATCTTGTCTTAAAAAGTAGAAAATTAATTATCTAAGGAAAGTTAATTAAAAATTAAAAATGGCTTCCACTTTTGGTTCATTGCAAACTCCAATTTTTACATGAAAGAATTATGAATATTGGTCACTAACTATGAAGACTTTATTGATAGGTCAAGATGTTCGGGAGATAGTCCACCATTGCATTATGCAGAACCAATAGACATGACAGCATATAACAATCTCACACAGGCTGAAGAAGATGTCTTGAGGGAACAGAGGAAGAAAGATGGAAAGGTTATGTTCTACATACATCAAGCTATGCATGAAAGCATACTCACAAGAGTAGTAGCAAAAACTAATTCTAAGCAAGCATATGATACATTGGAGACCTCCTATCAAGGTTTGGATAAGGCAAAGACTTCCAAGTTGCAGATTCTGAGAAGAGATTTTGAATCTCTGTCCATGAAATATTCAAAGAATGTAAACTCATTCTACACCAGAGTTGTTGGGTTTATAAACCAACTGAAATCTAATGGAGAAGCCATAGAAGACTGAAGATTTGTTGAAAAAATTCTCCGAAGTCTTCCCCCAATATTTGAAAACTTGGTTGTGACCTTGGAAGAACACATAGACATGTTGACATTTACCATTGATGAGCTGCAAGCTTCACTCATCAATCATGAACAAGGACTCAGCAGAACACAAACATCACTATAAGGTGTATTCGTAGCACAGTCATCCATAAGCCGTGGTAGAGGCAGGGGGAGAAACAACTTCAGAGGCAGAGGAAAAAGTTCTTCAACAGGAGGACAAGGCAGAAGTCCTGTAAATGTTGGTTGTAGAGGAGAAAATCAGAACCCAAGTCATCTAAGTGGCCATATGTTTGATAAATAAAACATCCAATGTCATTACTGTAAGAAATTTGGTCATTATGCATATGAATGCAGGAAGAAGCAATATGACCAAGGAAGGCAAATCGTAAATCAGTCGACCAACACCAACACTTCGACAAGTGCAATGTTAATGGCATCGACATCTCCACTCGAATGCAATGTTGTTCAAGAAAGTCCACATGACATATGGTACTTAGATTCAAGATGCAACAACCAAATGACTAGTAATTTAAATTTGTTTTTCCAGTCTAGACAAATCAGTTCAAACTGATGTTACACTTGGAAACAATGTCCAAGTTATTGTCTTAGGAAAAGGAACTGTTGATATTCTAACCAAACAGGGGGACAATAAGTATATCCCTCATGTCTATCATGTCGAAGGTTTGAAACATAATTTGTTAAGCATTTGATAGTTGATACAAAAAGGCTACAGAGTCTACATGGAAGATGATCACTGTGTGATCAAAGACAAGCGTCCAAGCGACCAGTTGATAGCAAAAGTGCCAATGACAAGCAACTGCTTGTTTCCATTGAGGATAGTTCTCGACATGAAAGGGATGGCAAATACAGAAGTTGCATTCAAGGAAGAACGTAAAGAAACAGTCGAGCTCCTCAACAAGAAAGAAAATGGCAGCGCTAATTTGCAAGCTGCATTTCAAACAGAAGTTCAGGATGAATTCTGGTTTTGGCATTTCGGATTTGGACATCTAAATTTTGGTGGGCTGAAGCTACTGCACACAAAAAATATGGTGAAGGGATTACCATTGATCGATAGACTAGAGAGGGTTTGTGAAGGCTACATTTTTGGCAAGCAGGACAGAGAGACTTTTCCAGTCGAAGAGTCTTATAAAGCACGCACACCACTTGAAATTGTGCACTCTGATGTTTTTGGTCCAATGCAGACATCATCTATTGGTGGCTGCAAGTATTTTCTAACTTTTATTGATGACTACTCAAGAAAAACATGGGTACATTTTTTGAAACATAAATCTAATGCATTTAGTTATTTTCAGTAGTTCAAGGCACTCATGGAGAACCAGAGTGGACACCGCATCAAGATCTTAAGGACCGACATAGGAGGTGAATATGTTTCAAATGAATTTCTGAATTTTTGCAAGACCCATGGCATATAGAAACAATTCAATACACGGTATACACCTCAGTAGAATGGCATTGCCGAAAGAAAGAATAGAACCATCATGGAGATGGCACGCAACATATTGGCAGCCAAGCATTTTCCAAATGAATATTGGGGTGAAGCAGTTGCAACTGTTGTTTACATTATGAATCGGTGTCCGACAAAGAGTGTGAAGAACAAAATTCCCCAAGAAGCATGGATATGTATGAATCATAGTGTTTCACATTTAAAAGTTTTTGGTTGTGTTGCATATGCTCATGTTCTAGATGAGCTGAGAAGGAACCTAGACAAGAAGGGACAAAAATGTAATTTTTTCGGCTATTCAGAAGACACAAAAGCATACAAGTTGTATGATCTTGTCACAAGGAAAGTGATAATCAGTCGAGATGTTCAATTTGTCGAAAATGAATCATGGGATAGAACTATCGACATAAATGTCAAGATTGTGTCGAATGTCCACAATGATGATATGGAAGAGGAAGTGGTTCAAACACCACATGTAAGTCAATCGGTCGCAGCACCATCGACTCCCATGACACCACGACATGGTTCAGCACAAGGAACATCGACACAAGTAGTAGCTGAAGCTACACTGACAAGTACACCAAGAGGACAGCAGACTCCATCAAGCATTTCATCGAGGTCAACATCGACAGAACCGATGAAGACAAGAAGCCTGTGTGAAATATATGAAGCTAGTACACCAAATTCATTCTCTCTCTTTGCATTATTTTCTCCTATATATGATCCACTAACATTTGAATAAGATGTTGAAGAAGAAGTATGGGCACAAACCATGGATGAAGAAATAGAATGCATTGAGAAGAACCAAACATGGGAACTGGTTGATGTACCAAAAGACAAATAAGTAATCAGTGTCAAATGGATATATAAGACAAAGAAAGGTGCTGATAGGAATGTGCAAAAGCACAAAGTAAGAATGGAGCAAGAGGGTTCACTCAGCAACCTGGCATCGACTTTAATGAAATGTTTGCACTTGTTGCATGCATGGATACAGTAAAAAATGTTTTGGCCATTGCTTCACAAAACAAATGGCATGTTCATCAAATGGATGCCAAGTCGACATTCTTAAATGGATATCTAGAAGAGGAAGTATATGTGGAACAACCATAAGGGTATCAAGTTCCAGGTCAAGAACATAAAGTGTACAAGCTGAAAAAGGCACTCTATGGTTTGAAGCAAGCTCCTAGAGCTTGGTACAGTCAGATTGATTCCTATCTCAGTGAAAATGGATTTCATAGAAGTGAAAGTGAACCGACTTTGTACACCAAAGTCGATGAGCAAGGTAAGATGTTAATTGTCTGCTTGTATGTAGATGATTTAATATTTACTAGTGATTTTTAAAGTAGTCATGGAAAGTGAATTTGAAATGACTGATCTCGGTCTTATGAAGTTCTTTCTGGGCATTGAAGTTCAACATTCTGAAAGTGGTATTTTTATATCACAAATAAAGTATGCAAGTGATCCAAAAACAAGATCTTTGCTACTCTATGACGTTAACATGAATTGCATAAAGAGCATGAATGAAGCTCACAAATCCATAAGAAGAGAACCAAACAGCATAGACAATACGCACATAAAGACAACAACTTGATAACGGAGTTCTACTAGGATGGACTACGTCTCCGGGCCTGCTTCTCAATAGGAGGGCCGATCTATAATCTCAGCATGAAGGAAAAATACATGGCAATGATACAATGATACCTTGGCGATAATGGTCAAGAAAAGAACCACTACCCAAAACACAACAAGACTGCTTCCAGCAACTCTGAAGCCTGAAGACAGTGTAAAACGAGTATAAACACTCGTAGCTTCCTCCTGTAGAGCTACGTAATCTCCCTTCTCTCCTTTAGCTACAAAGTCTCCACTCCAAAGCATGAGAGGGAAATGGAAAATGAATGGGTTTATATAGGTTGGCTTGCCCTTCTTCACATGACTCTCATGGATTCCTTTGGTTGCAACTAATTTGCCTATCTTGGCCTTGGTTACAACTTCCCCAAGTTGGTTTTCATGTGGTTGGGATTTTTATTAAAAAATAAACAAACCTATTTAAGAATACCCTTAAAATGGCTTTTAATATGGTTAAAACCATATTATAATAATAACCACCAACCTACTTTTAAAACTTTAACCCAAAGGCAATATGTGGTGGCACACATATTTAGGTGGCATGTAATCCGTTTTTAAAAAACAACCTTTGGTGGCATGTAATCCGTGGCATGTAATGCAAGTGGCATAACCAAAGTTTCTAAAAACAAGCACATGTGGTAAAGAGTGGGGCATCCCACGTGATTTTTGTGGGTTGTAACAACCTTGCCACATTAAAAAACATGGGTCGGGGCTTTCCCCGACCCCCCTTTTTGTGCCATTATAACTCTTTTAAGTTTAAATAAAGAACCTTACCACTCATGCCAAGAACAACTTGTAGCCCGAGTGGTGAAGGCGCTCAGCCTCCTTTGCAGAGGTCATGGGGTCGAACCCCGCAGAGGTCAGGATTTTTGCATTAGACATATTGGCCAATCCTGTGTTGCCATGTGGCAGCCTAGGATTGGTCCACCTCACACCCAGTCGACGTCCAGTCAGCTACCCAGTCACTGCTTCCATATGCCCAGTCAGCAGTATGCCAGCTTGGATCTGTACTGCCACGTGTCACCTTGTGATTGGTCCGTACACCTGCCATGTCACCTTGTTTGTACCATATGGATGACACATGTCACCCTGTCAATGGTGCCATGTCATCATTGTACAATATGGATGCCACGTGTAACCCTGTCAGTGGTGCCACGTGGCACCTCTTTTTTCCAATTTTGCATGTTGACCTTATAGAACAGAACATGATAACTTTCTCATATGGAGTCTGTTTGAGGTGAAACAAACACCGTTGGAATCGTATCGATGAGCCCTTCGATCTGGTGCTAGTTTTACTAAGATTGGAGGGATTCAAAAAAAATTCCTTCTTGGATCCTCCTGGATCATTCCTCCCCACTGAGAAGCTTTTGGCCTCCAAAAGCCTTTACTAAGCAATAGATAGGTGAGGGAATTGCTTCCTCACTTTCTCCTTCTTGATCCACTTGGCTTTGCTTGGATGAGTGCCTCTGATACCCTCTCGAATATAATCAACATCACCTCTGCGAGAAGTCCTTGTCCTTCTGTCCAGGATGACATATTCCTTTAGCTCATCCATGTACTCAGGAGCAAATTCATCAATTGATGGCAATGAGACATTCTCCCTTTCATCCATGATCATGGGAGGCTCATAGAGTTTCAAGTTCTCTACATTCACCACTGAGTAGATCTGCATGTATGGCGGTAGCTCTAAGTGAAAAGCATTCATCCCAATCTTCTCCAAGATGGTGAAGGGACCATATCTAATGGGCTTGAGCTTCTTGCCTTCTCTTTTCATCCTCTCCTTGCTGATGTGAAGCCACACTTGATCTCCTACCTGAAACTGATGATCAACTCTATGTTTGTCATGGCGAGCCTTGTATTGGGCTTGACTCTTCTCCAACTGCTCTTGCACTGCTTGATGTACCTGTTGAACTCTCTGAATGAACCCAAAGCATGTCTCAAATGGCGAGCTCTGAGTGGAAGAATGCATAGCCTTGTTGTAGGCATGCTGCACATACTGGATCTGTTCATCACATAACTTAGGATGCTTGTTGCAATAGCCTCGAAGAAAATGGACAACTGTCTTGTTGACTACCTCTGTCTGTGGATGGAAAGCGGTGCTCCTCTTCAGCTTGGTGTCCATCATACACCATAATTTTGTCCAAAACTCCCCAAGGAATCGGGAGTCCCGATGCAAGATAATGGACGTAGGGAGTTCAAAGTTAACCCATACATGCTGAAAGAAGAGAGAAGTAGCCTGCTCTGCAGTGACCTGATTTTTACATGGCATAAGAATACACATCTTGAAAAACCTATCCATGACCACATACAAGTAGTCATGACCCCTCCTAGACATAGGAAAACCCCCCACAAAATCCATGGAAATGCTTTCCCAAGGATGGGAAGGAACAGGAAGTGGTGAGTACAGCCCCAATTTTCTATTAGTGGGCTTACAAGTAGAGCACATCACACACCTCTTTACATATTTTGTTACAATGTCTTTCATGCAATGCCAATACACAAGTCTTTGCAAACGAGCCAAAGTCTTACCTCCCCAAAATTCCCTGATACAAGAGAAGTATGAGCTTCTTGTATTACATGGACTCTTTCACTGATAGGAACACATAGCTTGCCCAAATGATAGAGCAACTTTCCCTGCAATTAGTAGTCTTTCACCTGTGTGCCAGTGGTTAGCTTCTCATAAATCTCCTTGAAATCATCATCAGTAGCATACTGCTCAATATAACTTTCATGGGATAAAGAAGCATTTTTCAAAACAATAGACGCAACAATAGGAGGTCTAGAAATCATATCTGCCACTTTGTTACTAGTACCCTTCTTGTACTTGATCACTAGATGGAATTGTTGAAGAAATGCCATCCACCTGAAATGAAGAGCTTGCTGGAGCTTAGTCTGGGACTGGAGATACTGCAAGGGCTGATGATCGGTATGGATGATCGTCTCCTTACCCATCAAGTAGTGTTTCCACTTCTTGACACTCTGATCCAAAGCATACAACTCTTTGTCATAGGTGGGGTAGTTGATCACTGCTTGAGTAAAAATCTCTGAATGGTAGCAAATAGGCTTGCGGTGCTGCATCAATACTGCCCCATGGCATATCCACTGGTGTCTGTCTCTATCTCAAATGGTTGCTGCAAATCAGGCAAGGCTAGGACTGCGGCAATGCTGATATTTCCCTTCAATGTGTCAAAGGATTTTTGCTGCTTACCTCCCCACTGGAAGGCTTTCTTCACACTTGTTAAGGCATGCTTTGGAGTGGAGACTTTGTAGCTAAAGGAGAGAAGGGAGATTGCGTAGCTCTGGAGGAGGAAGGTACGAGTGTTTATACTTGTTTTACACTGTCTGCAGGCTTCGGAGCTGCTGGAAGTAGTCTTGTTGTGTTTTGGGCAGCGGTTCTCTTCCTGACCATTGTCGCCAAGGTATCATTGTATCATTGCCATGTATTTTGCATTATGCTGAGATTATAGATCAGCCCTCCTATTGAGAAGCAGACCTGGAGACGTAGTCCATCCTGGAAAAACTCCGTTATCAACTTGTTGTGTTTATGTGTGTATTGTCTATGCTATTTGGTTCTCTTCTTATGGGTTTGTGAGCTTCATTCATGCTCTTTATGCAATTCATGTTAACTTCATAGAGTAGCAAAGATCTTGTTTTCGGATCATGAAGTCTTGTTGACTGCCTCTGTTTGTCCGTCGGTCTGTGGATGGAAAGCGGTGCTCCTCTTCAGCTCGGTGTCCATCATACACCATAATTTTGTCCAAAACTCCCCAAGGAATCGGGAGTCTCGATCCGAGATAATGGACATAGGGAGTCCAAAGTGAACCCATACATGCTGAAAGAAGAGAGAAGCAGCTTGATCTGCAGTGACTTGCTTTTTA
Organism: Pseudotsuga menziesii; assembly: GCA_001517045.1. Lineage (NCBI taxonomy): Eukaryota > Viridiplantae > Streptophyta > Pinopsida > Pinales > Pinaceae > Pseudotsuga > Pseudotsuga menziesii. The sequence continues at coordinate 978,037 of LPNX010620071.1, read as the reverse complement.
CATGGCATAAGAATACACATCTTGCTAAACCTATCCACGACCACATACAAGTAGTCATGACCCCTCCTAGACATAGGAAAACCCCCCACAAAATCCATGGAAATGCTTTCCCAAGGATGGGAAGGAACAGGAAGTGGTGAGTACAGCCCCAATTTTCTATTAGTGGGCTTACAAGTAGAGCACATCACACACCCCTTTACATATTTTGTTACAATGTCTTTCCTGCGAGGCCAATACACAAGTCTTTACAAATGAGCCAAAGTCTTACCTACCCCAAAATGCCTTGATACAAGAGAAGTATGAGCTTCTCGTATTACATGGACTCTTTCATTGATAGGAACACATAACTTGCCCAAATGATAGAGCAACTTTCCCTACAAATAGTAGTTTTCCACCTATGTTCCATTGGTTAGCTTCTCATAAATATCCTTGAAATCATCATCAGTAGCATACTGCTCAATATAACTTTCATGGGATAAAGAAGCATTTTTCAAAACAATAGATGCAACAATAGGAGGTCTAGAAAGCATATCTGCCACTTTGTTACTAGTACTCTTCTTGCACTTGATCACTAGAAGGAATTGTTGAAGAAATCCCATCCACCTGAAATGACGAGCTTGTTGGAGCTTAGTCTGGGACTGGAGATACTGCAAGGGCTGATGATCGGTATGGATGATCGTCTCCTTACCCATCAAGTAGTGTTTCCACTTCTTGACACTCTGAACCAAAGCATACAACTCTTTGTCATAGGTGGGGTAGTTGATCATTGCTTGAGTAAAAGTCTCTGAATGGTAGCATATAGGCTTGCGGTGCTACATCAATACTACCCCAATGGAATATCCACTGGCATCTGTCTCTATCTCAAATGGCTGCTGCAAATCGGGCAAGGCTAGGACTGGGGCAGTGCTGATCTTTCCCTTCAATGTGTCGAAGAATTTCTGCTGCTTACCTCCCCACTGGAAGGCTTTCTTCACACTTGTTAAGGCATGTAAAGGAGATGCTATGTATGAGAAGTTCTGAATGAACCTCCTCCAATATTGAACAACTCCTAAAAATATTCTCACTTCAGTAGCGTTAGTAGGCTTAGGCCAATTGACAATTAAATCAACTTTTGAAGGATCAATTTTTAAATTTCCACCTCCTACAATATGACCCAAGTAAACTAATGAAGTTTTGCCAAATTTACACTTTGAAA
>LPNX010620071.1:909658-976784 GCA_001517045.1 Pseudotsuga menziesii | reverse complement strand
TACTTGCTTTACATGCCCCACATGTGCTTCCCAAGTTTTGCTAAAGACCAATATATCATCTAGATAAACAATGACAAAATCATCTAAGAATGGCCGAAAAGCATCATTCATTACCTGCATGAAGGTTGCAGGTGCATTGCAAAGCCCAAAGGGCATCACCAACCACTCAAATAGGCCTTGCTTGGTCTTGAAGGCCGTCTTCCACACATCACTTTCTACAATTCTGATATGGTGGTAGCCACTGCGCAAATCCAGTTTGGTAAAGAACACGACATCTTTCAACTGGTCGAGCAAGTCATCTATGCGAGGAAGCGGGTATCGATTCTTGATCGTGATCTTGTTGAGAGCCTGATAGTCAATGCACATCCTCCATGTGCCATCTTTCTTCATCACCAAAACAATCGGTGAACCACATGGAGAGGAGCTGGGTCTGATCGCTCCTTGGTCCAACAAGTCTTGAACCTACTTCTTAATCTCTGCCATTTCAACTGCAGACAACCTGTACATGCCTACATTAGGAAGAGGGGCATCCTGCTAGAGATGAATCTCATGTTGAATCTCCCTTTTGGGAGGCAAACCTGTAGGTTCCTGAAATATTTCATCATAGTTAGCCACAATATCAATCATAGCCTTTTTATGAGAAGGATCACAACCTTTGAAAGCATCGGATGCTTCAGCATCTTTTGCTCTCACAACCATGAGCATGTATCTCTTATTAGTGTTGATGAGTCTCTTCATCTGTCCTACACTAACAAGAGTGGTGTTATCCTTCATACTATGAGCTCTCATGATGTAATCCAACCCATTTTTGGTGAGATGGTACTTGTTCTCATGACGTAAGAATACTGATTTTCGATCATACAAGTATGGGCTTCCCAATACGATACCGCATATGTCAAGAGGAACAACATCTAAGTCCACCTCATCGATCAACTTTGAAGCAATAGCAAACCTTAACCTGCATTTCTTAGTCACATGTAGCTTAGCATTATCACATACCCATCCAAGAGGATAAGGCTTGGGGTGAGGTTTAGTCTGTATGCCCAACTTCTTAACAACTGATTCCGAGATCAAATTTACTTGAGAACTGAGATCAAATAATGTTTCAATCTTTGTATGCTTAGACACAACTCTAATGTGAAGAAACTCACTTCTTATTTTATCATTTTCTTTAGAAACATGAGTAGAACTTGAACCAGTATGAGGAGTTTTGTTACCTTGCATTCCCACTGCTGTAATCATGGTTTCGTCACCTGAGTAGGAACCCAAATATCGTTGCGCTGTTGCAACGGTATTTTTCTTCTTTTTTCCTCCATAATTATTTAGCCTCTATTTAGGATGCAAATTCCAACAACTTTCTTCATCATGCCCATCAGTATCGCAATGTTTGCAATGGAGCTTTCCTCCTTCCTTCTTGGCAGTAGCTGTCTTCTTGCTCTTGTATTTTTTTTTGGACTTGTGGTTGTTGTTGGGCTTGAAAGGCTTCTTCAGATGGTCTTCTTGCAAATGCTTCCCCCTGCTCTCAAGATGAGTAGCCTGAACACTTGCTTCATCCACACTAGTAGGATTCAACAACAGCAAATTATGGCGTAGATAATGATGAAGAGCACCAATGTACTTCAAAAGAGTGTCAGGAGAATCTAAAGAAATATTCAACTCTAGAGCTTTCTTTCTAAATTCTTCAGTAAAATTCTGAACACTCTGACGCTTGCCTTGTCTAAAACTTTGCCAATCCATCATATCCTTTTGAACATAACCCAACGGATAAAATTGCTTACGTAAAGCAGAAATGAAAGCAGACCACGATGAGAGAAGATTACCCATTTGTTTGCGACCTTGCTGAAGCTTGCTTTTCCACCATACAAGTGCGGTGCCTGTCAGCCGAAGTGAATCCAACTAAATATTCACATCTTCTTCTTTGATCTGCTAGACTCAGCAATAGACCTCAATTTTCCTTATCCAATTGTTCAACTTCTCTGCATTCGCTTCCCCATTGAACATGGGCAAATAAAACTTCACATCGAGCTTCAATAAGGGCTTCTTTTGACGCTCTTTGTGAGGAACCTTGGAATGCTGAGAATGAGATGAGGAAGAAGCACTTGAACTTGTGCTTGAAGTTGAAGGTGAAGAGGGAGGCTTAGGAGGCTCTTTGCCACCTCCTCCTTGGTTAACTGAAGCGTTGCCTTTGTCCTTCACTTCTTTGTCTTCCTTCTTTACTTCACTGCCTTTTCTTTCTTTTGCCATGCATTCTTCATAGCCTGCAAACAACTTGTCTACCTTGTCAGCCATCATGTAGAAGACCTTGTGAAAGTTTGCCTCCATCTCGGTGCGGGCATCATTAGCATCCATCTTCCTCCTTCGGTTTGCACGTCCGATCTCGAAATTGTAAGGCTCTAATGTACCCTCACTAGCTTGCAGTTTAGCCCTCGTGAGCATCCACACTCACAATCCAACGTCAAATAGTCCTGCTCTAATACCACATGATCCGAAAACAAGATCTTTGCTACTCTATGACGTTAACATGAATTGCATAAAGAGCATGAATGAAGCTCACAAATCCATAAGAAGAGAACCATACAGCATAGACAATACGCACATAAAGACAACAAGTTGATAACGGAATTCGTCCAGGATGGACTACGTCTTCGAGCTTGCTTCTTAATAGGAGGGCCAATCTATAATCTCAACATGAAGGCAAAATACATGGCAATGATACAATGATACCTTGGCGACAATGGTTAGGAAGAGAACCGCTGCCCAAAACACAACAAGACTACTTCCAGCAACTCCGAAGCCTAAAGACGATGTAAAACGAGTATAAACACTCATACCTTCCTCATGCAGATCTATGCAATCTCCCTTCTCTCCTTTAGCTACAAAGTCTCCACTTCAAAGCATGAGAGGGAAATGGCAAATGAATGGGTTTATATAGGTTGGCTTGCCCTTCTTCACATGTCTCTCATGGATTCCTTTGGTTGCAACTAATTTGCCTATCTTGGCCTTGGTTACAACTTCCCCAAGTTGGTTTTCATGTGGTTGGGCTTTTTATTAAATAATAAACAAACCTATTTAAGAATACCCTTACAATGGCTTTTAATATGGTTAAAACCATATTATAATAATAACCACCAACCTACTTTTAAAACTTTAACCCAAAGGAAATATGTGGTGGCACACATATTTAGGTGGCATGTAATCCATTTTTAAAAAACAACCTTTGGTGGCATGTAATCCGTGGCATGTAATGCAAGTGGTGGCATAACCAAAGTTTTTAAAAACAAGCACATGTGGTAAAGAGTGGGCGCATCCCACGTGATTTTTGTGGGTTGTAACAACCTTGCCACGTTGAAAACCATGGGTCGGGGCTTGCCCTGGTCCCCCTTTTTGTGCCATTATAACTCTTTTAATTTTAAATAAAGAACCTTACCACTCATGCCAAGAACAACCCGTAGCCCGAGTGGTGAAGGCGCTTAGCCTCCTTTGCAGAGGTCATGGGGTCGAACCCCGCGGAGGTCAGGATTTTTGCATTAGACATATTGGAAAATCCCATGCTGCCATGTGGTGGCCTAGGATTGGTCCACCTCATTCCCAGTCGGCATCCAGTCAACTGCCTGTACTGCCATGTCACCGTCCGTATGCCCAGTCAGCAGTATGCCAACTCGGATTTGTACTGCCATGTGTCACCTTGTGATTGGTCCGTACACCTGCCATGTCACCTTGTTCGTACCATGTGGATGCCATGTGTCACCATGTCAGTGGTGCCATGTCATCATGTTTGTACAATATGGATGCCATGTGTCACCCTGACAGTGGTGCCACGTGGCACCTCTTTTTGCCAATTTTGCCTGTTGACCTTATAGGACATAACATGATAACTTTCTCATACGGAGTCCATTTGAGGTGAAATGAATGCCGTTGGAATTGTATCGACGAGCCCTTCGATCTGGTGCTAGTTTTGCTGAGATGGGAGGACTTCAAAAATTTCACCTTCTTGGATCCTCCTGGATCAGCAAGTGAAGTTTTAAAAAGGTTTAATATGTCTAATTGCAAGACATCCCCAACACCAGTAATAAAAAGTTTAAAATTGAGCAAGGATGATGAAGGATCCACTGTCGATCCTACCCTGTTCAAAAGGCTTGTTGGCAGCCTTATGTATTTGACAGGGACAAGACCAGACATTATGTATGGAGTAAGTCTGATCTCAAGGTTCATGGAGTCACCAAAATACTCACATTGGCAAGAAGGTAAAATAATTCTAAGGTATGTAAGTGGCACAAAAGACCTTGGTATTATGTATTCAACCTCAGAAAATTTTAGACTCATTGGTTACACTGACATTGACAATGGAGGAAGCATAGATGACAGGAAGAGCACATCTGGGTACAGATTTCATTTTGGTACAGGTATTGTTTCATGGGCTTCAAAGAAACAGCCCATTGTAACTCTGTCTTCAGTCGAAGCAGAGTATGTTGCAGCAACAAGTGCTGCATGTCAAGCTATCTGGATGAGGAGAGTGTTGAAAGACTTGTCACAGAACCATCAATAACCGACAACCATCTTCTGTGACAACAATTCAGCCATAGCATTATCCAAGAATCATGTGTTTCACAAGAGAACCAAGCACATCAACACAAGGTTTCATTTCATAAGAGAGTTGGTGAACAATAAGGAATTTTTTTTGGAATTTTGCAAGTTTGAAGATCAACTTGCAGACATCTTTACAAAACCATTGGAAAAGGATACTTTCCAGTATCTGTGTAGTTATCTTGGAATCACCAGTTATCCATAGTGAACTCTGTCATAAACAGATCATGTCTAAGCTCTGAAACATTTTGTAAAGTTTGTTTTAAAAATCCTCATGTCCTGATAATTAAGGGGGAGTGTTGGAAATATTAATCACTCACTGATCCATACCTGACTCTTAGCCGACTCTGTCAGAGTCTATATCAGTCAAGATCTTGTCGGCCAGTCTGACAAGAGCGAAGAGTCCACGATTCGGCAAAGTAATCTAGTTGAATTAATTTATGAAGCTAAGTTGTTAGGTAGATAGTTATTACAATCTTTAATGGAGAGTCATTCGATTCATGTAGAAGCAATTTTCAGGTTGCCTATAAATAGAAGAATGAAATTGTAAATCAGGTTAGACACAAGTCACTAGACATAATAGAGAGACAGAGGAACTAAGGCTGAGAAGAAGAGAGAAAGAGAAGTTGAAGCTCAAGATTCTGTTTATGTGATTTAGTTGAAGAGCCGAAGCTCTGTAAATGGATCAGTTGGTGAGCTAACAAGTCTGGATAGACAAGTTTGTAATATCTTTGTTATTTCTGCAAAGTTATATATATGAAATAGTTTATGGTTGAATGCATGTTTATTTGGCTGCACATTATTTCCATATTTACTTGTGTAAATGTCTTTCACACTCACGATTGAGTGAGAGAACAAGAATCCTTGAATCTCTCATTATGTGAAAGTTCCAGGTTTTATGGCACATTGGTCGACTCAAGTCTTCTTACATATTTAGGTATATGTTTTTATAAGTTATGTTGGATTTGTTAATGTGTCCATTTTTACTTCATCTTACTTACAAGTGAAAAGCATTTGTAATTTCTTAAGTCTTTTAGACTAAGAAACATACTCTGTAGATTTTGAACAAAGTGAACCAACAAGGTCGGTTGAGTAAGCCGACTAGAGGTCGAAGTGATTAGCCGACTTCAGGTTGAAGTGATCAGCCGACTTGCGGTCAAGGTAAAACAAGTCGGTAGAACCAACAAGTAATTCAAAGTAAAATATTCGAGTCAAGAGTCCAACCAAAGTTGATAGACTTGTCTAGTCGGGAGATAGACAAGTTTCACCCAACAAGTGAAAAAAAAGAAAAAGAGGTTGACGTGAAAATATTTAATTTTTAATATTAACTGAGCGGTAAACTCAAGTTTAGTCGGCTTGGTTTTGGCTAACACTCCTGAACCCATAGGGTTCCATATAATAATTAGGCTTCTATTAGCTTCTGCACACGGCACTAGCCAAAAAACTAAATCCATCCTTACCATTGATCTGGTTGAATTTCCAGAGATTAGGTAACTTATCCTTTCGGATGAAAAGAGGATCCCTCCACTAGATATGTTTTCTCTCCATGGAATACCATGTTTTTAGTTTGATACTATGTCGAGCTACTTTGTTAAGCTTCCTCAATCTTCTATAAGAGTGATACTCAATCATCGGATTTATTCTTAATTGAGTTACTACGTGACGTCGTCTAGATTGATCTAAAATGAATAGATATGAGATTCTCCATTGCAAGCCTCTTGTGCCAATAATGGAGGAAGAGTGGCAGCCAAAAGGGAGGAGGGAATGGATATTCGCTCCCTTCAGCGCCAAAGCGTCACCCCTCACAGGTGGCGAGATTCTTAGGCCACCCATGAGGGGTGGCGCTTTGGCGCCCAAGGGAGTGAAGCTTCACTCCCTCCACCCCCATCCTCTCCCTCTTCCTCCTTCCTCCCCACTCCTCCTCCTCCTATCCCCATGACCCCCTCCCCTCCTCTGTCGCTGAGCTCGCTAGGGCACCAAAGGGACGTCCCTTATGAGCAGGCAGATTCTCAGAATCAAATTCTGAAGGGAAGCATGGAATTTGGTTACAACTGGAAATACCTCATTTCTAAATAAATTTGCACTCTATGGGCATATTTAGGTTGAATAATTCGCCATTGTTTCACATCATTAGCTGGAAGGGTTCACAGATATGGATGCACCAGTGAGAAAAAACACTCCAACAATAGGCTGAAAAAATCCTGTGACATGTGGATATGCAAAGTCGCATCAGAGATCTGTTAGAACTAAAAAAATAATTAATTAAATGATGTTAGCTTCTTCTATGGAATAGGTTGACTGTATTCAACCACATCACGCAAGCTGCACCTGCGGACAAATATTCAAAAGACATTGAAATAATAATATTTATGTGTAAATTTGAAATTTTATATTCAAATAATGTTTTGAATAATATTTTATGTGTAAATTTGAATGTGTAAATAAGTGTGAAAATTTACATCCAAATAATGTTTCTATTTAATATGATAATTTTAGATTTATTATTAATAACATAAATTTGATTGAAAATATAATATTTTATTTAACATGTTTTTTTAAGAAGTATATAATTAATTTATTATTTTCAATTGAAATGTGATTATTTTTAAAGGCTTTCATTATTTAAAGGTACCATGAATATATACCTTACTAGCACTTTAATTTGATCTATCACGGTCACACCACCTTAAGTAAGATTTGATGGTAGATACTAGGTAGGAATGTATTTGAGATAAAGTAAGATTTTCTTTAAAGTAAGATTTTGTTTTAGAGTTTTCTTTATGTTCTTAACAAGCTTGGAAATGAGTGTTGATTAAGGTTAATGACCTCTTTGTAATATCATAATTTTTTTTATTCTTTGATTTTTCATGGCACCACAACTTTTTGAACTTCTAAGTAAATACATTTAGAATAAACAAAGTTAAATATTTTATATTATAAATGTTTTTGGTTTCTCATTAATAAAATTAGGAAATGTTTGCATTTTTTTATTTTTTTATTTTTTTATTGTTTTTACAAGAACACCCCTTGATTTTTTGGCCGGAGTCAGGGACTTATATTTTTTTTATCACTCCTGGGATAGATGTCACTCTGAGGACTCCCCTGTGGGAATCGAACCTGGGCCAGTGATGGAAACTCCCACCAATTTAACCGCTAGACCACAGCTCAGCCGACTGTAATTTAAGGAGTTGTTTTGGTTTGTCATTAATGAAATTAGGAAATGTTTGTATTTTAAGAAACTTACTCTTTTTCACACTTTCATTTTAACATAATAATAGAAACAACAAAGAAAATATCAATGAGATTTAGAGATTATTATTTTCAAGTATTATTAGTATTACTAATATATTTTTACTTTTGTGAAATATTGTTTTACACCATTATAGGGCCTATTTTACAATCTCTTTAATAATATATTTAATATTTAATAATTGTATTTAGTTTTCCCAATTTAATACATCTCTTTTTTATAATTTTAATTGTGAATTTACATATATTTAATTTTAGTGAAACACTTGTGGCCAATATGTCAAACGATCCTCAACCCCCATTAGGAGGGATGGTTGGAAAGGATAACTTTGGGCATCTTACAGACATAAAAGACCCAATGAAAGAGGACATTGATGTTCTTGAAGAAAGACCAATTTCGATGAAGAATTTGGCCGGCCTGATATTATTGATTAGTTTCATGCCTTGAAGAAAATGTTAAATTTGACAACTTTTTGATAAGATATATTAGAAATGTTTTGACTTTCAAATTTTATTTTAGAAATAAAATTTCTATATATAATGTTTTTAATATGCTATTTACAAATATATGGTATATTTTTTCTTGAATTTATGTGAATCATAGCTTTTTGGAAATAATATGAAATAGTATCATTTTTATACAAAATATCTTTAAAAATTCATTGAAAATGGTTTTAAATATCTTCATTTTGTGATTTTTTTTTACAAATTTGTCAATAAAAATGTCTTATTTTGTCCACAAAATTGTCCCGTTTAAAAGAAGAATTGCAAAATTTATATGTTTTTCATTATAACTTGCTTCTAAATGTATGTTATTTTGTTAAATTTTTAAAAAAACACTTGAAAATAGAAATTAAAAATATTTTATGACAAAGATGATTCAAAGGCCCCAAAAAATGCTTCAAAATGAAAATGTGTGATACTAGTATCAACCCTTTTTGAAACAGAGGTAATAATAGCTACTAAAAATAGGAGAGAGAAAAACAAGAAAGGTGTGGAGTTCTTGTTTCATAGTATAAGTGGTTCATGGACAGGAATTATTTTTTTTTGGAAATCTTGTCATCAATCAAGCTTCACAGCATGATCAGCAATCCCCAGCAGTGATTTGAGACTGCTAAAGGTCTTCTCACAAAAAAACTTTGGTGAAGATGTCTACTACTTGTTCTGAAGATGTATAGAAGAGTAGATCAATGGTGCCATCATACATAAGCTGTCTGATGTAGTGCATATGGATCTCAATGTGCTTGGTTCACTGTCTCTGAACTGGATCATTGAAGATTCGAATGGTGCTCTATTTATCACAATAGATAATAGTTGAAAACTCTGATTCGAAACCACATTCTCCAATTATCCCCTGCAACCACAAACATTGAGTTGCTACATTTACAAATCTATACTCTGCTTCTGTAGATGAGAATGTTATGGTAGTCTGCTTCTTGCTTGACCAGCTGATTGGTCCTTCTACAAGCATGAACACATATCCTGATGTAGACTTTCGATCTATGTTGTCACCTGTCCAATCACTGTCAGTAAACCCAATCAAATCAAGATCAGATTTTGCTCTGTAGAAGATCCCATGAGTTCTTGTTCCTTGAAAAAAGTTTAGGATCCTTTTGGATTCTCTCCAGTGGATCACATGAGGCTGATCCATGTATCTTGAAGCCACACTAATTGCATAAGATAGATCAGGTCGAGTGTATGTAAGATAAAGCAAACACCCAATCAACTGAAAGGAAGGGGGTCTTGCTTGGCTTGCAATATTTCATGTTGAACTTGTTCAGCAAATCCAAAGCATACTTGGACTGATTTGCTTTGATTCCATGTTGGGATTGAGAAATTTTGAGACCCAAGAATTGGCTCAGCAAACCCAAATTTGTCATAGAAAATGCATGGTTCATTGCATCCTTCAAGGATGGAATCTCTTTCTTTAAACTTCCTATAATTAGAAGGTCATCCACATACAATACAATAATAATCAAAGAACCATGATTCAGTTTCAAATAGACATTAGGATCAGAATTGCATCCAACAAAACTCAGTGATAGCAAAAATCCATCAATCTTGGCATACCAAGCCCTGGGGGCTTGCTTGAGCCCATACAATGATTTCTTTAACATGCACACTAAATATGGATTAGAAGCAAACCCTTCAGGTTTCTGCATGTAAATATATTCAGTGAGATCTCCATTTAGGAAATCACACTTCACATCCATGTGATGTACCTCCCACTACTTCGAAGCTGCAATGGCTAGATCTAGCCTTATGGAGTCCATCTTTTCCACTGGTGCAAAGGTTTCATTGCAGTCAATACCCTATACTTGTGAGTAGCCCTTAGAGACCAATCTTGCATTATATTTCAAAGCTGAACCATCAGCAACAAACTTAGTCTTGAAAACCCACTTACATTGAACTAGCTTCCTCCTTGGGGGAAGATCAACCAGTTCCCAAGTGTTGTTTTTCTGGAGCGAGTTGAATTCTTCTTTCATGGATTTTTTCCATCTTGGATCATGTGCTGCATATTCATATGTATGTGGATCTGATTCAACCATCAGATAGCACTTCTCAGGAAATAGAGGATCATTCACACAAAGGGCACTCTCAAATTTAGATCTAGTCCTCCTAGTGTCACTAGGATTTCCAGCTAGTTCCCTAGCTGCATGAATGGTCTTTGCTGCCCATTTTGGTCTTGTAGGAATGTTAGGATCTGTAATCAAATCATCATTATCAGACATATCAGAATCAACAACTCATTAGTCTCTTCACTTACAATCAATGGATCTGGTGGTGAAGAAGACTCTCCAACTTCAACTGCTACTAAAGGCTCTTCTTGGAACTGAACACTTCTTTCAATGAAGTATTTGTTAGTGCTAAAGTTGATCAGATTGTACCCTTTTGAATATTTAGAATATCCAACAAATAGGCACTCTTGGCTTTGGGGCTACAAATCCTTCCTCTTTTCAACTTGAATTCTAGCCCAAGCCTTTGAGCCAAAAATTCTAAAATGGGTCATGTCTGGCTTGTGCCCACTCCAAGATTTGAAAGGAGTCATACCATCAAGTTTCTTATGAGGCACCCTATTTTGGATGTAGGATGCATAGTTTATAGCCTCATCCCAAAATTTTGGTGGCAAAGTCTTAGCCTCCATCATGCAGGTTGCCATCTCCTTCAGTGATCTGTTCTTTCTCTCAGCAACACCATTTTGTTGTGGTGTGTAAGGGATTGAATGTTGCATCTGAATACCTACATCTTTACAATACTGAATGAAATTAGACTTGACATACTCACCACCATTTTCATATCTGAGGATCTTGAGTTTCCTCCCAAATTGGTTTTCAACCAAGGCTCTAAAGACTTTGAAGAGGTCAAAAACTTCAAACTTATGCTTTAAGAAGTGAACCCAACAATACCTGGAAAATTCATCTATGAAATTTAGTGCATATTTGGTTTGACTCATGGACATATGAGGGAATGGACCCGAAATTTCACTATGTATCATATCAAGAGGTGCAGAGGTTCTCTCATGACTAGCTTTCTCATACTTGTGCTCTGGGTGTTTTCCTAGGATACAACCTTGACATACTCCCTTAGAAAACTTGATCTTTGGTAACCCTATGACCGTATATTTTTCACTCAAATCAGAAAGATACTTGTAGTTAAGATGGAAAAATGTTTCATTCCAAATATTGCTTGCTTCATTAACATGAATCAGAAGAGCAGAGGGGTTTGAGTAGGGTATAAAATGGGAAAACTTGTATGCCTTCGAAGTGTAGTCTACAACACCTTTTGCTATGACTTTACCATTTGAAATCTCAGTGATTTCAACATCATCAGGGGAGAATATGACCTTATTTGGAGACCCAGTATGAGTCATATTATACACTGACAAGATATTAGAGGCAAGAACTGGAACATGCAACACATTATTAAACTTACAATTGTCAAGATCAATCCTTCCCTTCCCTAAACTGTCAGTGAGAGAGTCATCTCCCAAAACTGTTGGTGAAACTTTTGACATGTCAAGAGAGGATAATGTCTCTTTTATCGAAACCATATGTCTAGAATCTCTAGAGTCTATGATGAAGCTAGGTGAGCTTGATGTGCCATCAACCAAGGCATGTACTCTCTCTCTGTCCTCTGAATTTGATCCTCCTTCCCTCTTCTTTGAGGAATTAGGAAGGGATATGCCATTCTTCTCTAGGATTTGGGTCAACATTTCAATTTGCTTCTTCATACAAGAGCTCTCAGGATGATAGCCCTTACTGCAGTATGCACACTTGCTCATTTCTCCTTTGTTCTTCTTCTTCTGAGAGTTCTTCTTGGAACCTTGGGGCTCCTCTTGAGACTTGTTCTTGTCTCTCTTTTGCTTAGGTGGATTTTAAACTTTTTTCTTGCTTTTTGAATCCACCCTTGAATCTCCAGTAACCAATGCTTGGTATTTGGAAGGTTTGATGGTGCGCATCATCAACAACTTATCCTGCTCCTATGTAAGGGATTCCATGAACTTTGCAAGCTTAGGCATATTCTAGGCTCAAGCTGTCAACTTGGTGGCATGGAAGGTCGAAACAAACACTGAGTAGTTAGGACCGAGCTTAGAAAGTATGGCAAAAACTAGTTTCTCTTCCTTCTTTTCAATTCGACACTATTTCAACTACAAAATAAGGGCCTTAAACTCAGAAAAGTAGCATTGCAATGATTCGTAGCTACTGGGACTCAAGGAGATCCACTCATTCTTGATTTGATGTCCTCTCATCTCATCTGTTTTTGTAAAAATATCTTCTAGCTTCTCCCACACTTCGTTTGGTTATATCAATCCATCAAGATGGAAGAGGAGGTCTCTTGAAATGCTAAGACACAAAAGACCATAGGCCTCATCCCTCCTGTTGTGCCATTTAATTTTCTCTACAACTGCATTGGGCTCTGCTTCAGTTTCCATAGTCACCCTGTAGAGACCTTTTGCTCTCAACAATATCTCCATCTTAGCTTTCCACTCAAATAAATTGAATGGAGTCAACATGTTCTTCTGAGATTGGTCCATAGCTTAGAAACTGTGCCCTCCAACCAGTAGAATGCACTCCCAGTCAAGATGTCAAACCTACAATAGCAATAAGGAAAGAGAGAAATAGATCTACAAAGGCTCTGATACCATGTGGAAATTTAACCCAAGAGATAGAATAATTACACTCATAAAATTGCTAATCAAACATGCAAAATTCACACCAAAGGATACTGAAATTGGAGCATAACACTAATCTATATTCAATAAGTGTATAATATCCAACCTTGTGAAGTAATAGGCTGCTGCAATATATCATTACATGAGATAATCAAATGCATAAATATTCCATTCGAAATAGTCAAAAAATAGGCTTACTAAATCTATTCAAATCCCCCATAGGTGCATAAAGCAGTTTCCAAATCTATGAAGATGCTCACAAATTTGCTAAGTCAAGTGGGAAAGATAAAGAGGGATGGAAAGACAACTCATACATGCTTTTATTTGGAGAAAAGGAGGGAGGATGATGTAGGAAAAAAACAAGTCAACTACACCTAGTCTAGCTTTTCCTTTTTCCTTAAATCAGAATAAAACAAGGAATATTTTCAGAAAAAATAGATATGCACTTTGGAGGATATGGAATAAAGAAGACATGCTAAATTGGGTTTTGAGGATGTTTCCCAAGTGCTCCATGACTCAGTTTTAACATGTGTTGACTTCTAGGACTTGTAGAAGGCAACTAGCATAGAATGGAATCTAGGAAACTAAGTAATAAGACCAAAATAATTAAATTAATGTCTAAGGTGGGTAACTATGGGTTGATTATTCTAACATTCATTGATATAAGATTGTAGATCTTATTTGGTACTTTTATCTTGCATGGTTTTGTGATGTTCTTATTGCAAGTGAACCTTTTGGAGATATAGTACTCTAGAAGACTGGTACAATGCATTGTATTGCAGGAGAAAAATCTATTCCAAGCATTCATCAACCCTAGGGAAAGTATTGTTTATTGTTGTTACTCATTTTTTCTAGTTTTGAAGGATTTCAATCTAGGGAAATAGATCCTGTTCACAGGAGGTGAGTATTTCAAGAAACAAGGGGTCCAAAGGTTTAATTAATAAAACCATAAAGAATTTTTTATTAATAAAACCATAAACTAGGACCAACAAGACCAGGGGATTTAATATTTTCTCTCTTTCTCTCAAGGTACATTGTTTCATATATTTTATCATCACTATATAAGGGGGAGATACAAACCGGATGGTATGATCCTTTCATCCTCAATACTGCTCGTAATATTTCGATGCTAGTGACATCATCATGGGGTGGCCATTCCCTTGAGAAAATATCTAATAGTAACCAATCATGAGAGAGGACATCACACATCACTATCTTGGTTAACTCGCTAAGATCCTCCATTCTTTAAAGAATGTCTCTCATCCCTAGGATGATTTTCAGTCCCACACTTAATCATGTTGATCAACCACATCGTCCCTAATCGATTCCTCCATTATCCTAGAGAATGGTCCTCACTACTAAGCTGAGCTTCAGTCCCGGACTGAACATTTATCAACCACCTACAAGAGCTTCTTGGTCCCAGATAAAGATTATTCCTAGTCCCATAACAAGAATGTGTCTGCCTCCAGTTACAAAATCTACATGGACATCGTGTCCCTGGTCCTAGACCAGAATACCCTAGAGGCATATAAGGGAGCTAGCCACATGCTAGGGTATTTTCCATGGAATCAACCTTCTTGGTCCCAAAAGAAGAACCCCAGGAGATTACTAGGGCCCTAGGGTACATTCTAGGGTCTTACTCTACCCTAGTTAACTGACTAGGGTACCATGCTCCTTGAGAATGGGTATTGCAACTGCGCTAGCTTTAACAAACAATAGTTACCCCCCAACTCTCACTTAATTTTTTGAAATTTTATGAAAAAAATTGAAAAAAATCACGCTCCTATATGGCATGTACAGAATTGACTGGTTTTGTACAAAACCAACCGGTTCTATATGAAACCGATCGGTTTTGTATGAAACATAGGAAGCTACGACGGGAATCCAATTGGTAAATTATGCTTTTGTAAATTGACTTTCAAGACAGCAATGTTAATCAAATTGAACTTCAAAGCTATAGGAATTGGCCATTTCTTCTTTACTATTGCATTTATCCTTTTTATGGTCATCAAGGATAGCATGTATAACCTTGCTCAAATAATATTTGGGATTCTTTTTTATAAAAGACAAGAGCATCTCTTATACCGGGAACTATATGTCCTTGTTGTTAATTCTATACATTAATTTTATTGATATAAAGTTAAATTGGGTCTGATCAAAGGTACTTTCCTTCATTAGCATAGAAAAAAGTTGGTCAATCTTGATTTTTCTAATGATTCCATTCTTAACCATCCATGTTGATAAAGTAGTCATAAAACATACCACAAGTTTTAATGCATTTCATTTTGAACACACCTTTTGTATTATCATTATGCTTTTGATTCTGAAAACCAACGCAAAAAAGACATAGGATATACGTTCACAAAGATATTGATGATTAGTTTTATGGATGTAATTGAACATGGTTGTTTTCACATCATAAGAAATTAACTATGCATTTTTCACCTCCCTGGTTGAGATGATGGATCACATTACTTGAAACATCAAGAAAATTCCCATCCATTTGTATAATAAGACTATCATGTTGTCCATAAGATTTATTTCTAATTCAATGGTCTTGTTGACACCCATTACACTATTACTATTCGCAATTCCCTTCTAAAGCCAACTTATGTTATAAAACATGCAAGACATGAAAGAATGCTGATAGAGTAGAAGAACATTTTGAAAATAAACAATAGGGAATATTAATTACACGTATAAATGCTTGTTTGGATGTCTAGGAGCTACCTCGATACTTAGAATTGTAGTACGAGTCTGAGACCCTTTAAACTGGAAGGTAATATGGAGGACATGCATGATAGACTGTATAGTTTTCAAGCATTGTGCATCACTTTTGTACAAGTAGAACCATAAGAAAAATAACGTGCCTAGTTTGACTTACATATTGATTGGTGTTTCTTATTTATTGAAAAAAGAAAAAATTTCTCTTCTTCAATGTATAGTTCAGGTATCGGCACACTTGATACATGATTTCGGATCCCGATGCAAACCAAGAGGTTGAAGAAGGTAATGAGGATATTCAATAAGATATTTTTATATTTCGACAACATAATGTCAACATAATTATTGCAAGAGAACTGTTGATCTTATAGATGAGGATCAGACCTCTTTAAAGAATTATATGTGATAATCAAAGAAAAAGCAGGTTGAGTTTGTTGTGATCCCGACGATATGTAAGAAGGAACCCAATACATATCAGAACAACCCTACACATGGGAATACATATTGATAATTATTGTTATGACTGTATGTACATTTGATAATTTGGTTACTAGGAGCCTAAGGCTAGCTACCTCTGATCTCTCACTTAATTTTTTGGTTTAAAAAAATGAAAAAAACACACCCTTGTATTGCCTATACAAAACCAACCAGTTCTGTATGAAATTGGTGGATTTTGAACAAGGAGGCTGGTTCTGTATGCTAGGGAATTTCTAATATCCAAACATAGGAATCTATGGACGATAATCCCATTGGTAAATTATGATTTTGTAACTTGAATTTCAAGACACCAATGTTAGTCAAATGGAACTTCAAAGCTATAGGAATTAGCCCTTTCTTCTTTACCATTGAAAATATCCACTTTAGCGTCATCAAGGATAACTTGTATTACCTTACTCAAAGAGGCTTTGGGCTTATTTTGTATAGAAGACAAGAACATCTTTTATACCCGACACTATATGTCCTTGTTGTTAACGCTCTAGGTTAACATTTGTTGGAGTCATTACCTGTTACGTACCCATACCCCAATTATCATGCGGAATTAAAAATTTCTTACGTAACCTTTGTTGTTATAATTTGAATCACAAGGCATGGTTGTGAAACACTCCTCAACATTCATGTTCTGACACCACATTGTCATGTCCCCCTTTCATCCACCATTAATCAATTCGATGGTCTACAAAGAAAGATCTTAGAGGAGATCGAACGGTGAGGTAAAATCATGTTGGAAAATGATGGTCACAATTTGTTCCGTATATGGGAACAAATCAACAACTGAAAATCATCTCGCAAGAATAAACAACTAAGAATCATCCCACAAAAATCAACGGTGTGGAAATATTGAGTTTGCAGAATCAGGAAATATGGAAATTGCCATCCCACATCCCGCATCCCTCATCGCACACCCCACATCCCGCATCCCACATGCGGACTAGACCACTATGGAAATAAAGTTGTGCAGCTAGCTATTTGCGATGCTGCATCCCACATCCCACATGCGGAAAGGAAAGTTGCCGAAGGAAAATTGGGAAATAAATATCGTGAAGTCGCATGCCGCATGCCACAAGTTATGGAAAGGAAAGTTGCGGAAGGATATTTTTTCCAAGAAACTCATCCTGTTAGCCAAAGCCTTGGACTGATTCGATCCTTTAGGCCATCACCAATCTAGCCAATCTAAGCCCATAATGAAACTTAGGAAATGCATTGAATGTAACATACACAGATGCATACAATTGAAATTATACATCGGAATCAATTCATCAATTCAACACATTAAGCATGTTCATCACATTTCACTGAGAAAATACAAATGCAGAGGTTAACACAAGGATACTTATCTTATGAAGAAGCTTGTTCTATAACTAGCTATGTCGCTGCAACGTTCCACCAAACCATAGGATAGTGCGCTCATCTGCATTGCCACCCCTAAGCTGGGCATGATTCCCCAAGGAATAAAGATCACTAGTAGGCTCACACAAAGCCAAGGATAGAACAAAACTCATCCAAGCCAACACAATTGGGTTTATTAGGCCACACATCCAAGATATCATTCACATTCAGGACCATCTAAGCCAACTAATAGATGGGTTTATTAGGCTGTCTATCCAAGGGTCACACACACACAAGGCCAAACACAACAAGACACAACCAAGCTAGGATATGGGTTATCAGGCTATTAAGGCAGTGGACAAGAAGAACTGCTAAGCTAGTGAGATCATCCACATATCTAAGGACACCTTCAAAAGACCTATCTAGCCTGGAATCCATGTTTCCTACACACCTAACACAAGTAAGTGTCCCCTTCTCTGATCCATAGTCCCTCAGGATACATCTTCCCTTCCAATGCTCTTCAGGATGTGCAGAGTAGATTCACTAGACACTCTTATCTTATTGTGAGGTTCCCACTAGGTTTATCAAGCACATTCCATGTATCTTCCACTCCTAATTCTTGTATGCAGTTTAGACCAAACCCAGGGTGCACATCACCGTAAACCATAGGGAGACACAACAACACAAGCTTCACTTGAATACACAAAGTAACAGGTCTCATAACACACTGTAGTTCGAAATAACATTACAACAGCGAAAACAGGGCCTCCACAAAGGAAAAACACTTGCAAAAATGTGTAGCAACAAATTCTTGCTCTCACTGCATCTGTTCAATTAGGAAAAATGACCCACACATGGGTGAATCCCCCCGTGAATGAAAAACCCCCCCATGAAAGAAGGATCATGATCAAAACGTCCCTGCAGCTCTGCCAAAATGTGAGGGAAGATGAAATGTGAACGCATGAGGGAATATGTTTTTGGGTGCTTCCTTTTAAAACATGGATTTTCCCCAAATAACTCAAGGTTAAACAAACCCCCTCCCTATTGCTTGTGAAATCATGCCCCGATATATTTAACGTTGAGACACATAGCTAGTTGTGGTATTTTTAATAGTTTGCATTTTACATGATATTCACAAATATCTATATGATGTGTGTGACTTAGCACCATAAACCATAGGCATCAAGCTTGATCACCTATAAAAAAAACATCAATCAATGGTAGGGCCTTGGCCTTGATCTCCTTTCATACAATATTTTCATCATATATATTTAATGCAAACAAGGTCAAAATCAGGGTGTTACATTCCCCTCCCCCTTCAACAAAACTATCCTTAGTGCTTTACAAAATTGAACAAAAATGCTACGTTGGAACTGCCCTTAGTGCTCTGTAGAATTGAACAAAAAAGGATGTTCCAATCACATAGTGCTCCCATTGCTCCTTTATCTATCCAATGTCATGATCCAGAACTCTTCTGAGTCCTTGCATGCATGCATCAACACACACCATAGGATATTTTTTTGGTCTTGGTGAATCCCTCTCCTCATATTGGAACATTTCCAGTGTCATTGGAAACTAGCAATACCTATGCTCAAGCCTCAAGCAATTAGTGAATTCCCATGTCAGTATTCACAAGAATTTCCAAAATCATAAATGAATCACATGCATATGTATATTGACATAAAATCAACAAAATGTTTTCGAGTGAACCAAATACTCATCTACATAAGTAGCTCCTTTTGGTTACACAGGTATCCAACTTGGCTTTATACAACCATGTCACTCACAACCCTACCCCCACCCCACACCTGGGTGAGAATTAAAGGGTAGCCACATTTCTGCAAGCCTCGAATCACCTGACAACTCTGCTCTTGATCCCAACACATCTTTGGGTGCTTCAATAGTAGTTCTATTCAAGAGCCTGCACCTCCTCTAGTTGCTTATCAAGCCCAAGTGCTTCCTATCTGAACACCATAATGAATTTAATTCATATGTCATATTCATTCCTATAGGATGCAATCTATAACACGATTTTCAAAACCATGGCTACATGATATGCTCATGTATATTTAAATAAATTCAATAACAACAAAAGTTTGATAAGTAAACCAAATACTTATCTGTATAACATCTCTCATCCAGGATCCAATCAGCCCCGCTTCAGATCCCAACACCTCTTTGGGTGCTCAATAACAACTCTAGCTTAAGGGCCCAATACCTCCTCCAAGTGTTTACCAATGCTCGGGATCTTACTTTCCAGACATCATAATACCTAGGGGTTATTCTTTTCACGGAGCCCCCACTCTTGTGATAGTCCCCTTATGACGTGAATGTGTGTAGAAATAAGTCTAACCAGATGTCTTACACATTGGGTGTCCCTAGTGATGCATACTGGTGCCTAGATGGCAGGGGGGGAGAAGCTATGTACCCAAGTACATCCTTCCAGAGGAGCCATCTACATCCAATACATATTTTCATCATCTCATTTGCGTTAAATACAAGAATGCAGTTTATATGAGATGTCATCATAAAAATAATTGCAATCATATGTTTTCAAACCTATTCCAAGCACATTCCTCCAAGAAGCTATGTATCCAAGTACATTATTTTGAGAATCTAGGTATTCCAAGGCACACTTTCACAATCTCACCTGTGTTGCAGTTTACATGAGATGTCATCATAAAATTTTAGCCATGGATTCTCAAATCTATTTCATGCATAGATGCTTTCCTAAATATCAAATGATCAATAACATTGATATTCAAAAATAAAAATATGAGTTCACAATTCTGCTTCTTGCAGAAAATAAGATTTTTTTGTAACCATGAGGCCATCCTCATGTTGTTTGGATTCTGTAAGTAGGGAGTACTCATCCCTTACTTATGCATGCTTCCCAAAACCTGGACATCCACATACAACATGTCATCCTGGAACAATTTTTTTAATCAACCAAACAATCATTAGAGGAAATTTGAACTCAAAATAGGCCTTTTAACCATAATTCGAATTCCATGTCATAATGTGTTAGCCAATGAAATTGCTTTAAATTTGAAATACCATATAGGTCTTAAACAAATTTTCAATATGAATTTGGAGATAGGTATCATTAAAAAAAACTACTTTTTTGTTCGTATTTTCGACATATCTTCTTGTGTTTTTACTCAAATTTCGATCAGGAGAGCTCCCTGGATGCAAAATTAAATTTCACATCCAACAAGTACCCACTCAGCATACTTTTGATGGACCTTTTTACTCTGAAAACAAGAAATACCTGAAAAAGTATGCCGAGTGGGTACTCGTTGGATGCGGAATTTAATTTTGCATCCAATGAACTCTTCTGATCGATATTTGAGTCAATTCACAAGGAGATATGTCAAAAATACGAACAAAAAAATAGTTTTTTTCTTTTCTTCCTCCAAAATTAATAAATATTATTTTATTTTTTTCTTAGGAGGCCCATTTTGAGTTGAAATTTCCTCTAATGCATAGTTAGTCAACAGGAACCTTCAAACATCAAGCAATGCAAAACAAGCATATCCACTGTTAGCATGATTCGAAACCATCACAGGAGATCACAGTCTCCCATAATCAATAGGAAACTTGCAATCTAAATTTCAAAATTTGTTCTCAGTCATCAGATCCTTCTCATGGCACATGGTAGCTTCCAGCTTGGGTTTCATTGAGAACAACCATGCTTCTCTTCTCAGGTCATCCTACCCGAGCCTTCAAGAAGTCCTCGTATGCATGCCCATACACATAAGGGCCACTTCTTCATGGAGCTACAATTTCACATGCAAGCTCCCTCATCCTATACATAGGCTTCACTTTACCTACAGAATCTTCTTTAGTGAGCTTCCTGCAATACCCTACAAGTCCCACAAAATATCTTATATCTGTTAACATTCTTGGAACATGCCAACTCATCATGGATTCAATATTTTCAGGGTCTCCAGATATTCTTTTATCTGAGATAAGGTGACCCAAATAATGAATTCTATCCTCATACAAGTCATATTTTCTCAAACCTACATACAACTTATGCTTCCTGGGAAATTTTAAAGTTAGCCTCAAGCGTTCCACATGTTATTCCTCATTCTTAGAGTAAATAAAAATGCCATCAAGGAAATAAGAACAAACCTGTATAGCTACTTGCTAGAACATTATTCATGAGGCACCTGAACATGGCTGGTGCATTTGTGAAACCAAATGATACCACTACAACATCATAAGAGCCATACCTTGATCTGAAGGTTGTCTTATGAAATTTTTCATCTTTGATACTTACCTGCTGGTAACTAGACCTATTCTTCATAGTGACTTTATTCAATGGTGTGAAATAAATACACATCTTGTGTGTGCCATCTTTCTTTTTCACAATTAGGAATGGTGTTCCCCAAGGAGACACATTTTTCTTGACATACCTCTTTTCCAACAAATCTTGCAGCTGCACCTTCAGCTCTATCATTTCTGGTGTACTCACCCTATAGGGTTTCTTGGACATTGGTGCTTTACCTGGCATAAGTTCAATTGTAAAATCGATGTCACTCTTTGGAGAAAGACCTGGAATCTCATCAAGAAAAACATTCTTGGATTCCTGCAACACATGAAGGTCCTCCAACATAATATTTTCATTCTCTGTTTCCCCCAAAACATGAGTTTCATATACTATGCAACTTTTCCCATACAACTTTTTCAGCTGCATTGCTAAAGACTTCCTTCCAGAGATCACCTTTGGAATGCCTTTCACAATCCTTAGGTTTGCTTCTTCATCCAAGTACTCAAAATTGCTATTGTAACAATCTAGCTTTTCTCTATGAGATCCTATCCAATCCATCCCAATGAGTATATCATAGGATCCAATTGGCTGAACATTCATATTTGCACAACTGACTAACCCATCCATGACCAATGGACATTTCCTTACCACCTCTCTGACTTTCTTCTTAGTTTCAATGGCTAGTTAGGATAACCATGATCTCATATGCTTTGATTTCTTAATGGTGCACATCTCAACAAATCCAGGAGTAATATAGCTATGAGTCTATCTAGGTTCAATAAAAAAAAACAGTCTATTCAACAATATCACCCTCAACTTCCACCACAGTTGAGTTATGACTTTCCTGGTGGTCTTCTAACACTACACAAATTTTAGGAATGATCCCTAATTCCTGACCCACAATTTCAACTTCTTAGGTACTAGGGACTTGAGCATTATTCCTATCCTCAAGTGGACAATTCATGTGCATATGGGGTCCTTCACATCCCCAACATTTGATTGGTTCCTTTAGCTTTTCCCTCATCATTCTGCCCAGCTCAATCACAGCTTGTGATGGATGCCTTTGCTACTTCAGGAGGTGATGAGGCTTAAGACCTTTCTTCCTTGGGTTAAGCTTCTCATTCTTCTTGTGAGAAGTTATCCTACTCCCTTCCATATTTCTTAAATTACGCCCTGAGTTTATCTTCTTTATGGAAATCTGCCAAACTGTGTAGCATGGTAGTAGTCAACTGGTTTTGCTCTACCAGATCCTTGACCAGCCTCTTATTTTCTTCTTGATGTTGATCTTCTTTAACCTTCTTGGTTGAACTAAGACTAATGCTTCGATCTACAACTCTGCAAAATCTATTAACAACATCAGCTATTAGAAAATCTCATAAATCAAAAGAAATTACTTTCCAACCACTTATTGTAGGCATGATTGGTTAAGATCATAGTAAAAGTCAGATCACGGTCACGGTGCACTTCGTTGGATTGGCTAAGTTTAGAAATTATACTAAATAGCACTCTTTCTCACTGTAGTTTTATTTCTACAACCAATTGCCTTGGGACATTTATACCAGCATTGCAACCAACAGAGCTATCAAATCCCCACCTGGGTGTTCTTTTCCAATTTTGCACAATCTGGCGCACACATGCACTGCCATTTTTAATATTTCAGGCCCCTTGAGGCCCAAAGCTGCAACATGAGCTCTATTAACTGTTCAACTTGGCCCATTTATGCCCTAGTGTTGCAATCAGTAGCTGTGATACTATTCTGTCACATACCCATACCCCGATTATAATGCGGAATTAAAAATTCCTTACGGAACCTTTTCCATTCTTTGAATCATGGGGAATGGCCATGAAACACTCCTCAACATTCATGTTCTGACACCACACTGTCACATCCCCCTCCCGTCCACCATTGATCAATTCGATGATATACGAAGAAATAAATTAGAGGAGATTGAACGACAAGGAAAAATCACATCGAAAAATGACGGTCACAATCTGTTCCACATCTGGGAATAGATCAATGAATGAAAAAAAACCCGCAAGAATCAATGGCTGAGAATCATCCTGCAAGAATTAACGGTGTGAAAAGCTTGAGTTTACGAAATCAGGAAATATGGAAATTTCCATCCCGCATCCTGCATCCCTCATCCCGCACCCTGCATCCTGCATCCTGCATGAAGAATAGACCACTGCAGAAATAAAGTTGCCAAGGTATATATTTGTGACACTGCATCCCACATCCTACATCCCGCATGCAGAAATGAAAGTTGCGAAAGGAAAACTGTGGAAATAGAGATCGCGAAGACGCATCCCGCATCCCGCAAGTTGCGGAAGGATATTTCTACCAAGAAACTCAGCCTGTTAGAAAAAGCCTTGGACCGATTCAATCCTTGAGGCCATCACCAATCTAACCAATCTAATCCCATAATGAAACTTAGGAAATGCATTGAAATTAACATACACAGATGGATACAATTGCAATTATATATCAGAAGCAATTCATCAATTCAACACATTAAGCATGTTCATCATATTTCACTAAGAAAATACAAATGCAAAAATTAACACAAAGATACTTATCTTATGAATAATCTTGTTTTGCAACTGTCTATGTCGCTGCAACATTCCACCCAATCATAGGTCAGTGCAGTCATCTATCTCTGAGCCACACTGCCACCCCCGAGCTGGGCATGATTTCCCCAAGGAATAAGGAACACTAGCATGCTCACACAAAGCCAAGGATACAACAAAACTCAACCAAGGCAACAAAGTTGGGTTTATCAAGCCACACATCCAAGCCATCATTCACATTCAGGACAATCCAAGCCAACTAACATATGGGTTTATCAGACTTTCTAGCCAAGGGTCACACACACACAAGTCCAAACACAACAAGACATAGCCAAGCCAGCAGACGAGTTATCACGCTAGTAAGGAAATGGACAGGAAGAACTGTTAAGCTAGTTAGCTCATCCATAGAGATAAGGACACCTTCACACGACCTATCTATCCTGGCATCCATGTTGCCTACACACCCAATAGAAGGAAGTGTCCCCTTCTCTTCTCCACAGTCCCTCAAGCTACATCTTTCCTTCTAGTGCTCTTCAGGATGTGTAGATCAGATTCATCAACCACTCTTATCTTATTGCACTAAGTTTATCAAGCACATTTTATGTCTCTTCCACTCCTAATTCTTGTATATAGTTCAGACCAAACCCAGGGTGCACATCACTACAAACCACAGGGAGGCACAACAACATAGGATTCACTCGGATGCATAATGTAACAGGTCTCATAACACTCTACAGTTTAGGATAACATACAACACCGCAAACAGGGTCTTGGAAAAGGAAAAACACTTAGGGAAANCTCGTGAAAGAAGGATCATGATCAAAATGTCCCTGGAGCTCCCCCAAAATGTGAGGGAAGATGAAATGTGAACGCATGAGGGGATATGTTTTTGGGTGCTTCCTTTTGACACATGGTTTTTCCCCAAAGAGCTCAAGGTTAAAGATTCCCCTTCCCCATTCCTTGTCAAATCATGCCCCCATCTCTTTAACATTGCGACGCATAGCTAGTTGTGGTATTTTTATTAGTTTACATTTTACATGATATTCACAAATATCTATATACTGTGCATGACTTAGCACCATAAACCATAGGAATCAACCTTGATCACCTATACATAAAACATCAATAAATGGTAGGGCCTTGGCCTTGAGCTCCTTTCCATGATTTCATACAATATTTTCATCATATATATTTAATACAAATGTGGTCAAAACAAGGGTGTTACATTACCCAACCCACACACCTATTTTGGTCAATTTTGGCCTAATTAACCACTATCCTAAGTTTATTGACTTAATTGTCATCAACATGTACACTCATGACATCAACATCAACAAACTCACTCCCTCCTTCAATCAAGGAGGCCAACTAATCCTTCTCCTTCAATTGGGGAGGCTAACTAGGCTTCCTCCTTCAATTAGGGAGGAATTCTGGGTGATATGGGTGTCATACATTCTCCAATGAGCTAACTGAATGTTGTTTCACCTAAAAATCAGTTAAGTTGAGTTGTAAAGGAACTTCCCTCATGTCATTGTCTATTTTGGGCTGATTTGGGTGAAATAGAGTGAGTTAATGCGTCTCCAACAACTTTTGATGACCAGTATCAGTTCAGTTCACTTCATCGGAGTTGACTGGAGTTAGTGATGAACCCCCAACTACTAATTGACATGCAAATTGAGTTACATTCAGTTAGACTCAGTCATTCATTGCACTCTGATTTAGTTAGGACTCAGTTGAGTCAATCATGGCTAGATTTGTGGTTAACTGATGTGTTTAGTGTGGATAACAGACAATTAAGCTACACCCATCCATTCAATTCGAATGAACACTAGTGAATTTGAATTGTCTCCATTCATGCATGCTCTGCATGACATTGTATTATTGTATTTCATTCCATTATTAATAATATACAACTGAAACCTCCTATTGTAGTACTGTTTTGTCATTTCATGCCTAAATTCTCTTGAATATCTTGTAAGTTTGTGCTTTGTCTCAAGATTGTTGTGACAAAATTTAATATGGTATTAGATCCATTGGTGAGATGAAGCTCTTTCTTTAGAAAAACATGATTTTTTATGAATCTAGCATGCAAAATTGAGCAAAAAGCTCAAAAATTCCATCATTGCACTAAAAGCCAAAGGTTTACCACATAAATCCCCAAGAAAAGGAATTGTTGATCAAGCTTGCTTGATCAATTAAGTTGGGTGTGATGAAAACCTTTAATGTGAAGGCTGTTCGACCTTACGATGCCCTTTTTGTGTTGATTGTAGGTTTTTACAGGTTCTTCACTGCATTCGGTACAACAGCTTCATGGCTTCTTCTCTGGATCTCCTTACTCCCTTCAATTACCACCAATGAAAGTAGGGAATAGAGATTCAGCTCCATTCAAGAGGGCTCTACAGAGTCACAATGAACACAAAAATAGATCCCAATGTTGCCGCTGAGAAGATAAAATAATGGAATAAGCTGGATGAAGCTTATGGTTTCTTGCGTTTGTCTATTTCCAAAGATCTTCTTTTCCACATCATGGGATTGAATACTCCGAATGATATTTGGGATTAGCTCGCTACCTTGTTTGATAAACAAGATGATCTTTGGATCTATCAACTTCATAATGAGCTAATTTCCCTGAATCTAGGAAGCTATGAAACTATGAATGAGTTTTTTCACAAAATTCAAGCATTTAGTGCTCCAGTTAAAGAAGTGCAAGGTTGAGAAGGATGATGATCATCTCATCCCAGCTATCCTCTCAAAACTTGGTTGGGATTATTCAGTGTTTTTTTCCACATTCCATAATGGGAAGCTAACAATCCCAAATTGGAAAATGCCTTCATTGGATGTCTTCATCAAGTCCATCACAAATGAGCATGGTAAGCTTGTGCAGATGGGGATCATTAGATCCTCAAAAGATCAAGATTTTTTTTTTAGGACAAAAATATTTGAAGGGAAAAGGAAAGCAGAATAATAAAAAGGCTAAATTTGATGCTCCAAATCCTAAAGAAAAGAACCAACAGCAAGAAGAGCCTTCCGGGTCAAAGAAACAAAAGAACAAAGAAAACCAAGGAAAGGAGAAAGTTAATTGTTCCCATTGTGGGAGGGGATTCCACCCTAAACATGCCTACAAGAAGAAGAAGCTTGATGAGATGATTCTTCTCCTTGAGAGAAACAATATCAATCTTTTGGAGAGTGTTCGGAAGAGAGACAATCAAGATCAGGATACCCAGCAAGAAAGAGGACATGCTCTCATGGAAAGCACCTTGAAGCCTAATGCTCTCCTCATAGAGTCTAGAGATTTGAATGAAATTATGGAAAGTAGATATCCCTTCTCATCCCTGGACACCAAAAAAAAGATTTCCATTCGCATGGGAGATGATCTCAGATCATTTCGAAAGGCAAAGGTACTCTAAAGATTGAACATGGCAGTTTTTTTGATGTTATGTGTGTACCCTCCTTGGCCTTCAATATTTTGAGTGTTTATCAAATGAATCATACCGGAGTTCCAAAGAGAGTCTCTTTCAGCCCCAATGATGCCAAAATCAATGATATTGCATCCAGGAAACTTGTTGCAATAGGCATAGCAACCCATCATGCTAATGCCTATGAGTTTTCCCAGTTTGTGGTGGATGCAAATCCCACCGCTCTTTTGACTCATGGGAATGAGTTCAGTAGGATATGGAATGAGAGTTTCGGTCATTTTAACTTCAAATACTTGCATAAAATTCATAAAAATTCCATGGTTGAAGGCCTCCCAGCCTTCAAACTTCAATTGGAATTTGCAAGGGTTGTATTGTCGGCAAACACCCTGAGCACAAGTTTGATCAGGGGAAGGAAAGCCGTGAAAAAAGTATTTTGGGGATGATTAATTATGATATCAGTGGACCCATTCCTACCACATACATGATTGGTTCATGGTACGTACTTACCTTCATTTATTATTTCTCTAGATACACTTGGGTTTTCTTTCTGAAGAAGAAATCCGAAGTCTTGGAAAGATTCACCGAGTTCAAAGCATTGGTGGAGAATACCTCTAGGAGAAAGATAAAATATATCAGATATGATAATGGAGGGGATTATATTAGCTATGAATCACTACAAATATGTTCTGAAATTGGGATCCAAATCCAACACTCCATTCCTTACACACCACAACAAAATGGTGTTGCGGAAAGGAAAAATTGGGCCCTCAAAGAGATGACTAGCTACATGCTAGAAGCCAAAGGTTTAGATGCTAACCTATGGCCTGAGGACATGAATTTTTCTGCACACATTCAGAATAGAGTACCTAAATATTTCATGAAAGGAAATACTCCTTTCGAATCCTATTTTGGACACAAGCCAGATGTGTCAAATTTCAAGGTTTTTGGGACCACTGCATGGGCTCGAATTCCTCTTAACAAGAGTAAATATTTGTAACCGCAAAGCATTGAATGTTTTTTCATTGGATATCCAAAATAATATAATGGATTAAAGATTTTTAATATCATAACCAAAAAAAAATTCATTGAAAGAAGTGTCCGATTTGAGGAGCCTCTCCAAGTGGTAGAATTAGTTGAAGAAAATTCTGCTGAAATTCCCTCCTGTTCTGTTGATTAATTGGGTGATGGAAGTGGGAGTGAAGGTTATGATTTTGAATATATGATATCTGATATCAGTGATAAAAACATATCATGGTCAGAATCATATTCCAATATGCCAAATCATCTCCCAACTTGGGCCAAGAAGACACTCTTTTCCAGTGGGAAAAACATTGGAAATCCTGTTGATCCAAGAAGAACCCGGTCTGATTTTCAAAGAATAGGTATTTCTCTCTATTCTCATGATTCATTGCTGTATGAGACCTATTATTTAATGATTGGTTCATATCATAATTCCTACTACCATGCTTGGAAATATCCGAGATGACAAGCTGCTAAGGACGAAGAGTTTTAATTCTCTTAAGAAAAATGCTACTTGGGAGCTAGTTTCTCTTCCATCTGGGCTGAAATTAGTTCAATGCATGTGGGTTTCTTGGACAAATTTTTGTGATTATGGCACAAAATGTAATTGAAAATGAAGGATTGTTTCAAAATGGCTCTCCCAAGTCCAAGGAGTGGACTATCATGAGATCTTTGCACCAGTGGCAAAGATGGACTCCATCAGGCTAGTTTTGGCCATTGCCGCATTCAAGCACTGGGAGGTGCATCACATGGATGTCAAGAGTAATTTTATTCATGGATATATAAATGAGGAAATATACATGAAGCATCCTGAGGGGTATACATCAGATCCTTCTTTTGTTTGTAGGTTGCAGAAGTCATTGTATGGGTTGAAATAGGCCCCAAGATGATGGTATGCCAAGATGGATGCCTTTCTTCTTTCACAAAACTTCCTGAGATGAAATAATGATCCTAATGTATATTTCAAGAAGTATGATATTAATCCTATTATCATAGTATTATATTTTTATGGTATTTTGATAACATGAATCACACTTACTTCGAATGCTTTCATAAAAACTGCTCTTTATGATGCATTTGAAATGAGCGATTTGGGGCTTCTGAAGCAATTTATGGGGCTTGAAATCTCCCAAGAATTTGATGGAATAATAGTAAATCAGTAAAAATATATTGCGTACATATTAATTAATTTTAACATGGTTGATAGAAAGGCTGTAGCATTTCCTTTCCTCTCAGGGATCAACCTTGAAGAGGGAAAATCCACTCCATCCATGGATTGCACTATTTACCACTAGCTGATTGGAACCTTGATATAATTGACACATTCACGGAATGCTATTTGTTATGAAGTGAATGTTGTATCAAGATACATGCAGCAGCCTCATGAGCTCCATTGGAAGGCATCCAAGAGGATCCTTTAATACATTTAGGGCACAAGATCCTACAACATTCACTATTCTGTAGATTCTGAGCTAGAGTTGGTTTGTTATACAGATTCAAATTGGGCATGGGATTCCATAGATCGGGAGTCCAATTTTTGGTATGTATTTATATTTGGTGGTGGCCCCATTTTATGGTATAGAAAAAAGCAGGTGCCCATTGCATTGTCTTCAGCAAAGACCGAGTACAGGGGAGCAGTGAATGCTTTCATCCAAGTTGTTTGGTTGCAAGGAATTCTTTCATAGTTTGAGATTGGTAGTGATTTTTCCACAGTCATATTTTGTGACAACAAAAGTGATACCAAGATATTCATGGATCCAGTTCAGTGGCAGAGGATTAAACATGTTGAGATACACATGCACTACATCATGGAGTTGGTGCATGACAAGACCATTTTTCTGCAATACTTCCCTACAGATGAGAAGATTGCAAATATCTTCACCAAGAAATTTACTGAGAAAAAATTCACTTACTTCCAATCACTGTTCGGGGTGATTTGATCAGGGTGATCAGTTACTCCTTCGGTGTTCACCTTGAGGGGGGTTTTTTCCCACTGAGTTTTCCCTCTTTCCTCACTTAGCATTTTATTTTGAGCATTGTTAGAGTTAATTTATTGTATAGGGTGACCAATGGCCTTTGTTTTCGGGGCCCTACCATTTCATGCATTTTATTTTTGATCCTCTTGAGTATAGCTTAAGAGGGGGTGTTGGAGTCATTACCCAACCCACACACCTATTTTGGTCAATTTTGGCCTAATTAACCACTATCCTAAGTTTATTGACTCAAATTGGCTTCAACATGCACACTCATGACATCAGCATCAGCACAGTCACACCCTCCTTCAATCAGGGAGGCCAAATAAGCCTTCTCCTTCAATTGAGGAGGCTAATTAGGCTTCCTCCTTCAAGGAGGGGGAAATTATGGGGCTATCTGGGTGTCATATGTGCACCAATGAGCTAACTGAATGTTGTTTCACCTAACAATCAGTTAAGCTAAGTTGTAAAGGTGCCTCCCTCATGTCATTTCCTATTTTGGGCTGATTTGGGTGAACTGGAGTAAGTTAATGCACCTCCAACAACTTTTGATGACCAATATCATTTCAGTTCACTTCATCGGAGTTGCCTGGAGTTAGTGATGCACCCCCACCTACTAATTGACATGCAGATTGAGTTACATTCAGTTAGACTCAGCCATTCATTAGACTCTGATTCATTTAGGACTCAATTGAGTCAATCATGGCTAGATTTGTGGTTAACTAGTGTGTTCAGTGTGGCTAATAGATAGTTAAGCTACACCCATCCATTCAATTCAAATGAAATCTAGTGAATTTGAATTGTCTCCATTCAACCATGATCTGCATGACATTGTATTATTGTATTTCATTCCATTATTGATAATATACAACTGCAACCTCCTATTGTAGTATTGTTATATCATTTCATGCCCAAAAGGTCTTGAATCTCTTGTAAGTCTGTTCTTTGTCTTAAGATTGATGGGACAAAATTTGATAACATTTTGGATATAAAGTTAAATTGGGTCTAATCAGAGGTACTTTCCTGCATTAGCACAGGAAAAAGCTAGTCAACCTTCATTTTGCTAATGATTCCCTTCTTAACCATCCATGTTGATAAATTAGTCATGCAACATACCATAAGTTTTAATTCCTTTCATTTTGAAAACATATTTTGTATTATCATTATGCCTTTGATTTTGAAAAGCAATGCAAAAAATCCATAGGATATACCTTCACAAAGCTCTTGATGATTAGTTTTCTAAATGTAATTAAACATGGTTGTTTTGAGATCGTGAGGCATTGAATATGGATTTTTCACCTCCTTGGCTAAGATGGAGGATCACATTACTTGAAACATCAAGAAAATTCCCATCCATTTGTATAATAAGATGATCATGTTGTCTATAAGGTTTAGAACTAGTTGAATGGTCTTGTTGCCACCCATTGCACTATTACTATTGGTAGTTCCCTTATAAATATAGATTATATTATAAAACATGCAAGATGGGAAATACTGTTGATAGAGTAAAAGAAAGTTCTGAAAATAAACAATAAGGAATATTAATTACAAGTAGAACTATTTTATTGGACTCCTAGGAGCTACCCTGATACTCGGAATTGTAATACGAGTCTGAGACCCTTTAAAGAAGAAGGTAACATGGAGTACATGCATGATAGACTGTATAGCATGGTGCATCACTTCTGTGCAAGTAGAACCACAAGAAAAATAACGTGCTCAGTTTGACATATATATCGATTGGTGTTGCTTATTTATGGAAATAATCAAATGTTTCTGCTCTTCAGTGTAAATTTCATGTCTTGGAACACCTGATATAGGATTTATGATCCTTATGTAGACCAAGAGGTTGAAGAATTTAATGATGATATTCAAGTAAGAAAATTTGATATGTCTAAGGGTTTCTATGTTGTATTGAATCCTCAGTATAGGAATCTTTCAGGTATTGTGAATGTTCCTCATGGTTGATTGTTAATATTCAAGAAGAGTGTTACAAAGAAAAATTCCTATGGCTTGGGGTACCACAATAGATAGAGTAACCATAGAAATCAATCCTTTCCCATATGCAAGAGAAACCAAACATATAACACTAAAGGATCTCAGAACATACCTTATTCCAGATGGTTGATGTTGAGCTTTTCCACTCTCACTTGTATTAGCAATTTGCTATCTCAACATTTAGCGAACAAGACAAGCATGCTATATAATTGTGTTATACCTACTCTAGCATACACAATCAATAACATATAAGAATTTAAAAGAATCTATGGATTCAATACTCATTTAAATACACATTATTGGACAAGAAAATAAATTTCTATTAATATAAATCAGAGATATTTACAATAGTGACAACCTCTGTCGACACGTCTACGAACAAGAGAAACTGAGTCCTCAACCTAGGCCTCCACCACTTCAATCCTCCATCTCTCGATAGCAAGCTCACAAACAAAGGAAATATTGGGAAGAACTCAAAGTGCTCCAAGGGACAAAGGGATGTATACTCAAGTATAAGCTCCAGCAACAATGGACTATACTTTTCTTACTCTTCAATTCCTCTCCTTTTCAATGTATCCAAAGGGTTCCTTATATAGTGCTTCAATGGGGTAATGGAAGGTCAAATCCGAGAAATATCAAGGCATATGGAAGGACAAGAGACAAGTGACTCAGATCCACATCAAGGAAAGCTCCAAAACTATTTGGCCTTTTGCACACATCCCGATGTACACAAGTTTGAGGGTCATATCCGCTGATATACGTGAGAATAGGTTTAAAAGTCATGTATAAAAAATAATGCATGTTTTTAGGGATGATCTTGGAAACATCAAAGGTAAAAAAATGGTCCATTGGGTCCAAAGAGTCTGCAGAGGGATAGGGAAGGCCATAAAGGTGTAATCCACCATGTGTGATAAAATCAGCTATAACAGATGCCCCCTAATGTGTGAGGTCATAGGGGTGATACGATGGCCGAAATACATTATAAGTCCATCTCAGAAGTGGAGTAATGAAGAACTAGGTGGAAGAACTAGCCATACAACAGTATAATACAATAATCAAACTTTGCACATAACTACAAGTAGATATAGCAGTCCCCGATACATAAGAGTACAATGCCCATGAATAGGCATGATACCAAATATGACATGTGTTGTCATCACCACGTATAATATAGATAGATCAGAATCTCCATGATGAATATATACAAAGGATCATGATCTCCATGAAAGCTGAAGATATATAATGGATCAAGATCTCCATAATGGCTGAAGATATATGATGTACACTGGAATCAAGTCACAAGATCTGAAATCTCATGAACAATGGCACAATCAAGGAGGTAGCATATATGAAATGCCACCAATCTGGAAGGTCTTCTACACAATATTATATGAGTACACTTCCTACTATGTGAATAGAGGTGTCGAGGTTGAACATAGTAGTCCATCGTCTGATTACCATTCATTGATGTATACCGTTAATAGACGCGAGATCACCCACCGATAATGAAAATGGGAATCAAGGTACTCGAGTGCAAACTAACAAGTGTGAATAAATGTGTTGAGGTCAAACAATTAAAGGGATCCATCGATCATGGGACATTGATGTATCCCAAAAACTGTCGATGGCGAGAGAACCTGCCACTGATGACTGTAAATCTCAAGGCACTCAAAAATGACTGTAGATTCCTATCCCAGAATAAATGATCTGAAGTCGATGGGATGAAATTTGCTGGAAGGAGGGAATTAATGCACCCCTCATCATCCAACATGAGGTACTCAACAAAGCTGTATAATGTGGAAGGACTCGATCATAATGTGCATGAACCAGTATCAGTACTGGGAATGTCCGACATACAAAGTCAAGAGAACTGAGGAATGGCCGACTCAGGTTTCAACTTCCTTCAAAAAATAGCATAAAGGTGAATGGTGACTGAATGTAGGTAGCATAGACTCAATATACAAAACTGGGACATCTCTGTGACACAGGAGGCATCGACAGAGGCTCCATAGAGACTGGAAGCTTAACCAGTCAGTGGAGATAAACTCAGAGAAACAAGTACAACTCCTAAATTCAAACTATTAACCCAACCAATGGATGTGATATACAATGCTATGTTCGAAGGTGACATGACTCGACTGCTGCCAAAGATAACATCTTTTCCTGTCTGGATTTTTGGTTTTTTATTTTTTTAACTTTTTCAAATATTTTGAAAAGCTTGAAAAAGAACAAAAGTGCTTTATAGTTACAAACTAGGAGGAGACGAGTGTCAAGGGGCAGACAAACTAGTTCCAAGCAGTGGAACATACCTATGGTTAATGCAAGGAAACCTGTGTAGGATAACAACACTCGAGGGAAAGTCCCCTCCTGGTAAAAATGGAAACTCAAGCTACAAAAGATATGTAAAATGGCTCTACGTCGCTAGACATGAGACAAGCTTGGTCTATATAGCTGATAATCAAA
The DNA here is from genome assembly GCA_001517045.1 of Pseudotsuga menziesii. NCBI lineage: Eukaryota > Viridiplantae > Streptophyta > Pinopsida > Pinales > Pinaceae > Pseudotsuga > Pseudotsuga menziesii. The sequence continues at coordinate 941,516 of LPNX010620071.1, read as the reverse complement.
GTCAAGGAAGCCAATATAAGGCTCAATAAGGCAAGCAAAACTCATGATAATGAAATTACAACTTGACATAAGGGAGTCCTGGGGAAAAAATGCCCGCAAAAAGATCAAGAGGAGTATGAGGCTCTTGTGCAAAGTCATGGTGGGACTAAATGGGACTCCCAGACCTAAGAGAGGACTCACAACATGGGTACCAAATGCAAAATGGATCTAACTAGGACACCCATATAGAGGAAAGCTCTACCATTCACATAATATCACTTCTTACAGCAGTATGAAGGTTCCTTGATACCATGGAATTGGTTCGTACCTAAGGTTAAGATTGAATGGTCATAAGGAAATGCATAAGTGCAAGCAGATGTGATATCCTAACCTATATGCTAGTTTAGACATAATACCCGTGATAGGAATGAACGGATCAAAACCTCGGAGAGAGTGTATAAAAAATAGACCCTACATGACAACCATATTAGTCCAAAACAACCCAAAATAGTCAATAAAGAATCCAAACTATAGGATAAAGGGAGGAATGATCATGACAAATGCACCCAAAGGAAACAATGCGCTGAATGATGGGACATAAAAAGGAAAATAAGGTGTAGACCCAACGTTCACGCATCCACTACCACCCTTGTGAGGGTGACCACTGGTGTAAATACTGAGAGAAGGGAGTCAACATGCTCCACAAATGGAGTAGAGGGCGGAATGTGACCACTCCCAAATCTATGAGCATGATAAGGGGCTATGATGCCCCCAATTCTGACACCAAGGTCCGTACTAGGACCAAGGATGGGCAATAGGATACCAGGCATGCTGAAAATAAAAGAACCCAAACTCAAGATAGCATAAATATACTCAAGTAACCGCGATCCCAAAGGCCAACTAGCGCACAAAGAGCACACTCTTAGGAAAATCTATAGCCAAAATACAAGCAAACCAAGGGGAGGATATGTGAGCTCCTAAATGCAACAGGTATGTCTTGCCTAGGAGAGGCTTGAAAATCCCATACACTACAAATAGAGGTACGTAACCAATTATAGTGGCCCTTAGCTTCAACGCATAAAGCGACTGTGCTGTCTGACCTCTACCTGGCTAGGACACTCACAGAATAACCTCTGCAAGTACCCCCTATGATACCTAGGTAAGGCAACTAAGGTCACCTCAATATAACCAATTCTTAGGTGGACAGTCGCAAGCGGGATTGACCGTATGGGAAGGGTAGAAAAGCCCGAAACTCTCGAAAGAGCCCCCAGATATGAATACAATTCTAGAAATATCTCCGGTGCTATTGAGTTACAACCAGGGGTCATCCCAATCATAACCGCTCACACTCCCTTGTGTTTAACTCCCTTGTAAGAGGAGGATCCTGAGAACACTAATTATATAAAGGAATTTCACACTCTCACCTGGACAGACACCTACTTGTTGTTGTTTAGTAGTCTTGGAGAGTTAACTCACAATGAACTATTCCAAGGCTCTAAAACCTAATCTTGTTGATGCACCCTATAAAAGAAAAGAGTGTAATTCATTTTATTATGCATTGATTTTAATTGGTTGTAATTACTCAAAGTGAAATTGTCATGCAACTAATGAAGTTATGACTCGACAGTGAAGTAAATATGCACACCATAACAAACAATGCTAAGTGCAATCTTTGTCAAATGAAAAATAGGGTATGCCACTACATGATATGCATAAATATATATTCCTTTCCGAATGCCAATGCAAGCCTTCTTATATTAAAGCCTAAATAAAACTCTCATCCAAGCAATCCAATGCAAGTACCTCCTCAAATCCATATGCAAAAAAAATGCAACTACCTTGTATTTTTCAATATAAAAGAATGAAAAATGTAATAAAAGTCATCTAAAACTCTCAGTATCTGCAGCAAGTATAAAACACAAGCCCAGCAAGACATCGAGACAAAAAAGAGTAATGCACTAATGGAAAAAAAAAGGATAAATGACTAAAACTACTTTCAAATAAATATCAATGAAAAAGCGGTCTTTGGTCACAAAAGAAGCATCCAACAGACAACATCAGAACCAAGGAAGACCCAACCACACTCACAACCCACCCAACAACTTCCCACAACATCAAACTCACCAAAAGGGAAGATGTACATGACTGTTTAAAGAACAACTGCGTATATACGTGACTTTTCACCAAAAAGCTACATGTATATGTGTATTTTGGCCAAAATCCTACATGTATACATGACGTTTGGCCAAAAATCTGTGTATTTATGTGACTTTTGTCCAAAAACCTGCGTATACAGAGAAGTCAGTGGTAAAAAGTAGGCCAAGGGTCAAACCAATAAAGGGGAGTGATAATGGATGAACATACTATAAAATGCAACACATAAACAAAGAGAAAGTCAAGAATATCAAGCACATTGTGCCCCCAAACCCCAAAGAAAAAAAGGAACATCCCCAGTATGGTCACCAACTCTGTTATGGAGAAAACTTTCTATGGCTTGGGGTACCACAATAGATAGAGTAATTGCAGAAATCAATCCTTTCCCATATGCAAGAGAAACCAAACATCTAACACTAAAGGATTTTGAAACATACCTTATTCTGGATGGTTGATGTAGATTCCCGTTGAGCTTTTCCACTCTTGCTTGTATTAGCAATTTGCTATCTCAACATTTAGAAAATAAGACAAGCATTCTATATAATTGTGTTAGACCTACTCTAGCATATAAAATAAATAATATATAATCATTTAAAAGCATCGATGGATTCAATACTCATTTAAATACACATTATTGGATAGGAAAATATATTTCTATTAATATAAATCAGAGATTACAATAGTGACATCCTCTATCGACATGTCTGCGAACCAGAGAAACTGATTCCTCCACCTAGGCCTCCACCACTTCAATCCTCCATCTCTCAATAGCAAGCTCACAAGAAAAGGCATGCTTGGGAAGAACACAAAGGGCTCCAAGGGACAAAGGGATGCAAACTCAAGTATAAGCTCCGGCAACAATGGACTATACTTTTCTTGCTCTTCAATTCCTCTCCTTTTCAATGTATCCAAAGGGTTTCTTATATAATGCTTCAATGGGGTAATGTAAGGTCAAATCTGAGCAATCTCAAGGCATATGGAAGGCCAAGAGACAAGTGACTCAGATCCACATCAAGAAAAACTCCAAAAATATTTATCCTTTTGCACACATCCCAATGTACGCAGGTTTGAGGGTCATATCCATGTATACACGCAAGAATAGGTTTAAAAGTCACGTATAGCAAATAATGCATGTTTTTAGGGATGATATTCAAAACATCAAAGGTACAAAAATGGTCCATGGGGTCCAAAGAGTCTATAGAGGGACAGGGAAGGCCATAAAGGTGTGATCCACCATGTGTGGTAAAATCAGCTATAACAAAGAGCTACAATTGAGCAATGCCTTCTACTAAGACCCAAAATTCCCTATGCTATTGTTATAAAATGTTAACAATTGAAATAATAGGTAATCCCTATTGGAACTATGGATGATCATTGGAAATAAGTGTTATGCCTATTTGCATAGATAATAGGAGTTTCAGTATTGACTCTTAATAGAATAGATTCACATATATAGTTATGTCGTATGGTTTTTCTGGTAATGGTAGACCCTGTGACCCTACTATATATTTTGATTTATTTCCCTATAGGGGAAATGTTGATTAAATATATGGATGCATTATCTCAGATTCTCATGTTAATAATGCTTCACTTTAATGTTATTTGTTAGAGGATTTCATCGCAGTTAATAAGGATAAAACATGTTGTATAATTCAAGACTAATAATGCAACTAATTATATAATAGGGATACAACATGCTATGTAAGTCATAACTAATAACACAACTAATTATACTGTTAGTGGTAGTAGCGTGTTATGGAAAATACCCTAGTTTATTTTGATCGGCATGGGTAGCCCACTCCATACATTTTATGTAGGAGAATATTGACAATTAGATTTTGTTAAGTAGATGAGGAGGTTATGACCATAACTATGACACTATGTAATCATATCTTAGTACTTAAATAATTCACATGTAAGGAGTTGGTGAGTCATGCAATCACTCAATTTGCTACAACTTTCATTTATCTTCAATCAATTCAAAGTCAAACAATGTACTTGAAAAGAATGTTTTTTATTATTATCTGAGCGCGGGGTTGCTTCTCTATTCATCAAGAAAAAAGTATGATTACTCTTGCTAATTGCTACTCTTATCTATAGAGCACTTATGGGAATCCACAAAGTAGGCGGGCCCTTTAAGTGAACCTTTGGCATTAGTTAAAGGTTCTTAAGATAGTCTATGGAGAGAATCCTCCCATGGGATATCTATATTAGGCCATGGATATGGCTAACTTTCTAAGCAAGCTATTAGGGCATATTATTGAAAAAAGGAGACAATATTGAAAAAAGGGTGAAATTTGGTGTTGCTAGAATCCAAATGATTCAACAACAATTTTCCTTGGATAGATAATTGAATCAATTGTGTTAAACCTTGGAATTTGTGGCTTAACCTACCCGAACTTATCCACCCTACCCAAGTCAATCCATTTTTAGTTGCTACCTATGAATCCCAAAGCTTTGGAGACCTACACCCTGCAATAACATCATTTCCATTATCCAAGGAGATTCAAATATTGGGTGAAGGAAGATACACTATTCTTCACATAATACATTGAATAAAAATTCCTTAACAAAATCTTTGACATAGTAAATTCTATGAATAATACTTATTTCCCATTGAATATAGAAATTCAAGACTTATCTCTCAGCATCAAAGGTTCCTTACTACAAATCACTTTTTATCCATTACAGGGAAAAGTATTTTTAAAATTTTGAAGGAATATATAAAGAAACTTAAAACATTATAAAAAAATGTATCCCATTTCTAGATAAATTCCCAATCCAAACACATAAAACAATAGTAAGAAACAACATTTTTGACAGGTTTCCCATTTATGAAGGGTAGTTTCACTAAAAAACACAACACAAATTGCATATGTTTAGTTACTTAGATTGCAATTCATCTTGTAGCTAATCAAATTGGAGGGTATTTGAAAAAATACACCAAAAGAGGAGGAATATAATAGAATATGAACACCTCAAGGTAGTCTTTCTTTACCATAATATTTAGTAGATGGTGAGGGAATTGGAGAACAAATTAGATGTAGAGAAAATTTTCTTAAAATTTATCAAACTCACTAATGATTAAGAGGTGCAGAGATAGAGACCAATTATGCAAGTTTATCCAGCTTGATTAGATGGAGAGGATAGTAGTAACTAGGAACTACATTCTATAAAAGAGCAACGTCAAGTGCAACAGGATGCATACCATTTCATGACTTCTTGTACCAAAACTACAATGGATAGGGAGGGACCCTGCATTAGTAGGCCAAGGATATGTAAAAGGAACATAACACATAATTAAGGCTTGATTTTATATTTGTTATTTTAGTTTCCAATTCTCACTTTGAATAGAGTCTAGACACCAAGCAACTCCAACATTGATGATTGTAAATTCTGTAACTTATAATTATTAATGATAACTTCTATGTGATGATGGATCTTGTATGTTTTACGTCAAAACACAAATTTATTATGTTTCTTAATGCCAAATATATTTCCTTTCATCCATAGAGAATATATTGCCAGATCATGGCTAAATCAATTTACAACATTGTAGATTATAAACATATAATTTGGTCTTTGCAAGGATAGAAAAGTTTATATGTTTTCTGAATATATTTTGATGTTTTTCCCTACATTTACGCATAATATCATAATCATTTCTTCTGTTAATATTTCATTTCCTTGAAGTGGAAAAAAAGGAAACAATAATTATTGCAATGGAAATATGATGCTTTTACGGAGAATCAAGTTTGAAAAAGAAGTACTGAGTATACTCGAATTTCAGCTGACATAACTTATAAATTATGTGCCCAAAAGGGAAGATTCTATTGTTTTTCATTTTTTCATTGCGATTGCTCAGGAAGGTTCACAATAGCTCATTTTGAGTTTAATTTACATATACATGACAAGAAACAAATCCTTCTCAAATCATAATTATGGTCACATATGTCGACTAGTCTTATGCAAATATTGAAAAATTGTATTTATTCTCTCATCATTGCTATAACAAAATAAACCAATTGGACATTTAAGACATGTGTATACTTTTAAATCCATTCAAATACCCACAAGGTAAAAATACACAACAAATAGCCTCTCTAAATTTCTTGAACACTAGTGTCAAAAACATATCTCAGCTCCAGTAACCAAATAGTATGAAAAGGAACAAGACATGAAAGGGATATTTCAACAACAAGCGTCTCATTTCATAGTTTCCTACATACCTTCCCTTTCTTTCCTTTCAATTTCTTTTTGGTGTTAACACTGATATCGTTTGTTGATGTGCTTGCAATAGTAGACTTCTTTTCAACAGATTTCTTCTCATGTTTTGGAAGTTGTCCTTTTTTCTTATCACCTTCAAGTTCATTTGATTTTTTATATGTAGGAAAACGAAACTCTGTCCCTTGTTGTTGATCACATAAATTTTCCCATGACCTTATATTCGCCTCGTCTATGACGTTTGTTTCTGTATGATTATCAATACCTACAACCATCATCCTTCTATGTTTTGATTTGTTCTTGGAACCTTTCCTATGAGCAAGCCTTGAAATTCCCATTTAATTTTGAGTTCCATTATCTTGTCCTCGGTGACCCAAAGTTGTACTTGGTTCAACTTTATTGGAATGCATGTTTATTTGATTTGTGGAGTTGAACTTTTCATCATTTCCTCTACAAATATAATCATCTCCATTTAATTCAGTTGAAGAGTTGTCCCAATACATGTTATTAACCCCTTATTTGGTACTAAGCGTCTTTAGCATTGCTTCTAGAAAACTATCTTCATCATCCATATCATTGTTATCGATTTCATGCTCCTTGTTACTAGAATTCTAGTCTTTGTTCTTTTAAATTTCTTCTTCCTCATCCTCCACAATACTTTTATCGCTTGAATGATTGCTATCATCCAGTAGATTGTCAGAATGTTCTACATTGATGCCATATCCTTCAAATTATTTTGTCTTCTCTTAAATAGAGAAAGATCAAGTGACCATGTGTATGCTAGTATTGTTTTATCATTCAAAATCTGATATGTTGTCCTGAAAAATTTTAGGTTGTTCCCCTAGAATCGATCCCTCATTAATTCCAAGGTCGTCTAGTTCTGCCACAATGTTGTCTCCATGTCACCCTACCGCAAATGTTGTCTCCATGTTCCCTCGTATCCTCGCTTATTTCTTAAAATAGTGAATCACAATCAAATATCTCATCAACCCCTTTCACGATCCCATATAGTAAACTATCCTCCTCAAATCCATAACTCTATGTATGTTCATCTTTGACTACTCTTGATTCTTCCATTACTTATCTGACTTAAATTTCTTACTGCAAATAATGCAAGACCACTTCGATTTCCCACTATGTTTCCTAGACTCTAATCCCTTATTTCCCTTAACAACATGATCATACCATCCATCATAGCTACCTCGATTCCAAACCTCTTCCACTTCCTCCCCCTCATCAAATCTTTTCCATTCTTCTCATCATACTTCCTTTCCCTCGTGAGCTTCTCCTTCTCCAATTTCTCACGCTGAAGCTTTTCCTGTGCTACCTTCACCTCCTCTTCATTCTTTCTCTGCATTTTCCTCTCCAAAACCCCCTTATCCCTCTTTTTAATGAACACAAAAATATAATGCATGGTCTCATTATAATTCATCTTGGCCTTCTTCCTCAATTTCTTATTCTCCTCCTCCGACATCCACCTGGTATTGTGATTTGGACCAACGAAAACCCCATACTCATCAACCTAAGTAAAGTACTTGGTGGTGAAAAACCATAGTGATAGTCACCAGAAAGAAGAGACCTAGTCATAGGGGCTCTTGAGGTTTCCAAATAGGGGTTCCTTGGGGATGGTTGTAGTCCCCATGGAATGAGTGTACGTTATTTCATGTTGGAACAATGTTTGAAACCTCCCCATTAACCCTAAATAAACCTTTTCCAGTATCCCCATTGATAGAATAAACAAAAGTGCAGTAATATGGCCACATATTGATAATGAAATTGCACTTTTTTGTGAAGCACGAGGAAGAGAAAGAGTAAATGATTTGGGATCAGTGAGAACCATACAAGGAGCGCTCACAAGGGTCATACAGGACTTCGTAGGAGCAAAGAAATTGCTAAAATTGTGTGGTTTCCTCCTCTTGGAAATCACCACATTGGATGTCATTTTCAGGATGGAGTTTCAAGGCCAACTTATGTATGTTGCATTGATTTCGTTTGCTGTGGCGGTCAACTTGATGCCCAAAATTTCCTACAAGAGGCTTTNCCACATTGGATGTCATTTTCAGGATGGAGTTTCAAGGCCAACTTATGTATGTTGCATTGATTTCGTTTGCTGTGGCGGTCAACTTGATGCCCAAAATTTCCTACAAGAGTCTTTGTGGCCCTTCCACTATATCCATTGTAGAAATTTGGATCCCCAAGGTCTAAAATTGCAAGAGCACGCTGCAGATTGATTTCTTCAGTTTTCACTAGATTTTTTTTATTTAGGTTGGGTCATGATGAACCGTTAGATGCTAAGAGGAGTTCAGAACCACGACACTCCATATCTTACCCCCCTCAAAGAAGCAAGAAAACTATTGGTTTTGAAAGAAGTATGTAGACTTAAGTGAATAATTGAATTAGGTATCAAGTTGTAGTCACATAATTAAAGGAAAGAAGAGGCCTTGAACATCCCTAGGAGTTTTTTTTTACTATCACGATGGTGATCACAAAAGCATATATTTAATTTGTGTTTGTTGGATTTGAGACATAAGGATTTTTATAGCTTATAAATTTCAAGTTTTAAAAAAATAAATATATGTATTTAATTTGTGTGGGTGTCGGTTTCTTTTTTCAATAAGAAAAAAATATATATGTTAAGAAAGTATATGAAAATTTGACAAAATCTACATAGTTGGCTCATGATTTAGATCATATGAAGCAACTGATAGTCTTAAAAAATGAGGTAGATAGTGGTTCTCAAAAAAATGGTAGGCCTAATTATGTGAACCACTAACAACAACATAGACCGAGAGGGACCCAAACCAAAGGAAAAGAATCAAAGGGCCAACGAAGCACGAAAGGAAGCTCCATAGAAGCCAAGAAAAATTGTACTTAATGATGGGAAATTGATAGGTTCCCTACACAAGAGTGAGTTCCATCCATCCATTTTTCCCAGAAAATAAAACTGGTAACAACCTTTATGACACAATTGTGGGTGTCGTCCTTGAGAAGTAAGGATGTTTATAATCTGTAAATTCCAATTTTGTTGTAATATAAAATATATCTATTTAATTTGTGTGTTGTCTTTGAGACATAAGGATGTTTATAACTTATAAATTTCAATTTTATTGCATCATGTAAGAATGTTTACACCTTATAGATACAGGTTTAAAATGGATATTTGTTTATTATATAATCAATGAGGTAATAAGACCCTTTCATAAATTTTGAACCTTGTAAATAGATATATTTTGTGAACGGATTTGACCTACTAAGGTAAGCATTGCAATTTGAGATGTGACAAGACATAAAAAGAGTTTCTTGTATTGTACAAGATAAAAAAAATGATTTATAGGAAAAAGTGAGATATATGAGTAGTTAAAGTTTATTATTGAAAATAAACAATATAAAACTAGCAAGAGTATAATATATGCTATATAGATTACAATATACATCGTTAGATGTAAAACACTTCAATTACAATGATGTATATCCCACCATATATAATATTTATTACTCTGCTGCTTCACATGTTGAACGGACCCATCGAGGAAGTATTGCTGCTGGTGCAATTGGAGAAGCATGAATAGGCAGAGGTGGATTTTCATCCTCATTATCATCATCAGAAACTGGAGTTGGAAATATGTCAAGGAAGTTGGAAGAAGAAGAAGAAGGCACAATTGCCGAATCAGGCTCGCAGGCCAAAGAAGGCACACCCGCCAAGTTAGGCTTGAAGGCCAAGAGATTTTCATCAAATTTAACATCTCTTCTAATGATTATATCATTTGAATGGGGCTGAAGAAGTCTATAACCTTTCACATCTTTAGAATATCCAACAAATATGCAATTTTCACTTTTAGGCTACAATGCTTTCCATTTTTCATCCGAAATGTGAGCCCATGCTTCACAACCAAACACACAAAAGTGACTTACATCTGGTTTAATTTTACTCCATGCTTCTTTCGGTGTTATACCTTGTAAAAATTTAGTGGGTGTGCAATTAACTCTGTAATTTCCACAATTTATGGCTTCAGCCCAATATTGAAGACTTATTCCCTTAGATTGGATCATACAATTAGCCATTTCTTTTAAAGTGCGGTTCTTCCGTTCAGCTACACCATTTTGTTGTGCTGTATATGGAACAGTGTACTGTTGTTGGAGTCCTTGTTCAGTGTAGAAAGTAGTGAACTTGTTGTTTACATATTCTCCTCCATTGTCAGATCTTGACTTAATAATTTGATGACTAGATTGTTTTTCAACAAGGGCCTTGTAGGCCAAGAACATGTTAAATACTTCGCTCTTAAGTTTTAGGAAGTAAACCCAAGTGCATCTGGAGTAGTCATCAATGAAATTTAAGAAATATTTGAAACTAGAAAAGGATGCAGATGGAAGAGGACCACACAAGTCACTATGCACAAGCTCCAAAGCAACCGAGGCGTGCTAAGAGGCACATTTGTCAAAATTGTCCCGATGATGTTTCTCAAGTACACAACTGAAACAAACACCATCCTTTCAAGATACCATTGGAAGACCAGTCACCATATTTTCTTTACATAGTTGTTACAATGAGCGAGAATTTAAGTGACCAAATCACTCATGCTAAAGTTTGCTCAAGTTATCACTATGAGCAACAAAAACAGAAGGAAAAGGTGACGACCCAAAGTTGTTAAATTTGTACAACCTGGTAATATCATCAACAATTCCAGTAGCAAGGACATTTTAAGGATTTTTAAAATCCTTGATTACAACTTGGTGAGGTGTAAACGTCACAGTTTTACCTTCACCTGAATGAGTAATTTGATAGACTGATAAAAGATTGCAGGAAATTTTTGGAACACATAGTATATCACTAAAATGACCACTTTATACTAGAACTATTTTAGATTCTACAACACTTAGATATCTATCATCACCAACAAACATTTGTTTGGTGTTGCATTCATGCATAGTAGAAAACATGGCTTGATCCTTAGCCATATGATAAGATGCTCCATAATCAATGAGCCATTCATTTGAAGTAGAAGAAGAAGATGCAGTATAAGAGTAACGAGAAGTGACAAAGTGCATGCCCATAAGAGTTAGATTCTGAAGACGAATCTATGCTAATGTGGTGCTTCTTCATTGCTGCTTCCAAGGCTGCCATCTTCTTGAAACACTTAGATTCATCATGATTATCTTTCCCACAAAAATTGCAATGACTCTCAGTCTTCTTTCCTTTTTGCTTGGACCGTTTGTCATTTTTTAAAGATGGAGCTGACTAAGAGGGTTTGGGACCCTTGTTGTTTGGCTTATTATTACGAAAATTTTGTTTCTTGGGAGGCTTGGAGTTTTCTTTCTGTTGGGACAATAAGGCTTTCCCAGATGTATCTGCATTGTTAGTTATTCCAAGATGAATGAGCTTATCTTGTTATCTCAGTAAGGAATCACAAAAGGATTCAAGACTAGGCTCTTGATAGCTAGCTGTAGTCAAGGATTCTTTCATGGAGTAGAATGTAGATACAAAAATTGAATATGCGGGTCCAAGTTTGGAAAGAATATGATAAATAGATTGTTTGTCTTCTTTCTTAATCTTGCATTCTGCACATAAGAGTCTAAGAGTTTTATGCTTAGATAAATAGCCTTGAATGCATGAAAAATCATTTGGATTCATGGAAAGAAACTCATTCTCAAGTTGATGACCTCGATTTTCATTGTGTTTACCAAACACAGATTCCAACTTTTCCCAAGCTTTATTAGGTTCATCAATTGGAGATATGTGGAATTGCAAATCAGAAGAGATTGACATCCCAATCAATCCATGAGCTTCATGACATCTATTTTCCCATTTAATTTTCTTATCATCATCAGTGGGTTTTGTTTCTTTCCCTGAGGTTATCCTGAAAATTCCCCTACTTCGTAGAACATCCTCGATACAAGATTTCCATGAGAAATAGTTAGAACTTGTAAGTATAATATCACAAGGGGCGGCCATACTATAAAATAATGGCTGAAAATAGAAACTAACTATCTAGTTGCAAAGATCTCGAAAAAATATGCGGTTTTAAAAAAAACGGCACTGAAAACGGATTCTGGATGATGAAGTTATGCTTGATCAAAGAAAATGTTGATGATGTCCCCAATAGTGACGTGGCAGATATAACTTGACCAACTAAAAAAAAGAACCCACCTCTTCCCAAGATCAACCTTTGATAATCACTTTATAATAAAATTGCTTAGAAATGAATCACTTTTGTAGAATAAGTGAGGTTCACTTTTACAATAATGTTAATTTTAAATAGTGCGGCTCTAAATTAAAGGACTTAAGTGACTTACTTTTTATTTTATTTTATTTATGTGAGATGCACTTTTACAATAAAGTAACTTGAAAAAGAGATTGCATGCACTAAAAAGTAGCTTAATAAGATTTGAACTCAAGACCTATTAAGGAATAAAGCAACTTTGGACCAAGTGAGCTAAGTTTAAAAGGTACGTAAAAGAATGGAAATAGGAAGGGGGATTTTTTTTTACTTTTCTCTCTTATTCTTCATGCTTGCCTTTTTTTCTGTAAAACACAAAAAAAATGAAAAAGAAAAAAGAAATTTTTTTTTCCACACAATGAAACGAAAACTATTTCCCAATGGAAACGGCACTCTGGACGCAATGGAATAGCTCCCATAGGCCAAAAATGCACAGAAAATCTAAAACCAGAAACCCTTTCAAAGTTTCGGCAACATCGATTCAAGATCTAGATCAAAATCGAAAGCGGCTCTTCATAAAAGCTCTGATACCATGTTCGGGTACACATGGTACTCCCAAAAGATCGAACACCTTCAGCTACCGCTTCACACAAATAGATCACAAATCAACACACCGATGTTTGTCACGTGGTTAAAACCCTTGAGAGGGAAATAGTCCATGACCCCAGCCAAATAGCTACTTGGAGCAATTTAATATGCAAAAGAAAGAAAGTTACATGAGCTTCTCATAATAAATCAACTAGCCAAGGACCCTCTATGCTATTTAAATAGAGATCATAGACCAATCGGGTGTTAAAACACTGCTCAATGGTAGGTATGATCTAAGAGAAGTTGAACTGTTAGATCACTCAATGTCTAGAACATATTGTGACCGTCGGATTAGAGTATTTACAAATGCATACTAAAGAAACACACTTTTACCTAACGGATATATTACATAAGTTGATCTTAACTAACTCCTAAGTGTCTAAATATCCTAACACTTCATTCTATACATATCTTTCTCAACTCTTTTAAGCACCAAAATTTACTAAATGTTTTACAATATATAGAGACAAAAGATTGGATGAACATAGATTCCATAATTTTGGGATGACCTCATGGGGTATTCACTTAGTGAAACCATGTCATAGCGTCTTCATTCATGGGATATGAAAGAATACCCCAAATTTACAGATATTTATATATACTGACAAAAATACTTTTGTTTACCCCTCCTCCCAATACATATTTTCAATCAAAAAACCCCTATTTTTACAATATATTCCTTATTTTTACTAGAAACTCCTTCTTATACCCCCCCCCCCACCGATACTTTTAAACCCCTGTACCCTATTCCCCACCCCCCAATACCTACAATACATTGACCTTATTTTTCATAATTCAAAACCCCGCTTTATGAATGAACGTGATAAGATATTGCTCAACAAAGTGAATCCCCCATGGATGACCTGCAAACTTCAATTATAGGATATCTACAAGGAAATGTAAGGAAAGAGAATCTAAGAGAAATTACCCAATATTGTCTTGTTTCACAATTATTGTATTTTCCTAAAGCATAATTTTTCATCATACCTAATGTATTTTAACACAATAAAAACATAAATCCTAAGCTGGTTCATTGACAACATTAATGAAAATAAATTATATTTAAATTTTGATGAATACAAGAAGATAACACAATAAAAACACATCTAATTTGTTTTTTTTAACAAAAATGGTTAAGTAGCTAACAAAATTAAAGAATTCACCCCTTCAAGATAAGAATGTTGATTATTTATCCTATGGGATAAATTAATTTCACTCGTATTGTAAAACATTGGGGGTATGTGGAATAGATGTATAATGACACTAGTTGAAACACCACAATCAATTTGGTGTCTCACTCAGATGTCATAGAGGGGATAACAGAAAACTCTGGTGTAGGATACATGTTGGGGTATATATCAATTATCCTTCATGAAACCCACCAACTAATTCATGCCACTTCTAGACTACGATCCCAACCAATGGTGTCCACAAATATTGGCCTCACAAATATTCCTATAAATTCACAAATTTTGGAGTTGTGATGTGTTATGCGACACACAATTTTCTCATCTAACATGTTGTGTTAGGAAGGATACATGAAATTCCAATGAACTTCTAACCATGGGAGGGTTGATTGCGAGGTGAATCTCTTGTTTGGCAGGTATATTTATTCATTTTATGTTTTTTTCAATAATATTAATATATTACAAACGTGTTTCAATAACAAATACATATTTATATATATAATATTGTTTTTCATTTCATTTATATGAATTTATATTATTATATTTATTTTTAGTTTTCCTTTATATAAAATGTGTTGTTTCTAATATATATTATATATATTATATTGTATATTGTTGGGCATGATGATCATCTTCCCAAGAATTAGTAATTAGATTGAACACAGTTTAATTACATTGGTATTATGATGTAGCTAATCTAGTTGATCCTATATATTTGAGCACTAGTATTGTTCAACAAGGGGATGGGAATTAATGGAAATTAAGGATCTTCTATGCCAATTACATGAAGTATGTATCATGTATTGATGCAAAATATAACATGAATTTATCGAAACTTTAATAGAGTGACGATAGGGTTATTAAACAACAATGGTTTTGTTATCAAACCAAATATGGACATGAAAAGAAAATTGAACTGGATATTATATGAATTCATGTACAATGTTACAATTTCTTATTCTCCTCCTTCGACATCCACCTGGTATTGTGATTTGGCCCAACGAAAACCCCATACTCATCAACCTAAGTAAAGTACTTGGTGGTGGAAAACCATAGCGATAGTCACTAGAAAGAAGAGACCTAGTCATAGGGGCTCTTGAGGTTGCCAAATAGGGGGGCCTCAGGGATGGTTCTAGTCCCCATAGAATGAGTGTATGTTATTTCATGTTGGAACAATGTTTGAAACCTCCCCATTAACCCTAAATAAACCTTTTCTAGTATCCCCATAGATAGAATAAAAAAAAGTGCAGTAATGTGGCCACATATTGATAATGAAATTGCAATTTTTTGTGAAGCATGAGGAAGAGAAAGAGTAAATTATTTGGGAGCAGTGAGAACCATACAAGGAGTGCTCACAAGGTTCATACAGGACTTCATAGGAGCAAAGAAATTGCTAAAATTGTGTGGTTTCCTCCTTCTGGAAATCACCACATTGGATGTCGTTTTCGGGATGGAGTTTCAAGGCCAACTTTATGTATGTTGCATTGATTTCATTTGCTGTGGTGGTAAACTCGATGCCCATAATTTTCTACAAGAGTATTTGTGGCCCTTCCACTGTATCCATTATAGAAATTTGGATCCCCAAGGTCTAAAATTGCAAGAGCACGCTGCAGATTGATTTCTTCAGTTTTCACTAGAATTTTTTATTTAGGTTGGGTCATGATGAACCATTAGATGCTAAGAGGAGTTCAGAACCACGACACTCTAGATCTTACCCCCGCTCAAAGAAGCAAGAAAACTATTGGTTTTGAAAGATGTATGTAGACTTAAGTGAATAATTGAATTAGGTATCAAGTTGTAGTCACATAATTAAAGGAGAGAAGAGGCCTTGAACATCCATAGGAGTTTGTTTTGATTATCAAACTGGTGATAAAAAAAGCATATATTTAATTTGTGTTTGTTGGATTTGAGCCATAAGGATTTTTATAGCTTATAAATTTCAAGTTTAAAAATATATATATATATATGTATTTAATTTGTGTGGGTGTCGGTTTATTTTTTCAATAAGAAAAAAATATATATGTTAAGAAAGTATATGAAAATTTGACAAAATCTACATAGTTGGCTCATGATTTAGAGCATATGAAGCAACTGATAGTCTTAAAAAATGATGTAGACAGTGGTTCTCAAAAAAATGGTAGGCCTAATTATGTGAACCACTAACAACAACATAGACCGAGAGGGACCCAAACCAAAGGAAAAGAATCAAAGGGCCAATGAAGTGGGAAAGGAAGCTCCATAGAAGCCAAGAAAAATTGTACTTAATGATGGAAAATTGATAGGTTACCCGCACAAGATTGAGTTGCATCCATCCATTTTTCCCAGAAAATAAAACTAGTAACAACCTTTATGACACAATTGTGGGTGTCGTCCTTGAGAAGTAACGATGTTTATAATCTGTAAATTCCAATTTTGTTGTAATATAAAATATATGTATTTAATTTGTGTGTTGTCTTTGAGACACAAGGATGTTTATAACTTATAAATTTCAATTTTATTGCATCATGTAAGAATGTTTACACCTTATAGATATGGGTTTAAAATGGATATTTGTTTATTATATAATAAATGAGGTAATAACATCCTTTGATAAATTTGGAACCTTGTAGATAGATATATTTTGTGAACGGATTTGAGCTACTAAGGTAAGCATTGCAATTTGATATGTGACAAGACATAAAAAGAGTTTCTTGTAATGTACAAGATAGAAAAAATGATTTATAGGAAAAAGTGATATATATGAGTAGTTAAAGTTTATTATTGAAAATAAACAATATAAAACTAGCAAGAGTATAATATATGCTATATAGATTACAATATACATCGTTAGATGTAAAACACTTCAATTACAATGATGTATATCCCACCATATATAATATTTATTACTCTGTTGCATTGTGTATATTGTTGAACACAAGTAGATACCCGAATTTCCTTAACCATAATACTCACATCAAGGATAAAATCGAAACCAACACCATCAACAAATAAAAATACCATTGTTATCTAACTCTCCCCATGAGAGCACCACACATTCAAGATTGTGAAGGACCCATGTGTGTGATGTCATCATTGTGCTTAATGGACTCTAAGCAAAATATTCATTTCATGCAATACCACACTTAAATGCAAAAACTTGAGGAAAGATTCTTCATTTATAGCTAGATGTAATTGATTAAAGGATAATGAACATATTTTAAAAACATTTCGAAGAGGTTGATGAGAAAGAAGGATGATGAATATGCTAAAATATTTTGAGAATATTAATTTTTATTGACTTACCATGTGGGGAAATCTATTTGATAAGCTTTAGATATCATGGTTTTATATATCTATCACTTATTTTGGTAATATCTTCAATGAACGAAAAGCAGTAATCATATTCATGTTCGGGTACACAGGGTACTCCCAAAAGACTGAACACCTTCAGCTACCGCTTCACACAAATAGATCATAGATCAACACACCGATGTTTGCCACGTGGTTAAAACCCTCGAGAGGGAAATATTCCATGGCCCCAGCCAAATAGCTACTTGGAGCAATTTATTATGCAAAAGAAAGAAAGTTACATGAGCTTCTCATAATCGATCAACTAGCCAAGGACCCTCTATGCTCTTTAAATAGAGATCCTAGACCAATCGGGTGTTCAGCCATGGATCAATGGTAGGTATGATCTAAGAGAAGTTGAACCTTCGGATCACTCTATGTCTAGAACATATCTTAACCATCGGATTAGAATATTTACAAATGCTTACTAATGCATACTAAAGAAACACACTTTTACCTTACGGATATATTACACAAGTTGATCTTAACTAACTCCTAAGTGTCTAAATATCCTAACATCCCCCCTTAAGAACAACTTGGGATAGGATTGAAGGATTTACGAAAATGACACTATTAGGAAAAGGAAGGAGGAATTAGAGCCTATCCACCCTTAAGGACACATTCCTGAACTCCTAACATAGACCGAATTTTAGAAAACTTCGCTTCTGTAAGAGACTTGGTGAAGATGTCTGCAACTTGATCATCTGTAGGGCAATAGAGAACTTCAATAACACTATCATGAACAAGATTTCTGATGAAGTGCATGTGTAGCTCAATGTGTTTACTGCACTAATGTAGAACTGGATCTTTGGAAAGCTTGATGGCACATTGATTGTCACACCAAAGTGGAGTAGGTTGCTATTGCTCGAATCCAAACTATGAAAGGATCTGTCAAAGCCATAAAGCTTCCTAACTGGCATTAACTGCGGCTCAATATTCTGCTTCTGCTAAAGAAAGAGCAAGAGCTTGTTGTTTCTTTCAATCCCAAGTTACAAGTCCAGATCCTAGACTGAAAACATAACCTGCAGTAGAATTTCGATCATCAAGATCACCGACCCAGTATGAATCAGTGAAACCAACCAACAAAGGTTTCCCCCCTGTACTGTAATGAATCCCAAACTAAATTGTACCTCGAATATATCGAAGTATTCTTTTTGCTGCTTTCCGGTGACTTTCATGAGGAGTTTGCATATAACGGGAAACACAACCAATGGCAAAGGAAAGGTTGGGATGGGAATGAGTCAAGTATAAAAGACTACCAGCAAGCTGATGATACAAGGTGGCATCTACTTCAGGGGAAGTACAAGTGACTGAAAGTTTGAATCCATGCTGGAAGGGAGAAGGGGTCGGTTTACAATCTTCCATCTGGAAGCGATGAAGAAGGTCACAAGCATACTTAGACTAGGAAATAAAGATTCCTTCTTTCATTTGCAAGACTTGGAGACCAAGAAAATAATGCAAATGTCCTAAGTCTGACATTTGAAAATTTTGCTTAAGACTGGATTTCACATGGGTTATAAGTTTAGGTTCATTACTAGTAAGGATAAGATCATCAACATAAAGAATAAGTATGATGAGATGGTTTCCTACTTTCTTGGTATAGACATTGGGGTGAGAATGACATCTAGAAAAGCTAGTGTCAAGGAGAAAGCTACCCATTTTGGCATACCAAGCTCTAAGAGCTTGCTTAAGGCCATATAAGGATTTATTAAGAAGACAAACAAGGCTAGAGTTATTTTGAACATATCCAGGAGGTTTCTCTATGTAAATTTCCTCATGTAAATCACCATGTAACAAGTCAGACTTGACATCCATTTGATGGACTTCCCAGTTATGTAAGGCTGCAAGGGAAAGAACAAGGCAGATGGAGTTCATTTTTTCTACAGGGGCAAAGGTTTCATTGTAGTCAATCCCTTCAACTTGGGAAAAACCTTTGGCAACTAACCTTGCCTTAAGTCTTTCAAAAGTTCCATTTGATGCATAATTAGTTTTGTAGAGCAATTTACATCTGACAAGTTTTCTTTCTTTTGGAAGAGGAAAAAGATCTCAAGTATCGTTTGCCATTAAGGAATGATATTCTTCATCCATAGCTGCATCCCAATCTGTATTTCCTGAAGCTTGTGAAAAAGTTTATGGATCATGATTCTTGGAAACTTGAGCCAAAAGAGAAGAGGCTCACTGAAACTAAGAACGTGTTTGACATTGATCTCTAGGATCACCGGCAAGATCACTAGCTACTTCACATGTTGAATGGACCCATCGAGGAAGTATTGGTGCTGGTGCAATTGGAGGAACATGAGTAGGCAGAGGTAGATTTTCATCCTCACCATCATCATCAGAAACTGGAGTTGGAAACCTGTCAAGGAATTTGGAAGAAGAAGAAGAAGGCACAATCGCCGAATCAGGCTCGCAGGCCAAACATGGCACACCCGCCAAGTTAGGCTCGTATGCCAATATATTTTCATCAAATTTAACATCTCTTCTAATGATTATATCATTTGAATGGGGCTGAAGAATTCTATAACCTTTTACATCTTCAGAATATCCAACAAATATGCACTTTTCACTTTTATTCTATAATGCTTTCCATTTTTCATCCAAAATGTGAGCACATGCTTCACAACCAAACACACGAAAGTGACTTACATCTGGTTTAATTTCACTCCATGTTTCTTCCGGTGTTATACTTTGTAAAAATTTAGTGGGTGTGCGATTAACTATGTAATTTCCACAATTTATGGCCTCAGCCCAATATTGAAGACTTTGTCCCTTAGATTGGATCATACAATTAACCATTTCCTTTAAAGTGCAGTTCTTCCATTCAGCTACACCATTTTGTTGTCGTGTATATGGAACAGTGTGCTGTTGTTGGATTCTTTGTTCAGTGCAGAAAGTAGTGAACTTGTTGTTTACATATTCTCCTCCACTGTCAGATATTAACTTAATAATTTGATGACTAGATTGTTTTTCAACAAGGGCCTTGTAGGCCAAGAACATGTTAAACACTTCACTCTTAAGTTTTAGGAAGTAAACCCAAGTGCGTTTTGAGTAGTCATCAATGAAATTTAAGAAATATTTGAAACCAGAAAAGGATGCAGGTGGAAGATGACCACACAAGTCACTATGCACAAGATCCAAAGGAACTGAGGTATGCCAAGAGGCACGTTTGTCAAAAATGTCTCGATGATGTTTTTTGAGTACACAACTCACACAAACACCATCCTTGCAAGATACCATTGGAATACCAGTCACCATATTGTCTTTACATAGTTGTTACAATGAGCGATAATTTAAGTGACCAAATCGATCATGCCAAAGTTTGCTCAAGTTATCACTATGAGCAACAAAAGTTGAAGGAAAAGGTGATGATCCAAAGCTGTTAAATTTGTCCAACCTGGTAATATCATCAACAACTCCAATAGCATGGACATTTTGAGGATTTTTAAAATCCTTGATTACAACTTGGTGAGGTGTAAACGTCATAGTTTTACCTTCACCTGAATGAGTAATTTGATAGACTGATAACAGATTGCAGAAATTTTTTGGAACACATAGTACATCACTGAAATGACCATTTTCTACTAGAACTATTCCAGATTCTATAACACTTAGAGATCTATCATCACCAACAAACATTTGTTTGGTGATACGTTCATCCGTAGTAGAAAATATGGTTTGATCCTTAGCCATATGATAAGATGCTCCCTAATCAATGAGACATTCATTTGAAGTAGAAGAAGAAGATGCAATATAAGAGTAACCAGAAGTGACAAAGTGCATGTCCATGAGAGTTAGATTCTGAAGACAAATCTATGCTAATGTGGTGCTTCTTCATTGCTGCTTCCAAGGCTGCCATCTTCTTGAAACACTTAGATTCATCATGATTATCTTTCCCAGAAAAATTGCAATGATGCTCATCCTTCTTTCCTTTTTGCTTGGATCCTTTGTCATTTTTTAAAGACGGAGCTGACTAAGAGGGTTTGGGACCCTTGTTGTTTGGCTTATTATTGTGAAAATTTTGTTTCTTGGGAGGCTTGGAGTTTTCTTTCTATTGGGACAATAAGGCTTTCCCAGATGTATCTACATTGTTAATTATTCCAAGATGAATGAGCTTATCTTGCTCTCTAATTAAGGAATCACAAAAGGATTCAACACTAGGCTCTTGATAGCTAGCTATAGTCAATGATTCTTTCATGGAGTAGAATGTAGATAGAAAAATAGAATATGCAGGTCCAAGTTTGGAAAGAATATGATAAATACATTGTTTGTCTTCTTTCTTAATCTTGCATTCTGCACATAAGAGACTAAGAGTTTTATACTTAGATAAATAGTCTTGAATGCATGAAAAATCATTTGGATTCAAGGAAAGCAACTCATTCTCAAGTTGATGACCTTGAATTTCATTGTGTTTACCAAACACAGATTCCAACTTTTCCCAAGCTTTATCAGGTTCATCAATTCCAGATATGTGGAATCACAAATCAGTAGAGATTGAAATCCCAATCAATCCACAAGCTTCATCACATCTATTTTCACATTCAATTTTCTTATCATCATTAGTGGGTTCTGTTTCTTTCCTTGAGGTTATTCTGAAAAGTCCCCTACTTCATAAAACATCTTCCATACGAGATTTCCATGAGAAATAATTAGAACTTGTAAGTATAATATCACAAGGGGAATCCATACTATAAAATAATGGCTGAGAAATAGAAACTAACTGTTTGGTTGCAAAGATCTCGAAAAAATATGCGATTTAAAAAAAAACGGCACTGAAAACAGATTCTGGATGATGAAGTTATGCTTGATCAAAGAAAATGTTAAATATGTCCCCAATAGTGACGTGGCAGATATTAACTTGACCAACTAAAAAAAAAAACCCCTCTTCCCAAGATCAACCTTTGATAATCACTTTACAATAAAATTGCTTAGAAATGAATCACTTTTGTAGAATAAGTGAGGTTCACTTTTACAATAATGTTACTTTTAAATAGTGCGGCACTAAATTAAAGGAATTAAGTGACTCACTTTTTATTTTATTTAATTTATGTGAGATGCACTTTTACAATAAAGTAACTTGAAAATAGAAATTGCATGCACTAAAAGTAGCTTAATAAGACTTGAACTCAAGACTTATTAAGGAATAAAGCAACTTTAGACCAAGTGAGCTAAGTTTAAAATGTACGTAAAAGAATGGAAAGAGGAAGGGAGATTTTTTTTACTCTTCTCTCTCATTCTTCGTGCTTGCCTTTTTTCCTGTAAATCACAAAAAAAACAAAAACAAAAACAATTTTTTTTTTCCACACAATGAAACGAAAACTATTTCCCAATGGAAATGGCACTTCGGATGCAATGGAATAGCTCCCACAGGCCAAAAATACACAGAAAATCTAGAACCAGAAACCCTTTCAAAGTTTCGGCAACACCAGTTCCAGATCTAGATTAAAACCAAAAGCAGCTCTTCATAAAAGCTCTGATACCATTTTCAGGTACACTTGGTACTCCCAAACGACTGAACATATTGATCTACCACTTCACACAAATAGATCACAGATCAACACACCGATGTTTGTCACGTGGTTGAAACCCTCGAGAGGGAAATAGTCCATGACCCCAGCCAAATAGCTACTTAGAGCAATTTATTATGCAAAAGAAAGAAAGTTACATGAGATTTTCATAATCAATCAACTAGCCAAGGACCCTCTATGTTATTTAAATAGAGATCATAGACCAATTGAGTGTTAAATCACGGATCAATGGTAGGTATGATCTAAGAGAATTTGAACTGTCGGGTCACTCTATGTCTAGAACATATTGTGACCATTGGATTAAAATATTTACAAATGCATACTAAAGAAACACACTTTTACCTAATGGATATATTACATAAGTTGATCTTAACTAACTCCTAAGTGTCTAAATATCCTAACACTTCATTCTATACATATCTTTCTCAACTCTTTTAAGCACCAAAATTTACTAAATGTTTTACAATATATAGAGACAAAAGATTGGATGAACATAGATTCCATAATTTTCGGATGACCTCGTGGGGTATTCACTTAGTGAAACCATTTCATAGTGCCTTCATTCATTGGATATGAAAGAATACCCCAAATTTGTAGATATTTATATATACTGACAAAAATCCTTTTGTTTACCCCTCCTCCCAATACATATTTTCAATCAAAAAACCCCTATTTTTACAATATATTCCTTATTTTTACTAGAAACTCCTTCTTATACACCCCCCCCACCCCACCGATACTTTTAAACCCCCGTACCCTATTCCCCACCCCCCAATACCTACAATATATTGACTTTATTTTTCACAATTCAAAACCCCCCTTTATGAATGAACGTGATAAGATATTGCTCAACAAAGTGAATCCCCCATGGATGACCTGCAAACTTCAATTATAGGATATCTGCAAGGAAATGTAAGGAAAGAGAATCTAAGTGAAATTACCCAATATTGTCTTGTTTCACAATTATTGTATTGTCTTAAAGCACAATTTTTCATCATACCCAATGTATATTAACACAATAAAAACATAATTCCTAAGTTGGTTCATTGACGACATTAATGAAAATTAATTATATTTAAATTTTGATGAATACAAGAAGATAACACAATAAAAACACATCTAATTTGTTTTTTTTAACAAAAATGGTTAAGTAGCTAACAAAATTAAAGAATTCACCCCTTCAACATAATAATGTTTATTATTTATCCTATGGGCTAAATCAATGTCACTCGTATAGTAAAACATTGGGGGTATGTCGAATAGATGTATAATGACGCTAGTTGAAACACCACAATCAATTTGGTGTGTCACTCAGATGTCATAGAGGGGATAACATAAAACTCTGGTGTAGGATACATGTTGGGGTATATATCAATTATCCTTCATGAAACCCACCAACTAATTCACGCCACTTCTAGACTACGATCCCAACCAATGGTGTCCACAAATATTGGCCTCACAAATATTCCTATAAATTCTTTGACACTAGTCACAAATTTTGGAGTTGTGATGTGTTATGCAACACACAATTTTCTCGTCTAACATGTTGTGTTAGGGAAGGATACATGAAATTCTAATGAACTTCTGACCATGGGAGGGTTGATCGTGAGGTGAATCTCTTGTTTGGCACGTATATTTATTCTTTTATGTTTTTATCAATAATATTAATATATTACAAACGTGTTTTAATAACAAATACATATTTATATATATAATATTGTTTTTCATTTCATTTATATGAATTTATATTATTATATTTAGTTTTAGTTTTCCTTTATATAAAATGTGTTGTTTCTAATATATATTATATATATTATATTGTATATTGTTGGACATGATGATCATCTTCCCAAGAATTAGTAATTAGATTGAACACAGTTTAATTATATTGGTATTATGATGTAGCTAATGTAGTTGATGCTATATATTTGAACACTAGTATTGTTCAATAGGGGGATGGGAATTAATGGAAATTAAGGATATTCTAGGCCGATTACATGAAGTATGTATCATGTATTGATGCAAAATATAACATGAATTTATCGAAACTTGAAAAGAGTGACGATAGGGTTATTAAACAACAATGGTTTTGTTATCAAACAAAATATGGACATGAAAAGAAAATTGAACTGGATATTATATGAATCCATGTACAATGTTACAATTTCTTATTCTCCTCCTCCGACATCCACCTGGTATTGTGATTTGGCCCAACGAAAACCCCATACTCATCAACCTAAGTAAAGTACTTGGTGGTTGAAATCCATAGCGATAGTCACTAGAAAGAAGAGACCTAGTCATAGGGGCTCTTGATGTTTCCAAATAGGGGGGCCTCGGGGATGGTTCTAGTCCCCATGGAATGAGCGTACATTATTTCATGTTGGAACAATGTTTGAAACCTCCCCATTAATCATAAATAAACCTTTTCCAGTATCCCCATAGATAGAATAAACAAAAGTGCAGTAATATGGCCACATATTGATAATGAAATTGCAATTTTTTGTGAAGCATGAGGAAGAGAAATAGTAAATGATTTGGGAGCAGTGAGAACCATACAAGGAGTGCTCACAAGGTTCATATAGAAATTCGTAGGAGAAAACAAATTGATAAAATTGTGTGGTTTCCTCCTTCTAGAAATCACCACTTTGGATTTCATTTTCAGGATGGAGTTTCAAGGCCAAATTTATGTATGTTGCATTGATTTCATTTGCTGTGGTGGTCAACTTGATGCACAGAATTTCTTACAAGAGTCTTTGTGGCCCTTCCACTGTATCCATTATAGAAATTTGGATCCCCGAGGTCTAAAATTGCAAGAGCACGTTGCAGATTGATTTCTTCAGTTTTCACTAGATTTTTTATTTAGGTTGGGTCATGATGAACCGTTAGATGCTAAGAGGAGTTCAGAACCACGACACTCTGGATCTTACCCCCCTCAAAGAAGCAAGAAAACTATTGGTTTTGAAAGATGTATGTAGACTTAAGTGAATAATTGAATTAGGTATCAAGTTGTAGTTACATAATTAAAGGAAAGAAGAGGCCTTGAACATCCCTAGGAGTTTGTTTTGATTATCACGCTGGTGATCACAAAAGCATATATTTAATTTGTGTTTGTTCGATTTGAGACATAAGGATTTTTATAGCTTATAAATTTCAAGTTAAAAAAAATAAAATATATGTATTTAATTCGTGTCGGTGTCGGTTTCGTTTTTCAATAAGAAAAAAATATATATATTAAGAAAGTATATGAAAATTTGACAAAATCTACATAGTTGGCTCATTATTTAGAGCATATGAAGCAATTGATAGTCTTAAAAAATGAGGTAGACAGTGGTTCTCAAAAAAATGGTAGGCCTAATTATGTGAACCACTAACAAAAACATAGACCGAGAGGGACCCAAACCAAAGGAAAAGAATCAAAGGGCCAACAAAGTGGGAAAGGAAGCTCCATAGAAGCCAAGAAAAATTGTACTTAATGATGGAAAATTGATAGGTTCCCTGCACAACATTGAGTTCCATCCATCCATTTTTCCTAGAAAATAAAACTGGTAACAACCTTTACGACACAATTGTGGGTGTTGTCCTTGAGAAGGATGTTTATAATCTGTAAATTCTAATTTTGTTGTAATATAAAATATATGTATTTAATTTGTGTGTCATATTTGAGATATAAGGATATTTATAACTTATAAATTTCAATTTTATTGCATCATGTAAGAATGTTTATACCCTATAGATATGTGTTTAAAATGGATATTTGTTCATTATATAATAAATTAGGTAACAATATCCTTTCATAAATTTGGAACCTTGTAAATAGATATATTTTGTGAACGGATTTGAGCTACTAAGGTAAGCATTGCAATTTGAGATGTGACAAGACATAAAAAGAGTTTCTTGTATTGTACAAGATAAAAAAAATGATTTATAGGAAAAAGTGAGATATATGAGTAGTTAAAGTTTATTATTGAAAATAAACAATATAAAACTAGCAAGAGTATAATATATGCTATATAGATTACAATATACATCGTTAGATGTAAAACACTTCAATTACAATGATGTATATCCCACCATATATAATATTTATTACACTGTTGCATTGTGTATATTGTTGAACACAAGTAGATACCTGAATTTCCTTAACCATAATACTCACATCAAGGATAAAATCGAAACCAACACCATCAACAAATAAAAATACCATTGTTATCTAACTCTCCCCATGAGAGCACCACACATTCAAGATTGTGAAGGACCCATGTGTGTGATGTCATCATTGTGCTTAATGGAATCTAAGCAAAATATTCATTTCATGCAATACCACACTTAAATGCAAAAACTTGAGGAAATATTCTCCATTTATAGCTAGATGTAATTGATTAAAGGATAACGAACATATTTTAAAAAGATTTTGAAGAGGTTTATGAGAAAGAAGGATGTTGAATATGCTAAAATATTTGGAGAATATTAATTTTTATTGACTTACCATGTGGTGAAATCTATTTGATAAGCTTCAGATATCATGGTTTTATATATCTATCACTTATTTTGGTAATATCTTCAATGAACGAAAAGCAGTAATCATCTTCATGTTCGGGTACATAGGGTACTCCCAAAAGACCAAACAACTTCAGCTATCGCTTCACACAAATAGATCACAAATCAACACATCGATGTTTGCCACATGGTTAAAACCCTCGAGAGGAAAACAATCCACAACCCCAGCGAAATAGCTACTTGGAGAAATTTATTATGCAAAAGAAAGAAAGTTACATGAGCTTCTCATAATCGATCAACTAGCCAAGGACCCTCTATGGTATTTAAATAGAGATCCTAGACCAATCAAGTGTTAAGCCACGGATCAATGGTAGGTATGATCTAAGAGAAGTCGAACCGTCGGATCACTCTATGTCTAGAACATATCTTGACTATCGGATTAGAATATTTACAAATGCATACTAATGCATACTAAAGAAACACAGTTTTACCTTACGGATATATTACACAAGTTGATCTTAACTAACTCCTAAGTGTCTAAATATCCTAACATCCACCCTTAAGAACAACTTGGGATAGGATTGAAGGATTTACAAAAATGACACTATTAGAAGAAGGAAGGAGGAATTAGAGCCTATCCCCCCTTAAGGACACATTCTTGAACTCCTAACATAGACCGAATTTTAGAAAACTTCGCTTCTGTAAGAGACTTGGTGAAGATGTCTGCAACTTGATCATCTGTAGGGCAATAGAGAACTTCAATAACACTATCATGAGCAAGATTTCTGATGAAGTGCATGTGTATCTCAATGTGTTTCTTGCGTTGATGTAGAACTGGATCTTTGGCAAGCTTGATGGCACTTTCATTGTCACACCAAAGTGGAGTACGCTAATGCTGCTTGAATCCAAACTCTGAAAGGATCTGTCAAAGCCATAAAGCTTCCTGACTGGCATTAACTGTGGCTCGATATTCTGCTACTGCTAAAGAAAGAGCAAGAGCTTGTTGTTTCTTACAAGCCCAAGTGACAGGTCTAGACCCCAGACTGAAAACATAACCTGCAATGGACTTTTGATCATTAGGATCACCGGCCCAATTTGAATCAGTGAAACCAACCAACGAAGGTTTCCCCCCTGTACTGTAATGAATCCCAAAATGAATTGTACCTCGAATATATCGAAGTATTCTTTTTGTTGCTTTCCAGTGACTTTCATGAGGAGTTTGCATATAACGGGAAAGACGACTAATGACAAAGGAAAGGTTAGGACGGGAATGAGTCAGGTATAAAAGACTACCAACAAGCTGATGATACAAGGTGGCATCTACTTCAGGGGAAGTACAAGTGGCAGAAATTTTGACTCCAGACTAGAAGGGAGAAGGGGTCGGTTTACAATCTTCCATGTGGAAGCGACGAAGAAGGTCACAAGCATACTTAGATTGGGAAAGAAAGATTCCTTCTTTGGTTTGTAAGACTTGGAGACCAAGAAAATAATGCAAATGCCCTAAGTCTGACATTTCAAAATTTTGCTGAAGACTGGATTTCACATGGGTTATAAGTTTAGGTTCACTACTAGTAAGGATAAGATCATCAACATAAAGAACAAGTATGATGAGATGGTTTCCTACTTTCTTGGTATAGACATTAGGGTAAGAATGGCATCTAGAAAAGCCAGTGTCAAGGAGAAATCTATCCATTTTGGCATACCAAGCTCTAGGAGCTTGGTTAAGGCCATATAAGGATTTCTTAAGGAGACAAACAAGGATAGAGTTATTCTGAACATATCTAGGAGGTTTTTCTATGTAAATTTACTCATGTAAATCACCATATAAGAAGGAATACTTGACATCCATTTGATGGAATTCCCATTTATGTAACACTGCAAGGGAAAGAACAAGGCGGATGGAGTTCATTTTTACTACAGGGGAAAAGGTTTAATTGTAGTCAATCCCTTCAACTTGGGAAAAACCTTTGGCAACTAGCCTTGCCTTAAGTCTTTCAACACTTCCATCTGATGCATACTTAGTTCTGTAGAGAAATTTACATCTAACAAGTTTTCTTCCTCTTGGAAGAGGAACAAAATCCCAAGTATTGTTCGCCATTAAGGAACGATATTCTTCATCTATAGCTGCATCCCAATCTAGATTTCCTAAAGCTTCTGCAAAAGTTTATGGATCATGATTCTCAAAAACTTGAGCCAAAAGAGAAGAGGCTCGTTGAAACTCGGAACGTGTTCGACATTGATCTCTAGGATCACTGACAAGATCATTAGCTGCTTCACATGTTGAATGGACCCATCGAGGAAGTATTGGTGCTGGTGCAATTGGAGGAGCATGAGTAGGCAGAGGTGGATTTTCATCCTCACTGTCATCATCAGAAACAAGAGTTGGAAACCTGTCAATGAAGTTAGAATAAGAAGAAGAAGGAACAATCACCGAATCAGGCTCACAGGCCAAAGATGACACACCCACCATGTTAGGCTCGCAGGCCAAGAGATTTTCATTAAATTTAACATCTCTTCTAATGATTATATCATTCGAATTGGGCTGAAGAAGTCTATAACCTTTTACATCTTCAGAATATCCAACAAATATGCACTTTTCACTTTTAGGCTACAATGCTTTCCGTTTTTCATCCGAAATGTGAGCCCATGCTTCACAACCAAACACACGAAAGTGACTTACATCTGGTTTAATTTTACTCCATGCTTCTTTCGGTGTTATACCTTGTAAAACTTTAGTGGTGTGCGATTAACTATGTAATTTCCACAATTTATGGCCTCAGCTCAATATTCAAGATTTAGTCCCTTAGATTGGATCATACAATTAGCCATTTATTTTAAAGTGCGGTTCTTCCATTCAGCTACAACATTTTGTTGTTTTGTATATGGAACAGTGTGATGTTGTTGGATTCCTTGTTCAGTGCAGAAAGTAGTGAACTTATTGTTTACATATTCTCCTCCATTGTCAGATCTTAACTTAATAATTTGATGACCAAATTGTTTTTCAACAAGGGCCTTGTAGGACAAGAACATGTTAAATACTCCACTCTTAAGTTTTAGGAAGTAAAACCAAGTGCGTCTAGAGTAGTCATCAATGAAATTTAAGAAATATTTGAAACTAGAAAAGGATGCAGATGGAAGAGGAGCACACAAGTCATTGTGCATAAGCTCCAAAGGAACCGAGGCATGCCAAGAGGCAGGTTTGTCAAAACTGTCCCGATGATGTTTTTTGAGTACACAACCGAAACAAACACCATCCTTTCAAGATACCATTGGAAGACCAGTCACCATATTTTCTTTACATAGTTGTTACAATGAGCGATAATTTAAGTGACCAAATCACTGATGCCAAAGTTTGCTCAAGTTATCACTATAAGCAACAAAAACTGAAGGAAAAGGTGATGACCCAAAGTTGTTAAATTTGTACAACCTGGTAATATCATCAACAATTCCAGTAGCAAGGAAATTTTAAGGACTTTTAAAATCCTTGATTACAACTTGGTGAGGTGTAAACGTCACAGTTTTACCTTCACCTGCATGAGTAATTTGATAGACTCATAACAGATTGCAGGAAATTTTTGGAACACATAGTACATCACTGAAATGACCATTTTCTACTAGAACTATTCTAGATTCTACAACACTTAGAGATCTATCATCACCAACAAACATTTGTTTGGTGTTACATTCATGCATAGTAGAAAATATGGCTTGACCCTTAGCCATATGATAAGATGCTCCATAATCAATGAGCCATTCATTTGAAGTAGAAGAAGAAGATGCAGTATAAGAGTAACCAGAAGTGACAAAGTGTATGTCCATGAGAGTTAGATTCTGAAGATGAATCTATGCTGATGTGGTGCTTCTTCATTGCTGCTTCCAAGGCTGCCATCTTCTTGAAACACTTAGATTCATCATCATTATCTTTCCCACAAAAATTGCAATGATGCTCAGTGTTCTTTCCTTTTTGCTTGGATCCTTTGTCATTTTTTAAATATGGAGCTGACTAAGAGGGTTTGGGACCCTTGTTGTTTGGCTTATTATTGCGAAAATTATGTTTCTTGGTAGGCTTGGAGTTTTCTTTCAGTTGGGACAATAAGGATTTCCCAGATGTATCTGCATTGTTAATTATTCCAAGATGAATGAGCTTATCTTGCTCTCTCAG